>UESW01004582.1:570175-593789 GCA_900491605.1 Calamus simplicifolius | reverse complement strand
GAAGAGGTTGGAAGATTTTCTCTAGCAGACCCTTTGACACTCTAGTTAACCAAAGTAAGAAAAGAAAAATCTAGAGTTCCTTAGGTTGACACTCTAGGTTTTAGAGCTTAGTTTTAGAATTGAGTTTCCTTCTAGGGTCTGGGGTTGCTTTTATAACTATTTTCGAAGACTCCTTAAATTGATTCACTTATTGGTGGACAGTCCGGATAAATTTAGATCCCTAAATAAGGTGATATTTTGACGAAGTCCTTCCTAAATAGGGTTGCAGATATCTTTGCAAATAGGCAATGGACTCCTACTCAAATTGATCAGCACTTTTGGCAAGAAGTTTTCCAAAATGACCATCAACTTTAATGAAAGCTTCTTCTGATTAGGACTTCTCTCTTTCAGAGGATATGTGTAGTGATTTGGTTAGTCATATTATGTGACTTTCTAATTATTCTCACATGTCACCATCAGTTGGCTTGCCAGCTCAGCTTTTATCATATCAATAAATTAGAGCCTTTGATGGTTTAAAATCATGATACAAAACAATTGGAGAGAAATAAAAGGCTAAATGAAAAAAAATATAGGCTTGAAGAGGTAGGTGATACAAATATTTCTTAATGATTGTAGTAGCTAAGTAATAGTTGATGCCTCTTCAGTATTGTGTAAAATATTGTATATGTAATCCCTTAATTCTTGAAACCTTTGACTAAATTTGACAGCTAGCAACTTCAAATTATTTTCAAGATCTATAATGTTTATGCAATCAATTTGCAAAATAGCACATGTTTGGTGGTTAGAAAATTGAATAACATTTAGCATAAAATGGGAGCCAAGGAAAAAAAATTTTGGGTTGATATATAGGCTTTCGGAAAGGGAACCCAAACTTGATAGAGTTCTGTTGGGCTATTAGCTAATGTAAACAACTTATCAGTAAATGAATCCTACAACTTATAAGATTGCAATGCAAAGCACACTATGGTTGATAAATTGGTGTCTTGCATAGATTTGGCAACACAAAGATTTTTATTCATGGAAGATATGAAAATAATAAAATGATATCTCAAAATGTTAGAGAACTTTTCATGGAAAACAAATTATATGAGCTACAATTATGGGCAGATTGGTCAAAACCTATTCCATTTCATAGAATATAAACATAACTAAAGAAACTCGAAGCCAGCAGAACAACGGGAAATAATGGGAGATTAGAAGAACAAAAATTGATTTTCCATAATTAATAACATTAAATAATGGTCATCCTTAGAGTAGTGAAACTATAGTCCAAACCAAAATGAAGCCGAGACACTGCAACTGTCTTACAATATGTCCAGCATTTTTTCAATTGGATCCTCATCCAATATTTTCCTCTATCAGAAAAGAAGGTGCCAGGAAAGACCAATTTCTTCTTCCTTGATTTTGAGCAATTCCCACTCCAAAAATTCAAAAACTTTTAAGAATCGTTGGTGTCTATGGATCCCTTCTCGTGAGAAAAAGCTTTAGTGCTCATTTGGTTGCAGAAAAAATAAGAACGAAAAACATTTCTACTCTTATTCTCTGACGATTGGTTGAAAAGTAGTGAGAAAATGGATAATGGGGGCCACATATTTTTCTATCCATCACTAGAAGACTGTTCCTATGGAAAAGATGATATTTTAACTTTTTTAGTCTTATGAAAAAATTTGCTAGTATCAAAAGTTTAAAATTGTCCCTCTATTTTTGTTTTATTTTCTATTATATTTATATTATATACTATAACATATATATATTATATTACATCATAATATATATCAATAGATAAATTATAATATACTACAATATAATATATAATATCATACAATATATTTTATATATATAAATAAAATATAACTAATATACAATTTAATATTGTTATATTGATATTGTATTATAATAATATAATAGATAATATTATCATAAAATATATATATACTATTAATTCTTACATAGTCTTTATTTTAAGGGTATTATAATCAAATTAGCATTTGTTATATAAAATTATCTCCAGCCAAACATAAGAAAATGTTTTCTATCACGCCCTACGCCAATGCCCAATATGGAAGATCATAACTCAGCCACATACCCTTAGACTAAAACCTTAAGAGGATGCGAGACCTATTTATCCTTAACCTTCACATATTCAAATATAACATCGTATAAAATAGCAATCCATTATCATCAAATGCATAAAAGTGTCACAAAGCTAGAGATCATATAACCCATCATGTTATACTATATTATGTCCCTTTCTTCACCAATCCCAAAATTTTGGCTCAGCATCCACATCCATAATATTTGGAAAAGGGAATGGGTTATAAGCTAACAACCCGAAAGAAATTCTTACCATATAAATATGAATATGCATATAAGATAAAAATATTTAAATAATATTAGACAGAATATTTGATCAAAATAAATCATGATGCGAATAACATGCTATAAAACCATGGGTCAAAATATAAATGAAATCTTTTGTCATCTATCTTTTCATAGCATTAGACTACACCACTCTGATGTCATATCAAAAATCATCATAATAGTAATATCAATGAATCAACCTTATTGGTATACCAATACTTCCTACATGTATACACTCCACATACTAGCGAATCAATCATACCACTATCAAAGGCACACTAAAGATACATACCAACCCCTCCTTAGCTAGTATTTTATGTTTAACAATCTAACTTAGTAATCTCCTCATGCTCAAGTTAGTTCCCACACTAGGTCAAGGGAGATTATTTTTATTTTTTATTTTTTTAAAATTATTAAATAGCAGATTAGATATAGATTTTAAATTTATTTTTGGCACTTGAATGTCACGTGTGGTACTATGTATGCTGCTACATAGGATAAAAATAAACAGCATCTCTCCTATTTAATGGTAGGGATCAAAGCGATACAAAACAAAAAATTCAGAATTATTTTTATAACTTTTTAAAGTTTAAGGACCAAAGTGACACAACCCCCTAAGTAAGTAAAGAGGTTAATTATGTAGGTTAGCCTTAAGAGATTTTGCAGTCGTGTCGCGCGTTTAGCCTGGATGGTAGGTTGAGCCGTGATAATTTCACCTTCAGAGTGCATATTCACAAAGTTTGACTTACATTCCCAACATTCCAAACCCTGAAATATTCATTCAAAATCTCAATCATGCGGTAGGCAATGCAATAACATGGGATGAAAATGCACGCACCACGAGTAAACAAGGCATCTTAGGAAGACCTCATAACTTAACAGAGCATGCACGCCAACCAAAATGTCGTGCCCTAATGAGCATGGGGTAACAAAACGTTTTCTCTCTTCTTTTGTTTAGACTACACATCATCAATGAGAAAACAGAGAGTAATACACACATTAGTTTCAACCTGATTTCTATTTTATTTGAACCTAGTAGTGTTTGCATCATTTAACGGAATGACAATCGCTGAAAAGTGTTGGGTAGAGTACCTGGCGCCTGATGGACAGTGGACACTCGCGTGAGATTATGTGGTGGATGACTCATCACTGGAATATGTAGTGGATGACGTTATTTCTTTAGGAGGGATGCCGGAGACCAGGTGCCAGTACTCTCCTCCTTCCTTGCATCGCCTCTCCAGGCTGGGGCAACCTCGAATGATTAATTTCTCGAGTCCGGGGAGTCGCTCTAGGAGACCATCCGGGAATGACGTCAAACAAGGGCAATCGTCTATCATCAGAATCTGCAATCGAATGAGGCCTTCCAACCCTTCTGGCAAAGAAGACAGTTGGGCGCAGCCCCGAATCGTGAGGACTTTCAGTCCTGTGTTGTGACCCAGCTGCGTTGGCAGAGACGTCAGGCTTGGACATTCTTCAATTAACATTGATTCGAGAGCAGTGGCATGTCTCAGCCCTTCCTCCAAGGACTGCAGGTTGCGGCAGTCCTCGACATCCAATGTCCTGAGGGAGGCAGGGCACTTGGGCAATTGGACCAGCCCAGATCCCGAAAAAGACAAATCGTTCAGCTGCGGCAGTATTCCTCGTTCGCCTGGCGATGGCGATGGAGCTGCCAGAGGACAACCGTGGATAAATAAATGCTTCAGGGATATCAAGTCTTGAAACTCCACTTCTGGCCAGCGGACGAGAGCATCACACTCGCCAATAATCAGCTCTTCGAGGGAAGTAAGGCTTTTCCAAAACCCCAAGGGCGCTTCCGAGGACTCTGGTACCGAAAACAACCAATTGCATCTCTCGATCTCCAAAGAGCGTAGGGATCCATAAAAGTCCCTCATCTGGTCATCGTCCTCCAACGGCGGCTGTGCCAGATCCTCACATCCCTTGAGACTCAAGTGCTCAAGAGACTGCGTTCCACCTTTAACCTGCCCAAAAAGCATACTATTTCCTGGCATTAATCTCAACTCTTTTAGTACTGGTAACACTGGCATGGCAGTCAAATTTGGACACTCGACGATCCCAAGATGAACAAGCTGAGGGAAAACTACTGCTGTTCCTTCATTGTCTGACCATTCCTCCAAGCTTAGCATTCGAAATAACACCAGAATCTCGAGGGAGGGGAATGCTTTCACCGTAGCATTGCTTCCGATACTTGTGCGACAGATGTGCTTGACCCTGTCCATTCTCGACAAGTAGAGGATCTTGAGGAGCGGCAGCAGCGATAAAGGTGGGAGATGTTCGCATTGTGTGCAACCTCCCAGATGGATTTCAATTAAAGTATGTAGGGAAGTAGAGCCCGTCATCCAGGTCGGAAAGTGGCCACCCCCGTAGTGCCATATGGTCAACAGCTTTAAGCTATCAGGAGGTTGAAGGGCTTCTAGCACGTCCTCAGCGTTTCTGTTTGAGGAAACCTCCTCAGCATCTCTTTCTAGAAAAAAATAATCTCCCAGCCACGGACGCTGCCACTCTTCACCATCCCAGCATAATACCATAGATTTTAGACTTGGCTTGGAACCCAGATTTGCTTCCAGGGCATTTGCTGCATCTGTCACATTCGTCAGATTATAAAGCTCTAGATGGCCGCCAAGATTTAAGTTGGCCAACTCTTCTATGCCTGTCCCAGCATCAGTGCCTATGACATACTTTGTCAATGTCTGAAGGTGGCTTAGCTGCCCCAAACCTGCCGGCATGTGCTTCAAGCTGGAGCATCCATCAATATAGAGATGTCTAAGGCTACTCATTTTTCTCATGCCTTCAGGTAACTGCACAGCCAACAGTTAGAAAGTCTGAGAGTTTGTAGATGGAAAAGATTGCTGGTGGCTTCAGGCAATTTTCAATGGCAGTTTCAGACAGGTCCAGGTATCTTAGGTGTTTCAAGCTTGTCATTGAAGTAGGCAGTGTTGCTGAGTGATAACCATGCATTTTTAATGCTCTTAGGAATGTGGGCTTTAATGGGTCATCGCTGTCAGCCCGCAACATGAGCGTGCGAATAGCCGGCGAATCATTTAAAATCTGGCTGAAGTCCATTGGTTTCTTTGCACCTAAAAGAGATGACGGGTTTTTCCGGGTATGACTTTTCCTTTCATAGGTTCTATCATACTAAGGCATTCATTCTTCATGACAGATTGTGCAAGGTCATGCATGAGATCATGCATCTTACATGATATTCCGGTGTATAATTTATGCTTTAAAATCCACATGTCATCAGCCCCAACTTGTTTAACATCCTGGAAAAATGATCTCGATGCCAACTCATCAAATATTTCATGCCCCCTCGCTTCCAGTTCCTCACTTCGTTCAGCTGGAATTAATCCATTTGCCATCCAGAGTTCTATCAGAATCTGCTTTTCCATCTCATAATTCTTTGGAAACATACAACAAAAAGCGAAGCATTGTTTTGTATGAGAAGGCAACTGAATGTAGCTCAACCTCAGTGCTGGTAAAATCTCATTCTCGTCATCAGAAACCTTCATATCCCATATCTCGCTTCTCAGCATAGCAAACCACTCTGTTTCCTCTGTCTTGGAACGCATTAAACTCCCTATTGTTTTCACTGCCAAAGGCAATCCCCCACATTTTTTAACAATCTCCTCACCAATTTTTACTAGCCTTGGAGGCTCTTTTGCTCTCCCTTCAAATGCTTTCTTTCTGAACAATGTCCAGGCATCAGATTCAGATAAATGTGCCGGACGGCAAGGTTGGAGTGTGCCCATGATCAATGAAACCCGCTCACTGCGTGTGGTCACAATAACTGTGCTCCCTCCACTGCCAGATCCTAATAGAGCTTTCAACTCCTCCCACTTACTCTGATTCTCACTCCAGACATCATCCAATACAAGTAGGTATTTTTTCCCACCAATCTTTTCTCGAAGTTTCTTCTGTAACAATTCCATGTTGGATTCATCACACTTTTCACAAGTGACCAAAGTTATGATAGCTTGTGCAAGTTTTTCAATATCAAAGTCCTCAGGGACACTAACCCATATGATTGGCTGGAAATGCTCCTTCACCCTCGGATCATTGCAAATCAATTTTGCCAAGGTGGTCTTCCCTAGACCGCCCATGCCAACAATGGGAAGGACTGCAACTTTCTGGCTGTTATCATGGTCAATTAACAAATTTACTACCCTTTCTTTATCTTCTTCTCTACCAATGACATCTGACTCATCAATATAGGAATAGGTCTGTGATCTATATCTGATTTCTGGTTCTGCATTGGCTACAAAATTAAAACTTCGACTCTCATCAAGAAGTTTATCTATTTTTTCTATAGTATCTTTTAGTTTCCTTCCCATTTTGAAGTGAAATAGAACCGGTTTGTGAACCAGTTCGGGAGGGGAAAAGGAGCTGCTTTCCCGGTTCTCCGTATCATCTGCCTTCATCTGCAGATCTTCATATTTGCATTCATCCAGTGTGTCATCAGCGCCGTAGGCTGCATCTTTTAGTTGTGCAAGCCAGGCTCTCACAGCTTGATCCTTGATCTGCCTCTGCTCTGCATCTCCAAGTATGGAATGAATTTCTAGTAGCTTCATTTTCAGCGCATTTAGCTTCTCATCTATACCCTGCATAACTCCAAACTGTTGGAGGACATAGTCGGCTATCTTCTCTACCAGCGCTTGCACAGCAGCCGAGAGAATTACCCCAGCCATGACCCCACCTAAAAGAACAGAGCCTCTCCAATAATCTCTGGAGAAGAATATTCCATCAAAAAAAATAAAAAATCTTTGGAGAAGAATAGATATATTACAAAGGCAAGTTGGTTCCCTACCAGCTTTTGGCTGCTTTTCCTTTATCCACTTCCTACTCTGCATGGAAAGCAATGTATACAGTACTGGCTTTCACTAAAAAAATCTAAGAAGTGCTGAGATATAGCTAAGCGAAATGCCATGCTTTCTCTTAACAAGCAAGTTGACAAACAAGGGCCGTTGTAGCAGCGTTCTTACCTCAGCTTTAGGACCAGCCTTCTTTAATTTGACCTATTAAAATGCCCAGCTTTCCCATCCTGCTTTCGAATCAATTCGTTCAATATCAGAAGCCCAATGTAGATTATACAGTGCTGTGCAAACCATTGTTCATTGTTCCACTAGCGTGCATGCAGCCTACAATTGGCCATCTGATAGACAGAAATGGCTTTATGCCTTAAAACGGAGAGCATATGGAAAACTCATAGAATGCCTTAACTCTTAAATAATTGCTATCACATGCTACAAGCAATCACTGGCTATAAAATTTTCCATTAATGCATCATAATACGAAGGTCTGATCTATTGCATTTCATAGTTCATATCAGATTGATTATATAATGTTACCAAACAAGACATTTTCATCTCTAGCATTTGGTATATGACAAACATTACTTGATTAAATTGACAAAATTATTTGTTGAAGTGCCATCTAACAGTCAAAAGTTTTGGTCCAAAAAATTCATGATTTCTTCCTGTTTGTGTGGGATCTTTTCTATTTTGTGTGCCCTTGTGAACACATACTAAGTGCCTAGACTCTCCATGTGTTCTTTATTATTCTGTGCCTGTAAGGGATTAACAGATTGGTTTTCGATGACTTTGCACTTTCCACCATCTACATTCACCACATATGCAATTACAGAATGGTTTTCGATCCTCTCCTGGACAATTGGACTAGAGAGGGCATACGTTCAAATCAGGAGCATTTGTTATTAGCACAATAGCTTTGATTGGATGCAAGCTATCATATTACATAGGACAACATGTTGGCAGGTCCCACTCAATGACAATCATAATGTCAATTGTGAATCATCATGATTGGAAAATATGTCCTCCCTGACTCTAAGTTGAGATTAGAGAGAATCTCAATCCTTAAAAAAATATCTAGTACTGATCATTCTTTGCTTCAGTGAAAGTCCATAATAGCACATGTACTTAATCCAACATCAATTATACATCAAGCAGATCTTAAATGTTTATATAGGATCAAAAAAATCTAAATAATACCTTTTGATTAATTTTTCTTTTGATGAGTTATTATAGATGGCGTCGAAGTAAAACAAACCCATGACCCACATATATTAGGGGAGGCTGTAAATGTGCTCTTTTGTAACTAATTACAGGCCAATCATAATGTTTGTAATTATATTTGATCATCTTTAGACCCTTAGCTTAATGAAAATGCCCAATCTTAAATAGAAAAATGGGATTATGTGAGAGCTCATGCTAAAATGTATTTAATCCCATATTAGTTATACACTGAAAAGATTTTAAGTACTTATAGAGTCTAAGAATTTAAATAATACATTCTAATAGTCATGACATTGCCCACTATAATCCATGAGCATGATTCTCAATTAATTATGATTATAATTTTTTTCCACAAAGAACTATAAGAAGCAATAAGAAGAGCCCTAACTAATCTTAGAATAATTAAAAATGCAAAATAATATATATTTTTACAGCATATAAGATGAAATTCGGCCTCTAAACAATTTATTAAAGAAAATTTATCTAAAAAATACTTTTTTGAGAAAAATACCTAAAACTGTATTTTGCTACATCAAACTCACACCAAATATCTATTGACAAATTAGCCATTCAATACTACTACATAGATCAAAGAGAATCTAGTTGGATTCTTTGGCCTCCCTCACCCTCTTCTTCTCCTTTTTTTATCTACTTCTTATGATCCCTTCACTTTTCTTAGTAGAAAGAGCCCATGTTCTCTTTGTTAGCAATGAGAGAGGTATTCATGGTCAATGATGATGAGAAGATCGACATCAAATAGAAGCCCCATGAGTTTAGGTTAGTGAAGAGCAACCGGGATTGATAGTGCAGTCAGAGGATTGCCTATGATAAGAGAATGCATGCATATCAAGAATTCTAGTCTCCTTAAGGTGTAGCTTGGCAACGTGTCAAGGGCATTTTTAAGACAAAGTAGTTTGTGTTAGTGTGTGCCCTAGATCCAATCGGATTAAATACTAGTCTGTACACATTTCATTATGAATGCAAATCAAATTTATTGGTCTCTTTATCTATCTAGATGCATATGAAATTTGTAATAGAGATTACAAATTGTGAGATCCAAAATTGCACATTATGGTTCGATTCTTTAAATTTTTCTAGTCGATGCGTAGACAGGACTGGGCACTATCGAACGCCATTGAGATTGGCACATAATGCATATCTTCACCTTTGTGGTAAGCAGCTAATCTCGCAAGCTGAAGTATTAAGATACTAGGATAGGTGTATGGATGCTTGTTATTGTAATGAACATTGGATGACCCACACAGAGATCCCATATGGATATTCTATATATATCGATGGTTGATCTCTGATGAAGACGGTATGAGTGATCCTTTGATTGAGATCTTTATTGCACCTCATGTATGGAATATCATGCTTTGATGATATGCAAATGTTGCTCTAGCCACGGATGGCAAATATGGCGTTGGTTAGGTATAATATGAAGCACATGAAGGTGGTGTTTGATCAAGATAGGATTTATCTTCCTTGATAGAGAGGGTTATATCGCACGACTATTTGATGGATTAAATTGACTATTAAATCCTTGCAAGATTGAGTTGAAATTTGAAATGGTTTCAAAATTCCAATTCATGAGAGTCAATTTTTTCTGAGATCAAGTAAACAAAGATCAATTACAGAGTTGACACATTCCATACCACTAATTGATCTGGGATATGTGACAAAGGGATTGAATCGCATGGTAATCATTCATGGACATGTGTTGATGACCACGTCAACAAAACCCTTAACACTTGGATGGTCATGATGCTTTGTTAGAGGCCGCTCATGATCTATAATCATGGATTCTTTGACTTAATCAAAGAGTTGATATGGTTAAATAATTGACTTGGACAATGTGTTGATCAAGCCAACCCCAGGGCTAATTAAGGAACATGATTATTGTCAACGTATCAAGGAACCTAATGGGTCATACGCATTAAGAAGATTTTGGATAAAGTTAAAATGGGAATTAAGTTAGACTTAATTCATATTAGATGTCCAATTAATTAGGATTGGATTTGACTCAATCTTAACGAGAGAACATGAAATTGATAAATAGGATTCATCATAAAGAAAAGTATTTTGTATTCGAGAGAAAGACCATTTGTACATGTGATGTACATATAAAATCCATTAATTGAATTCTCAATTAGGCTTGATCCATGTGATGGACGTTTTAGATTAATTAGGATTAATAATGTGATGTTTAATTGGATCCATATGATGGCATAATTTGATACATACAAACCTAATTGAACCGAGGGCTAAGATCGTGCCACGTGAAGGATGGATCCATGCCCATGTGATGTGTATGACCCATCTTCATGTCATGGAGGAGGGAACACCCATGATTTGGGCATAATCATGAAACCAAATCCAAGGTTGGAGCGCTGATTTCATGGGATAACCAATTATCTATTTTTTAGGGATGTGATTGGTGGTTGTAATCCTAATATGATCATGATAACAAATATCCTAAATTTGTTAGGATATTTTATTATTAATTTGATATGGTTGCATGGTTGGGTGGTTGGAATAAAATCTCCCTTTTTATAGAACCACACAACCTCCTCTTCATGAATAAAAAGGAGAGAGGCACCTCTTTGAAGATATATGCCTAACACCCACTTTCTCTCTCTAGGATGCCCTTTCTCTCTTTAGGATGCCCTTTCTCTCTCTAGGATGTCTTCTATCTTTTGGATGTCCCACATCCTCTCTAGTTCAAGATTGGATCTTGATTAAAGAACATTCTATCTTGATTTGAAAAATTAATTGAAGAAGGAAAGAGGCGCTAGCACCCTCGCTGATCCAATCCTAGGAGGACATCATCTAAAGACCTCTGCGTGGATCACCATTAGAGGCCGAACGCATAGACGGCTAGTGATAAATCATTTACCGACTTCATCAGTCTTTACCCTAATAAAGAACACAGGAATGATTTAAAATTAATTTTGGATTTAATTTTGTTAACTGAATCTATTTCTGAGGATCTTGGGCTTTGAAAATTAAATTCATATTTATTTTATCTTCTGCTGCATAATATATGAATTTGATTCATCTAAAAATATATAAAATTTCTAACAAATGGTATCAGAGCCACCTCAGGCTTCAAATTCAGTTAATTTGATAGATTACTTGAGTTCTAGTTTTTATATGCATAGATCTAAATTTTACATGTGATATAAAATATGAATCTTGCCATATGATGAAGATTAAAAATTTAAAAATTTTATTATATGATAATAAACATGAATTATTTAGATTTAATCATGTTAAACAATTAAAAATTATGATATATGTGTGACATAATCATAAAGGCTAAAATTTTAGTTATTATTTTAGAATTTAATTTTGACATGATAAATGACATTATTAAAATCTGAAATAATTATATCATGATAACATGATAATCAAGATTAAAAATTTAAAATTTAAATATTTGACATGTTATCATGATCATAGTTATTAGGGATGTTATGATAGAGACCAATTAGGATTTTCATGTGATGAAAGCAAATTTATCATAACAGATAATAATAAGACAAATATTTAAAATAAATTGTTATAAAATATTTGACACTTATCATAAATTCCTAGATCACTATCTCGTCTTATCATAATATGTAATAGATGAAAAGGTTTTAGAAAATTAGACTTAACCATATCATTGTTTAATCCTATGATCCCATGGTTAGTCTTTTGCAATTTGGCTTAACTAAATTGGTGTCTAACAAGGCTTGAATCAAAGGCTTTTAATTGCTCCATCGCTTACCTAGCCAACACGAGTTGGTGTCTAAGGCAAGCTAAATAGGACCCCTTTGATTGCTGACCTAGCCATTGTGAGGGAAGTATCGAATTGATTCGACTAAGTAGGTTAATCGGGATGGTAACAATTAATTTGGTCACCTGAGTAGGGTTCCTAAATAGATAGTGGTCAGGGATCCTAATTTTATTAGGAATCTCAATCATAAGATCAGATCTTATGAAATTTAGGTTAATTAAAATTAATCTAAAATTTACATATAGGATATGTAACCTAGCATGATACAAATGTTGTACATGCATGATGAGACCTAAATGCATAAAATCCCTCCATGAATATTAAGTCCTTATGTCTTCTATTGTTCACATGATACAAAATCATTAGGTCATGAGATTTGTTATACCATAACCAAGATCAAGTGAACCTATAAGGAGTTGATTGGGAACAATGGGTTGACTTAACTAGGTTAGCCGACAAAATTGGCTATAGTCAGGGTCAGTCTATTCTAGAGACAAAGTTTAGGGTGATCAGTTACGGATGTGATTGACAAGGCAATATCTTTTAAATGATCTAGGAGTCATATTTGATGTGATTGATAAATCTCTACCTAATTTGGCTTACTAAGATTTGTTGTGCCATAGCCAAGGTCAAGGTAAGTCAATTTGAGGGTCCTAGCCCATTAAAAAATTATTTGATAATTTTTTAAGATTAATAGAGAGGACTGTTAAGCTTGATAAAATAGTAAAAGAAATCAATTTAATTAAAAAATTTTAAAAATTGCCATAATAAATTGATGATTTGCGTTCATAATAATTGACTCGTTCTATTTTCTTTAAGTTGTTAGAGACACCATGAGTGTGAACATTAACCTTAGAGGTATCCTAGAGTCCAACAAGCTGACCATATCGAATTTTCCTGATTGGCTAAGGAATATCAAAATCGTTTTGTGATATGAGAAGATCATATTTGTTCCTGATGAGGCTGCACTGGAGGTCCCACCAGCGGATGCTCCAACTAAAGTTCTTTTGGCATATAATCGGCATAAAGACGTCAAGGAGATGGCCACATGCTTAATGTTGGCCTCTATATCACTAGATCTTCAAAAACAGCATGAGCATTTAAATGCTCATGAGATTTTGGTACACTTGCAAGAGTTGTTTGGTACACAATCTCGTTATGAGAGGTTTCAGACCTTCAAAGAGTTGTTTCAATGCAAAATGACTCCGGGTTCATCAGTGGGTGAACACGTACTGAAAATGATCAATTAGATTAAGAAATTAACACGATTGGATTTCCTGATGGACCATGAACTAAGTATTGACTTGGTTCTATAGTCATTGCCTCCTAGCTATTCACAGTTTATTCTTAACTTTAACATGAATAGGCTTGAGGCTACACTACCTGAGCTTGCAAATATGCTGACGAATGCTGAGCCCAGTATCAAAAGGATAAAGGGTAGTTGATGGTTGTAGAATCTTTGGGTACTCGCAAGAGGCATCTGAAGAAGAATAAAGCCCAAAAGGCCAAGGAAACCAAGCCAACGAAGGGCAATAAAAATGATGCAGTCAAGAAAAAATATCACTTCTGTGGCAAGAATGGGCACTGGAAGCATAACTACAGGGCTTATTTGGTAAGCCTGAAAGAAAAGAAGCATACGCATGCTTCCACATCAGATGCATTCATAATTGAGATATTTTCTTCTATTACTTCTTATTCCGCTTGGGTATTGGATACCGATTGTGTGTCTCATATTTGTATTAATATGCAGATGATAAGAAATAGTAGAAGACTGAGAAGGATGAAGTGATCCTACACATAGAAAATGGAGCAAAGGTTGCTACATTAGCCATAGGAATTTGCTCTTTATCTTTGCCCATAGGGCTTGTAATAGAACTTAGTAATTGTTATTATATATCGAATATAACAAAGAATATCATATCCTTTCATGTTTAGTAATGGATGGATATTCTTTTAAAATTAAAAATAAAGTTATTTCTATTTTTTAAATAAAATGCTCTTTGATTCTGCTGAATTATTCAACAAAATTTATGTTCTTAATCTTCGAGCCCCTATCTCAATATTGAATCAAAAAGATTAAAATCAAATAATTCTAGGGATTCATACCTATGGCATTGTCGTCTAGGCCATGTAAATGAAAAGCATTTAACTAAGTTACATAAGGATGGATACTTAAGCTCGTTCGATTGGGAATCGTTTGAGGAATGCGAGTCATGCTTACTTGGCAAGATGACCAAGTCACCTTTTTCTAGAAAAGGCGAGCGAGCAATTGAATGTTTGGGTTTGGTACATTCGGATATATGTGGATCCATCAGAATTCAAGCTATATTTTCTTATTTCATCACATTCATAGATGATCATAGTAGGTATGGTTATGTGTATCTAATGAAGCACAAATCTGAAGCCTTTGAAAAGTTCAAAGAATTCAGATATAAAGTAGAAAAATAAACTGGCAAGAGTATTAGGATACTTCGATTAGATCGAGGTGGTGAATACTTGAGCGATGAGTTCATAAATTATTTGAAGGAGAATGGGATTCTTCCTCAATGGACTCCTCTACCATAGCACAATGGTGTATCAGAAAGAAGAAATCGCACACTATTAGACTTGGTATGTTCCATGATGAGCCTTGCAGATCTTCCAAAAATATTTTGGGATTATGCGCTAGACACTTCTGAATGGACCCTAAACCGAGTTCCATCTAAATCGGTCAACTCGACTTCCTATGAGATATGGTATGGAAAGAAACCATCCCTTAATCATTTAAGGGTTTGGGGCTGTTATACTTATGTGAAGCGTAATGAATCAGACAAGTTTGAAGCTAGATCTGATAAATGCAATTTTATGGGATATCCAAAATAAACAAAAGAATACTACTTCTATCACCCACTTGAGCAAAAAGTGTTTGTCTCAAGACATGCGACATTTCTGGAGAATGAGATTCTTTCAGAAAAGGGTAGTGAGAGTAAGATTGAACTTAGTGAAGCTAAAAAATAATAAATTGACAAAAACCGATTAGATAAAATGGAGCACATGCCGAATATAGTGGGAGTTAAACTAGAGACTTGACCCACATTCAGGCAATCGTTGCATAAAAAGTAATAGGTAGCTCCAAGTACACACCAGCTACATAGATCTAGTAGGACAATTCACATTCCTAAGAGATATGCATTTCTCATAGAGGATAATGAGCCTACCAACTACGAAGAGGCAATATCTAACATTGACTCTAAGAAATGGCTTGAGGCCATAAAATTTGAAATGGACTCCATGTATAATAACCAGGTATGGACTTTGGTTGATCCACCTAAAAGGATAAAACCTATTGGGTGCAAATGGATCTTCAAGAAGAAGATTGACATGGATGGTAATGTGATTACTTATAAGGCAAGGCTGGTTGCAAAAGATTACAAGCAAAGACAATGTGTTGACTTAGATGAAACCTTTTTTTCTGTGGCCATGCTTAAGTCCATAAGGATTTTGCTTGCAATAGCAGCATACTATAACTATGAGATTTGGCAGATGGATGTCAAGACCACCTTCCTAAATGAAATTTAAAGGAGGATGTATATATGACACAACTAGAGGGTTTTAAATCCATAGATCCTAAGAAAATATGCAAGCTACAAAGGTCCATTTATGGACTCAAGCAAGCCTCTAGAAGTTGGAACATCCAATTTGATGTGACAATCAAAGAGTTTGATGTCATTAAAAATAAGGATGATCCATGTGTATACAAGAAGGTTAGTGGGAGTGATATTATTTTCTTGATATTATATAGATAATATATTATTAATAGAAAACAATGTATCCTTACTTAAAGAGGTGAAGGATTGGTTGTCAGGTAAATTCTCTATAAAGGATTTGGGAGAAGCAGCCTATATAGTAGGTATAAAGATCTATAAAAATATATCTAGAAGGTTGCTTGGATTGACCCAATCCACGTACATAGATAAGATGTTAAAGCGGTTTAGCATGGAGGAATCCAAGAAGGGATTCTTGCCAATGTCATATGGGGTACATCTCTTCAAGGACAAGAGTCCTAAGACCTAAGAGGAAAGAGAGCACATGGATAGGGGATACCATACACATCAGCGATTGGATCCATCATGTATGTGATGCTATGTACGAGGCTTGATGTTTCTTATGCCTTGAGTATCACGAGTAGATATTAGGCAAACCATGGTGAGAAACATTGGATGGCAGTCAAGAATATCCTTAAGTACTTGCGAAGGACTAAGGATATGTTCTTAGTTTATGAAGGGTTCGACCTCATAGTTCGGGGTTACATGGATTCTAGTTTTTAGTCTGATTGAGATGATTATAAATTATAATCAGGCTATGTGTTCATACGCAATGATGGTGCAGTTAGCTGGAAGAGTTTTAAGCAGGAGATGACTGCCGACTCTACTACTGAAGCTGAGTACATCGCAGCATTAGATGCAGCTAAAGAAGCAGTTTGGATTAAAAAGTTCATCACTAAACTTGGTGTGGTTCTAAGCATTGTTAATCTAATACTCTTGTATTGTGATAACAATGGAGCTATTATGCAAGCCAAGGAGCCAAGGTCTCATCAAAGATCCAAACATGTACTCAGAAGATATTATGTAATTAGAAAAATAATTGAAAGAAATGATATAAAAATAGAACGAGTCCTCACGAACGATAATATTGCCGATCGTTCACTAAAGTCCTGCCACAGCAAAAGCATGATGGTTATGCTAAGTTATTGGTATTAGATACATGGGTGATTGGCTCTAGTGCAAGTGGAAGATTGTTAGTGTGTGCCCTAGATCAATTGAATTAGATGTTAGTTTGTACACATTTCATTATGAATGCAAATCAAACTTATTGGTTTCTTTATCTATCTAGGTGCAATTCTTTTATATATATATATATATATAGATATATTTTATCTCTAAGATAAAGTCCAAAAGAATGTAAATTGTGCATATAAAATTTGTAATAAAGATTACAAATTATGAGATCTAAAATTGTACATTGTGGTTCGATTCTTTAAATTTCCCTATTTGATGTGTAGAGAGGACTGGGCACTGTCGAATGTTGTTGAGACTAGCACACATTGCATATTTTCACCCTTGTGCGAGCAGCTAATCTCGCAAGTTGAAGTATGAAGATACCTGGATAGGTGTGTGGATATTCATTATTGTAACAATGCATTGGATGACCTGCACAGATATCCCATATGAAAATTCTATATAGTGTCGATGGTTAATCTCTGATGACGCTGATATGAATTATCCTTTGACTTGAGATCTTCATTATACCTCATATGTGGAATGTCATGCTTTGACGATATGCAAACATCGCTCTAGCCATGGGTGGCAAATATAGTATCGATTGGGTATAACATGAAGCACATGAAGGTGGTGTTTGATCAAGATAGAATTCGTCTCTCTTGATAGAGAGGGTTATATCCCATGACCACTTGATGGATTAAATTGACTATTAAATTCTTACAAGATTGAGTTGGAATTTGAAATAGTTTCGAAGTTTCAATTCTTAAGTCAATTTTTTCTAAGATCAAGTAAATAAAGATCAATTATAGGGTTGACACATTCCATACCACTAATTAATCTGTGATTTGTGATGAAGGGATTAAATCGTATAGTAACCGTTCATGGACAGGTGTTGATGACCACGTCAACAAAACCCTTAATACTTGGGTGGTCATGATACTTTGCTAGAGGCCGCTCATGATCTATAATCATAGATTCTTTGACTTAATCAAAGAGTTGATTTGGTTAAAGAATTGACTTGGACAATGTGTTGATCAAGTCAACCCTAGGGTCAATTAAGGGATATAATTATTGCCAATGTGTCAAGGGACCTAATAGGTCACACACATTAAGAAGATTTTGGATGAAGTTAAAATGAAAATTAATTTGAACTTAATTCAGATTAGATGTCCAATTAATTAGAATTGGGTTTGACTTAATCTTAATGAGAGAACATGAAATTGATGAATATGATTCAGCATAAAGGAAAGTATTTTGTATCCGAGGGAGAGAGACCTTTTGTACATGTGATGTACATATAAAATCCATTAATTGGATACCCAATTAGGCTTGATCCATGTGATGGATGGCTTCGATTAATTGGGATTAATAATGTGATATTTAATTGGATCCATATAATGGCATAATTTGATTCATGAAAACCCAATTGAATCGAGAGCTCAGATCGTGCCACATGAAGGATGGATCAATGCTCATGATGGGCATGACCCATCTCCATGTCATGAAGGAGGGAACACCCATTTGGGCATCACCATGAAGCCAAATCCAAGGTTAGGGTGTTGGTTTCATGGGATAATCAATTTCCTAAATTTTAGGGATGCGATTTGGTAGTTGTAATCCTAACATGATCATATAACAAATATCCTAAATTTGTTAGGATATTTTGTTATCATATAGTTGCATGGTTGAGTGGTTGGAACAAAATCTCTATTTTTATGGAACCGCATAACCTCTTCTTCATGAATAAAAAGGAGAGAAACACCCCCTTAAAGATATACGCCTAACACCCACTTTCTCTCTCTAGAATGCACTTTCTCTCTCTAGAATGCACTTTCTCTCTCTAGAATGTCCTCTCTTTATTGAATGTCCCACATCCTCTCTCTATCTCTCTAGTTCAAGATTGGATCTTGATTAGAAAACTATTCTCTCTTGATTTGAAAAATTAATTGAAGGAAAGAGGCGCTAGCACCACTCGCTAGAAGGACATCATCCAATCTGGGAGGACATCATTTAAAGATCTCTGTGTGGATCACCATTAGAGGCCGGATGTGTAGACGGCTAGTAGTAAATCATTTACTAGCTTCATCAGTCTTCATCCCTAATAAAAAACACATGTATAATTTAAAATATCTGTTCCCTGAGGATCTTGGGCATTGGGAATTAAATTCGTATTTATTTTATCTTCCGTTGCATAATATATGAATTTGATTTATATAAAAATATACGAATTTTTCAATAGTTTGATCGACAGCCACTAAAGTGATAGCATCTAACAGTGGAGTAAAAACTATGGCCAATGTCTTGGAATGAACAAGATTAAGCATAAAGCTATCAAATCAAAAAAATAGATAGTGAGACTTTGAGGACCCCATTTTTCTCCAATTTCCTTGGATCCTTTTTTTTTGTTTCTTCTCCTCACTTCTCTTTTCCCTTCATAGCATAGCCAACTTTTCTCTATTCCTTCTCCTTCTTTACACCTCCTCACTAATCAAATAAGCCCAAGTCCTCTTTTCTTTCTCCCTCTCTTTCCTCTTTTTCTCTTCTCCCTCTTCTAACCGGTGTACTAGTTGATGGCTAGGCTAAGGATGCATGCTCCTTCCCTTTCTGGGAGATATAAACCTAATATTATAGATGCAAGAGAACTTATTATGAAAATCAACATTAAGAAAAATAAAAAAGATTTGGCCAAGTATGCCTATTAAAATATCAAAAAATCTCATATGTTCTCAAGCTATGCATATCTAGATGACCATTTAAATAACATGATCCAATATTTTGTTCTTGCTCTTAGGCCTCGATTCTTGAAATACAAAAAGGCTTGGTAGAAGTCCAATTCCGACATGCCACGTTATTGTGTATAGAGAATCAATCATGCATATAAAAAATAAAAAATCCTGACTATATATAAGTGAGAACACATGAGAATAAGTAGTGTCTTTTAAAAGGCTCTAACGAGTAACGACATTATAAATGCTACTCTTATAAAAACTAGCTCAAAATTTTCCTTTCCCTCTTTGTCATTCCCTTCATGCACCTAGAAGGATGATAGATCAATACTCTCCTATCTCTCTCTCCTTTTCTTTCTTACATACCCCCTTTTCTCTTCCCACTTACCTCCACTATTTCCTTTTCTTTTCTTTTATCTCTCTTTTTGTTTCTTTTCCCTACATGGGAGTGATTCTGCAAGTCTGTTCTCTTTTCCATACTCATCAATGCCCCAAATGCCCCCTCTTCTCTTATCCTCTCTTTTTCATGCCACATGTCCCCTATGATGTTGCCAAGTGTATCCCCTATGACATCGTCAAATGTCTCCTCTGAGATATTGGGCATCTCCCTTGTAACACTATTGTGTATCTTTCCCATAACACTGCTAGGAATCTTCCTTATAATGCCGACAAGCATCTCTTTTATGACACCACCATTACTACAAAAAGTTAAATAGACTATAGTAGGTTTTAGGAAAAAGACTATGTTTTTCGTAAAAAATGTAGTCTAATATTTTAGACTACGTTTTCATAATTTTTCACAAATTAAAATACTACATTTTTAAATAAGACGTAGTCTTATATTATCTGATAATATAAAAAGACTACGTTTTTAAATAAGATGTAGTCTTATGTTATCTGATAATATAAAAAGACTACATTTGTAAATAAGACGTAGTTTTATGTTATCTGATAATATAAAATGACTATATTTTTAAATAAGACGTAGTCTTATATTATTTGATAATATAAAAACACTATATTTTTAATTAAGACATAGTCTTATATTATTTTATAATATAAAAAGACTACATTTTTAATTAAGACATAGTCTTATATTATTTTATAATATAAAAAGATTATATTTTTAATTAATACATCGTCTAATATAAAACTAAAAATTTATCTTTTTTCCTTCTAATTCGCTTTTGTTGGGAATTGTGTCCTAAAGCCAATCAACTAACATGTAGATGATTGTGCAAGTTGTAAATGTATAAATGTATATAAATTATAAATTAATAAAATATTTATTTGGCAGTTCATCGCATCGTATCTTTCTAAAATAAATTCTTCTGTAATGGAGTCCTTAGAACCATAATCTATTCAATAAAGAGAGGGTTTATTGAGTGGTTCTTAAAATAGTCGCGACCAAATGATATATAGTTATAGAATAACTATATATCAAGTAAAGGTCGTTGTATGTCATATGGGTTGGTTGTCCTCTTTACCAAGGAGTGTGGTGACACTGGTATGACATACAGGTGAGCTTATGACATTTCACTGAAATAAGCACATTTGGATAAACAAATGTACAAGGGGCCATTCTTAGGTCTACTGGAAGCAAAATCTGATTTAATATGCCAACTCAATCTACAATATTCCTACTGCACCTGATTAATTTAAAATCAATACTTGATATAATAAAATATGAAAATTGGCATCCTCACTAATTTAAATAAGCTATCATCAATCCCAACTCCAGTCCTGTGTTTTCTATGGCTGAACTTAATAATCAAATTAAATAAAAGAGAGGTTCGGAGTATTACCTTAAGAAGACCGATCTGCTTTGGTCCGGAATGTATCCACCTGTGCACAATGAATCAACTCTAGTTAGGAAAATGATCCAAAGAAATATAGCACATCAATATGATCCTATGCTGGACCTCTTGTGCTATGGACTAGGAAGACAGAAAAAGTTGCATCGACTCGCCGTCCACAGGGTAACAGAAACAGAGGGGATTTGCGGCTCATGACCAAAAAGGTGGCTTCAGCGAGAGAGAGAGAGAGGAATGAGAAGAAAAACGTCACAGAAGAAAAGAGAGGGGTCTACCGGCAAGTAGATGACCTAATATCAGTGCAAATCGTTTTGAAACCATGTTTTGACTACGGATCAAGGGAGAAAGAAAATGAAAAATAGAATATAATCTCAAGAGAAAGGAAACCTCAACGGTCCGGTGTTAACAACCTTGCCTATTGGCCAACTCTGGTTCGATTGTCGACAGTTGCATCGGTAGCTCCATCTATGCGACACAAGAGGGATAGAAAAGAAAAGGCAGGGGAGAGACGCAAACCAACCGAAGCCAAAGGTTAGAGGCAATTGGCTGCCAGGTTGTGATCTCGACGATCGATCGGCTCTTCTCAATAGTCCGACGGCCAAGTCAACGCAGCAAGAAAAGAAGGATTCGATGACTAAACAGGGAACGAGAGGCTTTCGACTGAACTGCCGCTGGCGATCGTTGAGCAAGGCTACAGAGCAATCGAGAGCGAGGGACAGAGAGAGCGAAGCGACTAAATGATGATCAATCGGAGTGATGGTTTCAGGCAGGAGGACTCGGCTTTGAAGGAAGCGATGCTGGCCTGACAATTTGGTAAAGAGGAAAGTGGAATAGCAATGCTCTCATTGGAGCGAATTAAATAATGATTCTGATTGACTTCGGAATAGTAAGTCCTCCTTTTTTTTTTTTTTCTGAACATTCCGAACTGTTTCTTTGAACTTCTTACTCATAAGGCATCTTCCCGTTGTTTGTAAAAGAGTTAGAATGAAACTTCAAACAATTTATAGCCTTTATCTTGGGCTGAACGTTTATTTAACAAGTAAATTGCTCGAAGTCTAAGATTATATGCCTCAACAACAGGTATATAATTGCTTAATTAAAAAAGAAATTTTAATCTTTCATTCTAATCGTGTTGACTAGTCTTGCCATCGATTTGATTACAAAATACAACTGTAGAGCTTAAAATCTCTTTTATCTAAAATGCGGAGAATGATTTCTTTTCTTCTCCTTTCCTTTTTCTCTCTTCACTGTGATGTCCTTGATTAGTGCTGTCTAAAGCATCTTAATAAACATAATATATGCTAATCAGAGATTAGTGAAAAGTTTTATGCAGGATTCTTTTTTTTTAATTATAGTCTAAAGGTGCTACTGAATTATTCCGCTGGTTCCAGCCTCTTTCCGTTTCTCCCTACCCCAAAACCCTGACAGGCTGACACAAACACGCTTATTCACACACATTATGTCCAGAGAATTTCTCTACAATTTGTCGTATTGGAAATTGAGGGTCCACCACTTGATCGACCATCATTTATATTTAATTCTTATTTATTAAAATTATCTTATTTTCTATCATTTGATTTAAAAAAAAAATTAAGTTTAGTCTAATGAAAAAGAATACGTATATGAGCAAATACTAGTATACCGTAATACACAATAAAATAATAAATAAAATGCACAAACCACACAATCACAGAAACACCAAGATTTACATAAAAAATCCCTCTAAGATAAAGGGAAAAAACCACGAGCAAGCCAGAAAAGAAGATCCACTATAAAATAATAAATATCCAAGTCTCAAAGTCACTTGCCAGGACTTGAGAAACAATTACAAAAGAATAATAGGGATATAAGGATTACATCACCGAAAAATACGGTCTCCTGCATTACCTCCTTATTTTCTTCCCTTCTCTTCCTCTTCTCTTGTTTTTCTTCTGCAGCACCTTCACATGATTCCTGGATGGAAGTCCTCCCATGTAGTCAAGCACCAAGCAGCAGCCCTTCCTTCTCTTCCCCTAGCAATCCATGCTCCTTGAAAAAAGAGAAATACCTGCTACCTGCTCCACCTCTTTTTCCCATATGGCTGCTTCTTTTAAAGAGAGAAAAAAAGATCCTAGCAGAAAAAGGA
>UESW01004582.1:272638-564219 GCA_900491605.1 Calamus simplicifolius | reverse complement strand
CGGGCTATGCTGAAGCTGGCTGAGGCTTGAGGCTGGCCGAGCTATGTTGGCCGAGATATGTTGGTCGAGCTATGCTGAAGCTGGCCGAGGCTGAGGCTGGCCGAGCTATGATGGCCGAGCTATGTTGGCCAAGCTATGTTGGAGTTGGCTTGAATGAGAGCGCCCAGGCATGGCTCGGCCTAAATGAAGCGGGGCTTGAGTGCCTAGGCATGCTTTCTCCTTTCTTTTTATTCCATTAAATGTTGGCCAAGTCATTATGACCATTTCTGCACCATTAAATGCTCCAGCCTATTGACTTACTGCCGGATATTAATGAGGGGGCTCCTAGGAGAACCCACGCACATGACATGGCCATTTTTCCCTCTTGTTCTCTTTCTTCATTATGACCAAACGCTCGTTGCTAAAATGTTGCGCCAGCAGGCCAGCTGGCAAACAGGGCATTTGGATTGGGCGTGACCTCATCGCCAATGTGAGCGATCAATAATGTAATGACGATTTTACCTCTCAACATAAAGCATACTAGAAAAAGCCTCAAGACAATGAACAACAAATCCGAAACCAGGAACTCTAGTCCTGCTGGTCTCGAGAACGGAAGATATATAGAAGTCACAACAAATTCTTCTAAACAACACACAAACGACCAAGAGACAATATTATTCTGAACCCTACTTCTAACTGAATCATTTGCCATTGTTTCTTATCTAGTCTCACATGACAACGGAAGTATGACAGATTAAAAACCATTTCTGTGATTAGTTGTTGGAACCATTAACGATTATTAAGATTGTATGCTTTGCTTTATGGCGAGAGCACAACTGTAGGGCGTTTCATCAGATGGAGAAGACAGTGGCTGAGGTGCAACGTAGGATGGATGCTTTTAGTTCCACTTTGGGCGGGCTTTGCACCAATGAAGAAGAAGAAGAAGAAGAAGACAGGTGCATCGAGGCCTTGGCAGTACTAGCAGAATATGGACTCGGCAGAGGGAGGGAGAGCAGCTGGTTCTTATTCCTCCCCTTGACCACTTGGATTTGGAGTAATGGTCGTCTTCCTTCGGGTGTCAATCTTAAACCTCTTTCTGCCTTGTACTCTTGGATGTGTCCTTGTATTGATGTTGTGAGGGAGGGAGGGGAGGAGCCCTGTGTGTTTTTGGCACTTTCTCTGCTCCTTGAGCTGTGGGTGTGGTGTCTTCTTGTACAGAGAGAGGGTGATGTTGGCTTCTTTTGTTACTCTTCGGGGAAGAGACTCCCCGTAGGTCTCCGTTTTGGGTGTTCTCTCCCTTCTCAGGAGCCACTTCTGGACATCGCATTTCTATTTTTATATATTTCACTCCACAAAGTTTTGCTCGGAAAGGATGGCATAGTGAGACTCGTTAATTCAGCAAAAGGAAAAGACTTTATACATCGTATTCAGTGCAGCAAGTTCTATATGAATCTCTTCTTATTGATCAATATATTAGGTAAATGGGTCAATAGACCTCAAATGCCCTAATAGGCCTTGAAAGCTTATCACATTTCTTTGTGTGTGAATAAGAAATTGTGAGGACATTTAGTCCCACATCGAAAAAATCAAGAAAGAAATGTTCATTTATATGGAAATCTCTTTCTTGAAGTTTAAATTCTTAGGTTCACTATAAGTGGAGAGCTTGAGGGTGCACATGTGCGAAGGGCACAATGGGCACTTTGTTGCGCATCATCTTGAGAGGCTTTTAAATTTTTTTTTTGATCATGAGGATCCAGTGGTAGAGATTGATCGGATTAAGATAAGGGGCTGAGATCAATTGACCGTTGATCATTGGATCATAATTAGACTGATCGCTGATCGATCAGATGAAGGGTCAAGATGCGCTGATCAAATCACGATCGCGATCGCGATCCAATGGCTCACACCCGTCAGCTGACCGATCAACTATTACGCCCATCCGAGATAAGGTATCGCTCCAATCAAGCCGTTGTGATAAGTCAACCGTCCGATCGTGAAAAGACGTATCAAAGCCGTTGAACCACCTATCTGATAACGTGATCATCAGATCGCGATGGTGAAAAGGTATATCGAGATGTGGATTGGCTTATCTGATTGGCTGATCATTAGATCACTAGATGAATCAGTGTATCAAAGGCATCCTTTGATCAAATCCGATTAACCAAATTAAATTTGATTAAACCCGAATGGTTGCTTCCAAAGGACACCTAAAACCTATAAATAGGATCCTAGACCATTGCATTTTCATTCATTCCGGATTCAATACGAATCAATCCTAGTTCTTTCCTCTCTTAGGCATTTGCATACTTTCCTAAGGGTAGTATAACAATAGTGCATTAAAAGAGAGAAGCATTCTTGGTTCGATATTTTTGATGAATTGTAGTGCTGCTTTCATCAAAAGAAGACTGTTGTATCCTAAGAGACAATCATCATACTGATCGTAAGCACCGTGCGGGACAAAATTATCTTAAGGACATAAAGTATAACTCTAGACTCAGTCTTATCAATTAAGTAGCCACTATCTGCCACCAACATAATATACATACGATACCTATTAAAATATATTGAGATAGCTTTACAACATTCTGGCGGAAAGAATACGATACCCCAGTTTTAAAATTACGACACTATAGTTATAAAATTACGACACCCATTCAGAAAGTCAAAAAAAATTACGATATCCTAGTTGTAAATTTACGATCGTAGTTATAAAATTATGATACACATTCAAAAAATGTGTCTGTACATAAATTCTAAAAAAAACTGAATGGATATTAATGCATGTCACGAAAAAATTTAAGATGACACCCATTTGTAAACTTATGACATTGTAGTTATAAAATTAAGACACACATTAACAAAGTCAAAAAAAAAAATTACGACATCCCTATTGTAAATTTACGATACCTAGTTATAAAATTACGTCACCCACTCAGAAAGTGTGTTACATAAATTTCAAAAAAAAAGTTGAACGGGTATTAATGCACGTCACATCAAAATTTAAGATGACATCCAGTTGTAAACTTATGACACCGTAGTTATAAAATTAAGACACCCATTAACAAAGTCAAAAAAAATTACAATATCTCAGTTGTAAATTTACGACACTGTAGTTATAAAATTACAACACCCATTTAGAAAGAGTGTCTGTACACAAATTCCAAAAAAAAAAAGCTGAACGGGTATTAATGCATGTCAGCTTTTTTTTAAAAATTTATGTACAAACATATTTTCTAAATATGTATCATAATTTTATAACTATGGTGTCGTAAATTTACAATTGGATATCATAATTTTTGTTGGCTTTCTGAACGGATATCGTAATTTTATAACTATGGTGTCGTAATTTTATAACTATGGTATCGTAACACTACAAGAAATTCTGAAATAGCGACGCAAATTTAGCGATGCATCTTTGGGTCGCTAAATTGTGACCAAATTGCGATGCCTCCACAACAACAAAATATTGCGACGCAATTAGCGACGCATTAGTGACTCAATAAACAAAAATAAAAAAATTAATTTTTTAATTTAGCGATGCAAGTAATGCGTCGCAATATTTTTAAATTTAGTTTTTATAAAATAGAATTATGAAATATAAAATATTGTGATGCAACTCAATGCGTCGCAATGTTTTTTTAAAAATTAATTATGTTAAATAGCGACGCAATAGCTATGCAATAAACCAAAAATTAGAAAAATTATTTTTAATTTAGCAACGCACTAATTGCATTGCAATTATATTAAATAAATTATATTTATAAAATATAATTATGAAATAGAAATATTGCGACGTAACTCAGTGCATCGTAATATTTTAAAAAATTTAATTATGTTAAATAGCGACGCAATAGTGATGCAATAAAATAGTAAATTAATAAAAATAATTTTTAATTTAGTGACGCAAGTATTGCATCACAATGTTTTTTAAAAAATTTAAATTTTATAAAAAATATTAAATATAATTATGAAATAAAATATTGCGATGCAACACAGTGCGTCGCAATGTTTTTAAAAAAATTAATTATGTTAAATAACGACGCAATAGAGACGCAATAAAATAGTAAATTAATAAAATAATTTTTAATTTAGCGACCCAAGTATTGCATCACAATGTCTTTTAAAAAAATTAAATTTTATAAAAATATTAAAGATAATTATGAAATAAAAATATTGCGAGGCAACTAAGTATGTCGCAATATTTTTAAAAAAATTAATTATATTAAATAGCGACGCAATAAAATAGAAAATTAATAAAAATAATTTTTAATGTAGTGACGCCAGTATTGCGTCGTAATGTTTTTTAAAAAATTAAATTTTATAAAAATATAATTAAAAGATAAAAAATTAAAAATAAAATATTACGACGCAACGAAATGCATCGCAATTGTTTTAAAAAATAATTTCAGTACATGCGTCGGATCGGTCATCGCCGATTGGGATCAATCATGGCTTCGATCGATCGCAACCGTCGGATCGTCGCCGATCGGATCAATCGCGATGGTCCAAGATCGTTCATCGCCGATCGGGATCGATCGGGGCTTGGATCGATCGCAACCGTTGGATTGTCGGCGATCGGACCGATCGTCGCGGTTCGAGATCGGTCGTGGCCGATCGGGATCAAGGCTTGGATCAATAGCAACCGTCGGATCGTCGGCGATCGGACCGATCGCCGCAGTCCGAGATCGGTCATAGCCGATCGGGATCAGGGCTTGGATCGATCTTAACCATCGGATCGTCGGTGATCGGACCGATCGCCGCGGTCCGAGATCGGTCGTGGCCGATCGGGATCAGGGCTTGGATCGATCGCAATCGTCGGATCGTCGGCGATCGGACCAATCGCCATGGTCCGAGATCGGTCGTGGCCAATCGGGATCAATCAGGGTTTGGATCGATCGCAACCGTCGGATCGTCGGTGATCGAACCGATCGCCACGGTCCGAGATCGGTCGTGGCCGATCGGGATTAGGGCTTGAATCGATTACAACCGTCGGATCGTCGACGATCAGACCGATCGCCGCGGTCCGAGATTGGTCGTGGTCGATCGGGATCGATCAGGGCTTGGATCGATCGCAAACCGTCGGATCGTCGATGATCGGATCGATCGACGCGGTCCGAGATCGGTCATGGCCGATCAGGATCAGGGCTTGGATCGATCGCAACCATCGAATCATCGGCGATCGGACCGATCGCCGCAGTCCGAGATCGGTCGTGGCCGATCGGGATCAGGGCTTGGATCGATCGCAACCATCGGATCGTCGGCGATCGGACCGATCGCCGTGGTCCGAGATCGGTCGTTGCCGATCAGGATCGATTAGGGCTTGGATCGATCACAGTTATTTTCAGAAAATATAATTTTATCATTTATAATTATTAAAAAAATATTGCGACGCATTAGCTATGCAATTTCTTAGAAAATAAAAATAATTTTTCTAGAGAAAATAAGTTTTAATATTGCGATACATATATGTCGCAATGTTTTTTAGAAAATAAATGTAATAAAAAAATTTAGAAAAAACATTGCGACGCAATATATGCATCACAATTATTTTCAAAAAATATAATTTTTATCAGTTATAATTAAAAAATATTGCGATGCATTAGCGACGCAATTCCTAGAAAATAAAAATAATTTTTTTTAGAGAAAACCAGTTTTAATATTGTGATGCATATATTGCGTTGCAATGTTTTTTAGAAAAATAAAAATTAAAAAAATTTAAAAAATATGCGATGCAATATATGCGTCGCAATTATTTTCAAAAAATATAATTTTATCAGTTATAATTATTAAAAAAAATATTGTGACGCATTAGCGATGCAATTTTCTAGAAATAAAAGTAATTTTCCAAGAGAAAACAGTTTTAATATTGCGACGCATATATTGCGTCGCAATGTTTTCTTAGAAAATAAATGTAATAAAAAATTAAAAAAAAATTACGGCGCAATATATGCGTCGCAATATTTTTAAAAAAAATAATTTTCTTCAAATATAATTATCAAATAAAAATATTACGATGCAGTAGCTACGCATTTTTTCAGAAAAAAAATAATTTTTCCACCGGACATTAGTGCCAAATTAGCGACGCATTAGCGTCGCAATTTATTGCGTCACTAAGTTTTGCATAAAATAATAAAAAAGGAAAATTAGCGATGGATTAGCGATGCGTTCTTGCGTCGCTAATCCATAATAAATTTTAAAAAAATAGCGAGTGATTAGCGACACAAATTTGTGTCGCTAATCACTACTATTTAACCTCTATCGCCCCCCCCCCCCCTCCCCCGCTTCTCTTCATCTTCCTCTTCTTACCCTAACCGCCATCGTCCGCTCCTCTGGCTCCCCCAATCTTCTCCCCTGGCGGCAGCTCCCCCACTCCGGCGGCGTCCCCTCTCGACCGAGGTAAGCCCTCCCTCGTCCTCATTTTTTTTAAAAAAAAAACTAGGTTTCGGCCACGGTCACGGCCGTGGCCGTCTTCTCCGGCCATGGCCGCTGCCGTGGCCATCTTCTCTGGCCACGGCCACTGCCGTGGCCTGGCCACGGTGGCCAGGCCACCAAAAAAAATTAACAGGGGGGGGGGGGAAAAGCTTCCCCCCCCTTGGTCTTCTCCGGCCACGACCGCTGCCGTGGCCGGCCGTGGCCTGGCCACGGTGGCCAGGCCACCAAAAAAAAAAATTAACAGGGGGGGTTTTCCCCACCCCCCCCCTTCGTCTTCTCCGGCCACGGCCGCTGCCGTGGCCGGCCGTGCCTGGCCACGGTGGCCAGGCCAACAAAAAAAAAAATTTAACAGGGGGACGTCTACACGAGGAGCCGAAATCTTGGTCGTAACGATGACGTATGTGTGGATGAAGAAGAACCTAATGATGGTAGAATATCAATTTTTAAAGGTATCGGCCATTCATTTGAGGGGCAGAAGTCAAGAAATCTTAGCGATATGGAGTATAATGCAGCACATTATTACATCCTAATGAACTGTAGAGAAGTCAATCCATATATTGAGTAAGTGTATACTTCAATGCTTAATTGGAACTTCTAATTTAAATTACAATATGCCATAATATTAATTGCTAACATAAGTTTTAATCCTTATCATCCCATAAGGATGTATTGTGATAGACAATGACAGATGAATCCCGACATCAGTCAAGTTGCAATTGGGCAGAAGTTAGAAATGGAGTTCGCTTACTGGTTTTATGAATTTGTGAGTAGTATCACTCAATCAATTTCAATAATGACTTTTATTTTTCGAATTAGTTGTGAATAGCTTATTAATTTATAGGTAAACCGTCCATGGTCCACAACCAACAATATTTTCATTAAATGTCTATCTCAATGGCCATTGAAGACCGTAACAACCTCTACTGGCTATTTTGTTAATGGGCACAAATTTCAGATTGAACGATTAACAGCTTCAAGAGGCACGCAGAACTAGGGCGTGTGTGTTAAAGGAGAAAGTATTGAAGCAAATATGCAGGATTATTACGGAAAGTTAGTAGAGGTGGTTGAAGTTGAATATCCCAGTTGGCCTATGAAACGAACTGTATTGTTTCGTTGCGATTGGTTCGATCCAACAATTCCTGTGGGCAAAAGGGTTCATAACGACTACAATTTGGTTGAAGTAAACCATCGACGAAGATTGCAGAAATATGAACCATTCATCCTTGCATCCTAAGCTCAGCAAGTATTTTACTGTGGATATCCAAGTTTGCGCAACGACAAGCGAATTGGTGGGATGTTTCTAAAATCACCCCACGTTCAACAATCGTATTAGAGGAGAGTTCATCAAGTCAATCAGCCGAGTGCCCTGCATTTCAAGAGGATGAGATGGAAATGCATGCAATTGAGGACGACACAAGGGCTCCTGAAACATCACTTAGAGATCCAAATGGTGATGTCCAAGAAATTGCGGATGCAAATGTTCGGTTTCCTTCCGATGATAATAAAACTGAATCGCAGTCCGATACGGCATCGGATGTTGAACCAACATTTCACGAAACAAATGACAACGATTAAACAGAGGTTTTTTTAAATTCAACTTTATTTTATAAGTGTTAAATTTTTATATAGTCAATCATTAATCGTAATTTAATTGCATGAATCTTTAGTATTTTTAGTATGACGGGCAGAGGTAGATCTACCGACGACATACGAGTGAGCAGGGACGTAGCCCTGCTGCATCAGATCACATGAGCTTTGGAGATGGAGAGTTCGGATCTCCATACATCGCACAGCCTTCGACCTCTCCAGCAGTCGGCGATGATCCTACATTGTATTACCATCCAGTCGATCGGCACATACCTCCGAGAGTTCTTCCACCATCGGCCGCACCGTACTTCGACTGGATGCTCATGGGCTGTAAGTATATACTAATTAAAAATATATGTTTATGTTTTTAAGTAATTACTTATAAACATGCATTTTTTAACAGATTTATTGAGCAGCATCATGTATCGAGCCACATCAGCTCCGTATTTCAAAGGCGTGCATATCCCAGTGGCTACGATTGGCGCCACGTATCTGCAGCCACGAGGGAGTTTTATTTTTCTGAGTTTCAGGTAAACTTATTAAATACAATTTATCACTGATATTAAATTTCTTAATCTTAATAAATTCTGAAACTAACTATTTATTTTAATGTAGAAAAAGTTTACGTGGGACCCTGCCAGCCATGATGCCATTAGGGCAGCATGGGAGGCTCTTACGGGACGTGATACTTTGACATGCTTCATCGTTGGAGGTCATCGGGTCAGCGTCCATGCATGTGCCAGAGGGTATTTGGCATGAGTGGCAGCAGCCTGGCAGTCCGATGGCTGGCGCAGGAGGTCCGCATCAGCCACACGAACCGCCGATCCGAGAGGGGCGGTCCTGGCACAGGTCTCTCCCGCCACACTTCGGGCTCCATTTCGATTCAGGAGCACAGACGCCGTATGGTAAGAAAACATAAATAATTTAATTACTAATTTAGTTATTTACAAATATTTGCATTAATATCAATTTTTTATTGTTATAGTATGAGCAGGAGGGCGGAGATCCTGGTGAGTTTCGTCTATTCAAGGCGACACACACCAGGAGGGACGGTTCCTGGTTGATACGTGATCACAGGAGGTTGCGGTAAGAAATTAGCTTAATGTATTATTGTTTAATTTCTAAAATTTTATTTAGAGAAATTTATTGATTCATTTATTGTTGATTTTATAATTCAAAGACACGAGTCGAGGAGCTTCGCTCCCAGGCATCGCAGGTCGACTCCACTGATGGGGAGACGCCCGTCGAACTCTCAGCAGAGGAGAGTCGACGTGTGTTTTTGGAGGCTGTTGGTGCCCAGCCGCGAGACCGCAGGGTCTATGGTCTGGGCACTAGAGCTTCTGCATATTTTCCCCATCAGCCTCAGCTCGCGATATTCTGGTAATATTCCTGCCGAGCGTTTAGACGACATTCGAGATCTATTACGGAGGAGGTTCGGCAGGACGTTCGTAGGAGGTTCGGCAGGAGGTCGAGCACGAGTTCGAGCAGCGTATGCGAGGCCATCAGCAGAGCTTGCAGACGTGCGAGATCAGATGCGTCAGTTGCAGGATATGGTTAGCCCATGTCGCAGGGTCTACAGCCTCCACGTGATCGCTCGGATTCTTGATGTATTTTTTTTTACTTTTATATTTTGTACATGAAAACTTTAAAATTTTAATATATTAATTATTTTTGAAATTGAATGATTATTGTTTGGATCAATATGAGTGAAGAATATTTCGATCAATATTTAAATGTAACGAAATTGTATTAACCGTTTTAATTTTTAATATTTTATTTTTTTAAAAAAAAATTAATTAGCGACGCATTAGCGACTGAAATTGCATCGCTAATATTTTTAAAATATTATTATTAAATATTTCGACGCAATGACCTGGCGTCGCAATATTTAAAAAAAATTAATTAGCGACGCATTAGCGACTGAAATTACGTCGCTAATATATCTAAAAAATTATTATTAAATATTGCGATGCAATGTCCTGGCATCGCAATATTTTAAAAAAAATTAATTAGCAACACATTAGCGACTCAAATTGCGTCGCTAATATATCTAAAATATTAATATTAAATATTGCGACGCAATGACCTGGCATCGCAATATTTTAAAAAAAATTAATTAGCGATGCAAATTGCGTCGCTATTATATCTAATAATTATTAAATATTTATGTATCGCAATATTGATGCATCGTTGCAATATTTAATAATAATATTAAATATTAAAAATTAGTTTTAAAATTAGCGATGCATTTAGGATGCGTCGCAATATTGCGACGCATTGGTGCGTCGCAGAGAGTCGCTGTGAAGCGACGCAATTGCGACAAATTGAGATTGCGATGATCATATGAGCGACGCCGTCATTGCATCGTAATAGCATGTTTAGCGACGCATTTGGGCGTCGCTATTTTGTTCTCTTATAGTGTAATTTTATAACTATGATGTCGTAATTTTAAAACTGAAATGTCATAATTTTTTTCATCGGGATATTAATCAATACGGAGCAATATAGTCCGACTTACTGCACCAAAGGCAGTATACAAAATTTTTTCATTCAGCAACCCATCGAGCAGCAGCTCTCAGACTTGCTGATCGACTCGGAATTCTAAAAGAAATGAATAAGAATCCCAAAACATGCAGTACGATGTGAAATTAGAATCAATTAGAAACTGAATGCCTCAAGAATCAGCGCCATTTGATGGTAATTGCAGTTGGCCTTTCTCGTATTAGAATATATATATATATATATATCCTCCTCATTAATATAGTTGGTGGTGGATACGCTCAATCTATATTGTTATTCCGATGTGAGGAACAAAGAAGCCACTGATGGTTAGGCAATGGCGATTGCTGGTTCAACTAGAGAGAGAGAGAGAGAGAGAGAACAATGACCTCTTGAACTAAATTTTATATTATAACCATAATATCTCAAAAATACCTTTTAAAAATGTTAAAATGCTTATAACTCAAATTTTTACTATCAATTAATTTTTATTTATATTTTTAAAATTATATAATTTTAATTGGCTAACAAATTTATTAGACCTTAGACCATTACAATAACCATCAAAATTCATCGACAAAATATGAAAAACTAAAGAACGTCCTAAAGTCCTAGCTTTATTAACAAATAGGTGAAACGGTAACAGCAAAGAACAATTAGAAGAACATCCAGAAAATGGCTGGCGTTTGGAAGTCAACAATTAGGTGAACCATTTCAAAATATTACGTCAAGGTAATTTAAGAATTTTCATTACATTACACTGTGCATGAGAGCCTAGATTTATTAACAAATAGATGAAATGGTAACAGCAAAGAAAAATTAGAAGAAACCGTTTCAAAAATATTACGTCAAGGTAATTTAAGAATTTTCATTACACTGTACATGAGAGCAAATATAGCCAGCATCTGAAACACTTGAATCAAGTGTCAAGTAGTGCTCAAGATTAAAATATTGAAGACATCTTAAATACGAGCAGCATTAAGAGATCTGTCAAGATAATATCTTACGACTGATGAAAAACACTCCTACATGTGTCTTCAATCATTACAAGGCCGCCTCCAACACAGATATTCCTATCACCCAAATCAAGCGGAACAATGAACATATATAAATTTACATCTTAAATAGCAAGAAGAAAAGGGTGCAAAGAGCTCTGGTTTCTCCCACAGGAGTATAAATACATTATCTACAAGTAGAAAATAAGCCTAGGTCAAGCACAATATATCTCAAATGTTCATGCCATGTAAGCCTGTTGTTGCCCCCAATTGAAACTCTAAAACAGTCACCCTGACGAGCCTGAAAATGAAGGGGTGAAGGATGATGACAGATTCTTTTCCCACAATGCATGACTGCATCATTTGATTCAAGTAAAACAAAGGATCACATGGTTACAATGATAGCAAACCACTTTTCACACTGAATCAACCCCTTGAACCTGCTGGCGAGCAAGGTATCTTTCCCTCCGTTCTTTCTGAGAAAATAGAATAAAAAGAGATGTGGAGCAAAAAATTAGCAGCAAAGTTCAGATTAGAAAGACATACTCAATTATGAATGAATCTGGAAAATTAATTTACCCATTCATCTATGACAAGCCCTTCACCAACAATCCGAGGACCTGTATCTTCTGGAGGTTTCTTGTGAACCTCAAGTGCTGCCTCAGCCTCAGCAAGCTGACGCTTCAGTTTTTCCATTTGCTTCAGCAACAATACAATGTACATCATTGCTTGATAGTGTCAAATAATTAAACAAGTAAATCACTATCTTATGCATGAAAAGTGTGGAAAAGAAGGATATTTGCCAGACTGGCTTACAGGGCTGGGGCGCTCCACATCCAAGAATACAACCCGCAGAATTTGCTCAACTGTAACATTATCTTTCTGCTCATCAAACTGTTACGGACATCCAAAAATTATTGCCCTTGCTATCAAATGGATGTTAATACAAAAAAAAAAAAAAAATGCAATGGCAATATTTAAATAATGTGGCTTTATGCTAATATATTGCAGTGCAAATCATCGATGATTTCAATGCAGGTGCAGGGTTGTTATGGTGGTTCAAGATTTCCATTGTGGCCATAACACTATCCATTAGATTTAAACAAGGTTCATTTGTCATTGAGTCAGAGTATTCTGTAATTGTTAATGACAAATAATGATAGCTTCGGTCAAATTATTTCCACAGTTCAAAGATATCCTGATGTTCATAGTGTTCACTAATGTTCTTTCTAGTCATTCTCAGCGTTCTTGAGACTTAGCGAAGCTAAAACATCTTTCAACATGATTCTTCTGCCCACCATAATAAGATATGTACACATTCCAAGTTAGGTTAGCTTATCAGTTTGAAACTTCTAAAAGTTGAGAAAATAAACTGAATGACGATGCTCAAGTAGGTTATATCCAACTTTATTTTCTAAAATATCTTGTTTCTCTCAGAAAGAAAGAATTCCATCCACTAATTGAAAAATGTTGAATTAGCAGTGACATGGTAGATCCATATTTGGCTGAAACCAGTCAAAGCATGATTCTATTTTGCCACAACCTCTTAACGTCAAAAAAAAAAAAAATTCTCAGAAAAAAAAAATCTTAGACTTTTCTTGTCAAGGAGAAAGTAATTAAAAGAAACAGACTCACCAGTTCTGGTACATATTCCATAGGTCCTTTCACCTTCAAACTCATAATCTTAAACTTAACCTTGCATTTTTGATCCATTAGCTTCTCATTGTTTTCTGGTTGCTCCACAAACTTGAAAACTGGCATTTAATATCAAAATAAGAATAGAAACACTACAACAGGAACCCTACAAGAATTAATTTCCTATTCTCTTTTTTCTAGAGGAAACAACAATCAAAGAAAAAAGCAAATACGTAAGCAAGATTACCAGTTGCTATGAGACTCTCCCCAGGAGAAAGTATACCACCAGGAGGACGCATGAAACAGCTCTTTGGTGCCGTTGTTTGAAACTAAAAGCGTTCCGTTGGTCAAGATTTGGATGACAAAAAATACCCCAGCATGTAACAACAACAAATATGTAACAAAATATAATATCAAACCAAAGTAATAATCCATGGCAATAACAGCTAGGGTATGAAAAAGAAATGATACAAAATGCAGACAAAGAACTTCCAATTAGAATAAATAACTACCAAAGGCATGCATTGATCATGCTCAATGCTGTCAAATATTATTCATAAGAATGAAATCTATGGAACTACAAATACCCCAGCATTCCGTACACACCTTAAATGCCACATGAGATTTACTGGTATTCTTTATCCTGACTGCACTTCTAACCTGTTTACCTGGTTCATCTTCAACAACAAATTATTTAAATGAAAGTTAATAAAACGAACAATAGAATAACTTTGAAGCTTAGTTTTCAAGTCTACCAGCCCTCTAAGAAACCATAACATGCACACAGAATGCTCAAAACCAAATATAAAGCAAAGTTAAGGATGTTATTAATTTGGTAATTAAACAGGGAATTTCAGTGGAAAATGAACTCATTCTTCTGCATCGATTCGGACATGTAAAACAAAACATGACATTCAAGGGGGTACTCTATAGAAGTAAAGGCCCTCCTCCATTAATGTATAGGAACTAATAATGCAACTGCAAGAGTAATTAATTACAGTAAAATCTTCAGCTGGATAATGAATCAACCAAATTTAGAATCATTTCATTCAGTTCTCAGGCAATAAATTCTGACAGACTAGAAATGCCATGAGTAAAATGACTATAAATAATAAAATATTAGAAATTTAAAAAAACAAAACAAAACTCATCCCAAAGAAGAAAAATGAAGATTTTTCATGAAATCAGCATAATGTACTGATACAGTGATGTGTATTTCTTTGTTCCTTTTCTAGTCTGTTTAAAGTTAAGATGATTAAGAGCTTTGGGTGTTTAATTATGTGATATTGGTATGTTATTTAGGGTGTTAGGTCTCTATTCCCTAATATCTCAAATCCCTGCTTCGCTTACATGTTAGATCATTGAGTTCTTTATATTAGAGTCATTAAATGGCTTCAATGAATAACAAGGGGCAAATTTTTTGATGAGGTTAACCAATCTCAAATTCATGATTCACAGATCTCAACCTCAAAGAGGTTGATCTTTTACCATTTCTCTATGTTTTTTATTTTTTTTTACTTAAGATAGGAGGCTAAATCTAGGGATGAAAATTGATTCAGGCTCCTCAATATCCAATCGACCTCAAGCCATAGGAAACGTTGGGTGGGTTGGATTGGGTTGGGTCCAAATCTAGGCCCCATTATCATCTGGACTCTGGTTTGGATCTTACACCTTTTCGGTTTTCAGTTTCATTTATCCCTAAAATGCCATAAAAAACATTTTGAAAGTAGCACCACAATAAGTTTCGAGGATCAAATTCTTTAATGACCAAATGAGTTTGACTTCTAATCATGTAATTAGGGTTTGAGTCCCATTGGGAATGATGTAATAACTGATCTTTTTTCTTAGCCAAACCAAAAATGTTAGGATGTTATGATACAATAAGCTTGTTGTGCTCATTATGTGATTAACTAGTTTGTCATTATTTTTGTCATCGTGGAATCGAACCATTTGTTGTTTCTATAGGACTCAAGTCAAAATAATTTATCTTGTTTGCTTCCACATGTCATGAAGTGGTTCAATTACAATTACAAAATTACCTAATGATTTATCTACAATAACTTGTTATTAATAGTCTAATATTATGGTTTATTTACTTTTGCTCATAAATTGCACCACACACATTTTAAATTCCAACACTTGCAAAATCAATGTAATAAAATTTGAATGATGGCTACTTATAGTTACAAGATTCTTCACTCTGAAATTTCCATGCTAACTGACCCAACTCGGTCAACTTGACCTAACCAAATCAATTTAAAAAATAGATTAGACTCAATCCAAATACTAGAACCAATATTAATATGTGTTTGGATATGGATCAAGCAAATACTTGACAATATCCAAACCACTTGCAGCCCTAGCCATATCATTTGATATTAGACTATCATCCTTCATGTTGGCAGGGCAGAGTGCACTCAGGAGTAATGGAGAATGAACTTGAGATTTGAAAGCAATGATAGAATGTGAAGATTGGAATTTATATCAACTTTTGGAGTACTTCACCATAGTGAAAGACTGAGTTTCCTAAATTTGATGGCAAGTATCCAGCGGGACAGAAGGAACAAAAACAATTCAAGAAAGTCAATAAGATCCTAGAGGGAGTATTATTATGGCTACAATCTGCCCATGCTATAAGTATATGTTTTAGCTCTCTCAACCATGCAGATTCGAGAGGAATGCTCTCAAAGCTACCCAATCTGAAAATGTCTTGGGATGCCAAACTCAGTTCGAGAGAATGATGGGGCTAGCTGGATCATTTATGGTTAGTTGTTACATGTCAGCTCCAATATGATAAATCATCGTTAAGGTAAGCATTTCCCTTGGCTTGGCTCCAAGAGGAGGCTGTGCAAATTGATTCTCAATTGCGCAAGCCATAAGCATAGAAAGGGAAGGAAAGGACCATGCTTCAGCCATATGAAAAGTTTAGGTATGGAGATGAATGTAAAGTGCAGCTAGCATTATTATGAGCACTTCTTCAAAATGACAATGATTGTAAAGGCATTTGAAAGTTTACAGAAGCCTTGAACACAAAGATTACATAAGGGAGGTGGAATCATGCCCATCTGTATTCTTTTCAATGCTATTTAATTTTTGATGATTTAGATAGGCAATGATGGGGTTGTGTTAGGTTATTTAGGTGCTAGATCCACTTTCCAAACATGTTGTGGGTCTCTTCTTACCTTGTGCATTGGGTAACAAGGTTGTTTAGTTAAGGATCTTTAATGAAGAGAAATATCTTTTAAAGGAGCTTATCTACCCTTCCATCCTCAAAGTCTCACTGAACAACCTTCTCTCCTCTAGATGTTGCATATATTAAATTAATACATGACAAAGTAGTATAGAGCAATATATCAAAATGACATCAATAAATCAAAGTAATTCCAATCCCAGCGTTAATATTTATCACTATGCCAATCAGAAGAGAATTGACTTCATAAACTAGAATGTTGGGGTTAGAAATGCTAAAGCCATCAAGACATCCAGATATCAAGTAGCCTACAGGGAAGGAAATGATTTAGCAACAATAGAACAAGAGAAAATCGTTTTTAAAAAAGAGGAAAACATCACAAACCAGTCCACCAAATAACAAGCAAACCTCCTAAAACAAATCTACACACTATTTACCATTTACATAAGAAAGCGACTGAAAATCTTTCTTTGAGATGTTTGAAGAGCCCAATTCCACAAATTCTCATAAGCAACCCATAAAATCGACGCCCAAAACTCACATAAAATCCTTCAAAACAAACAACTTTGAGGGAAGTCAACAAAGAAAATTGCAATTGTTAGTTCCATTTGGAAATTCTAAAGACAAACGTCTTTTGACTACCCAACGCCAATTCCTTGTCAAGAAAACAAGCTCATTAACAAAAAGAAGGAAATTAATCAAAAATCCTGATGCAAAACAGAGTAAAATAAGAGATCCTGCTACCCAAACAGCTTTAAAAAAAAAAAACCAATTACTAATCGTCTAGGGAAAAAGGTTCCCACTTTCCATTAGAAAAAAAAATCTAACAAAAGAAACAATTCAGAAAAAGAAAGATAAAAGTTAGAAATCAATATGCTCACATGGGAAGTAGAGCTTGGTGGGCGGATCGAGCCGGAGGCGACGCCGGGTGGGCAACAGTGACCGCGCCACCGACTTCACCGTGCTCCCGCCGGAGTGGCGGCGGTCGGTGTCCGTTCCCGCCGCCTCGGCCTGGCCCAGCTGGCTCCGGCTCGAGCTCCGGTGGCTATGCTGCGTCAGCGACGTTGATGAGTTCGTCGACGACGAACCCGCTCCGCTGCCTCCGCCACCGCCACCCCAAAAGGGAATCCGGCACAGCCCCCACCCCTTCCCCTCCGCCGTGCCCCCCGCCTTCCCGTTCGCTACCTCCATCTCGTCGACCTCGTCCCAGAGCGGTGACCGAACTCCGCCACTCAGTCCATCGAGCAGCGGCTCCCTCTCCGGCGGCGCACCAGACCGCAGCTCGCGACGCGTCACCGGAGGAATGTTAAGGAATTGATCCTCCGCCCTTCACGTCGATCTCTCGCGGTCGTGACTTTTTCAGAGATGCGGATGGGGACCGGCGGTGGGTGACCAACAGAAAGGATTTAACTATTTTTAAGAAATGGGGTTCATGTCCGCGGCCTTTTTCATCGCTTCCTTCCTTCCCATCCCTTTCCGTGCTATCCTGCCCTCGGCTCTCCCACTTCATTCCGTGGATTGGGATCCCGTCACTCCGGTATTAAAACTAAATAAAATAAGCTGATTTGAGTTTAGTTGAAGGTGCCGAGCTGACCTTGGGTTGGGTTGCTCACCCCCAACGCAAATCTCACCTCCGGTGGCGGGAACTCGTCGCTCTTGTGGCGCATTTAACAATGGCTTTATGGGGCAGTTGACTCGAATACTCCGGCGGCAGCGTTTACACCGCAGGGCGGCCCAGCGCAGGATCCGGCGTGTTTTGTATGACAAGTACAGCAGTTATAGCATGGGGATTTATTCAACCACCACCACCCTTTTGACTTGGGCTTAGAGGTGGCATCACGGATGCAATTTTTTAAAGCGTTGCCATAGAGCACATCCAAGAAGATGCATGTGTTCGCTGAGGCAAGATAATAATAAAGTGGCATGATATCGTACGGTTTGCAAATCAAAGCGGACGTTAGTGCTTGTAATATCCCATAAAAAAAGCCTTGCACCAGATTAAATTTTTTTAAAAAAAAATTATTACCAAATTAATCTGCTGACTTGAGTTTTTAAAATTATATAAATCTAATTAAATTAATAAATAAGTTAAAATATTATAAATAATATTAAAATCGATTCAAATCAACCTTTACATAACCAATGACCTTGTTAGAGAGCCATGACTTTTTTTTATAAATAATAAACATATAAGCTCTAATGAAATTTGTGTAGAGATGGGACGCTCGGAAATTTATATAGCTATTTTAGATATACATTTAGATGACCATCATCAAAATATAATTTATCAAAAAAATAAATATTAATGTATCAAAAATAATATATTAATATTTTGAGCAAATGATCCCCCTTATTAAGGCTCCAAGTCTAATTAGGCTATTTTGAAGTGACATATAATTAATTGATGGGGCAATAAATCCATAGGCAACAGTGATCGAACTTGGGTTGGCTATTCGGGTCGGCCATCCGGGTCGGCCATCGGTCGGTCGTCCGGGTTGGCCATCTTCAATCAGCCATCCAGATCAGTCATTTCCAATCGGCCATTCAGGTCAACCATCCGAGTCGGCCATCTCCAATCAGCCATCCGGATCGGCCATCTCCAATCAGCCATCCGGATCGGCCATCTTTAGCCGGCCATCCGGGTCGATCATATCGATCGGCCATCTCTAGTCGGCCACTAAGGTCGGAGAGATGCCGATGATTCGGTGCCAGATTTAGAATGAGTACGACTGACGACGATTCGAAACTTTACGGGGCCATACTGCTAGGCGAGATGTAAAGCAATGGTGCCGCCGGGTGAACCGCTTCAATGTCATCAAGTTGGAGACTCATCCGTCGTAGACGGACAACCTGCACCACCTCTCCGTCTACCACCTTAGCAACTCTACTTTCTCCTACGTCACCAACTCTATGAGATTCCTAAATGTCCACCATGTTCCAATGAGTAAAGTGATGATGGTGGAGAAGCATGCAGAATTACTCTCTGCACTAGCTGTACTAGACATTAGCTACTGTCTCAAGATCACCTCAAGGGCATCGAGTCGCTGGGAAAGCATTACAAGTCTCTTATTCATATGAGAAGGAACATGCCTCCGCCAGACTATAAATTAAGCTAAGGTGGCAATATGAATTCCAGGGTGGACAAATCAAAGGCATTGTCCATGGCCAACGTCGTGCCAAGGCTCGAACACCTTGAACTCACCTATGGACGTTTTAGTGACTGTGGGCTGGATGCCATTCTCACCAATTGTAGCTCTCTTCGTGTCCTTGACATCCGTGAGTGCTGGAAGTGATGGGGCTGATGAAGCAACGCCCAACCAGCGATGGTGATCGGACTCCCAATCGTCACTCGGATAGAACCCCCAACCAGCCATCCGGATAGGATCCATTGTGGGGACCATCCGTACGACCCAATGGCCCAAACTGTTTGTACGATCCTCTCACTGTTCAGCATCTCAACAGAGGCGTAGGAGACATATCCGACGAATTCTAGCTACTCAAGCCCAATAAATCCTATCAATCTGGTGACGGTTGCCTAGGCCCAACAAGTCCTGCCAACCTGATGACGGTCGCCCAAGCCTAGCAAATCCTGCAACAGCCGCCTAGGTCTGACAAAACCTATCAATCATGACATGCCATGTGGGGAGCAAATCCTACCAACCGCCACGATCAACCAGGTTCCGGATCGTGCGCTTCTATTACACCATGAACTTCGCAAACTTCCATAAAATAGGTAAGAAGAACCTCTAATCAAGTAAGACTCAAGACATATGATAATCACAAATACGCTCATACAGAGCATCTTTTTCTAAGACTCTCGAGCTTTCCTTTAAGCTCATGGTTGTTGTCTAAAGCATTAATTTGAGCGTTGAAGGGTTCGTCAGAATCTTCAATCCCAAAAATTTTTTGTAGGCTTTCGATTGAGAGAAGCCACCGAAAGATTTTTGGCTCACCGAAGAAAATGATCAAATTATTTAACAAAATAATCGAGAAAAGTGACTTGACGACAACATTAATTATTTAATAAAATAAAAATTAAACATATTATCTATGCTCTGTCCACCTCACTATTCTAACTAAAATGAAACTTCTACTTTCTTAAGTAGTCAGAAGTGATATTATTTGTATACACTATAGCTAATACAAAGAAACCATATACAATAATCAACATGTACTACATATCTATCTACAAATTTACAAATGATATGTAAAAAAGAAAAATGTATTTTTGATTTCAAAAACCTTTATATAAAGTAAAGAAAATAATAATCCTTCCACAAAAATTAAACCATTCTATTCATTTGATCCATGTGTTAAGGTAAGAATCATAGTTCTAAAAGTAGTGGCCATAAAACTTCCATGCATTCATCAACACTAACATCATACAAGTCTATAACGATATATAAAAAAATTTATGATACATCCATGAGTATAAGATATTCTGTTAAAAAGAACTATGCCATGGTAAGGTAGACCTGAAGGAATTAAATATTAAAAATCAAGTTGGTGAGATTTCCCTTAAGATGAAATTGGTCTTATCTTACTATAAGATCAAGTTGGTGAGATTTCCCTTAAGATGAAATTGGTCTTATCTTAACATAAAATCAAGTTGGTGAGATTTCCCTTAAGATCAAGTTAAAAGAAACAAGTCTACAAAAATTGTTATACCTTTTATTCTCAAAAAATAAAAAAGTTTTTAGAAAACTAAATTATTATGCAAAAATACTAAATTATTATGTCTTTCTCCTCTTCTCTCTTAAAGTTTATGCATTTTTTTAAATTTAATAAACACCATGGGTGAACTCTCTCTCTCTCTCTCTCTCTCTCTCTCTCTCTCTCTCTCTCTGCAGTATTACATTAAAAAAAACAAGGTTGGTTCACATCGGTTGGTCTTAAAAGGGGGTACCATGGATTAGGTCCTGAGGATGGGCCATTCGTTGGAAGAAAGATTTGGCCACATCAATGTCAACGACTTCTCTTTATCTGGTTTAAATTAAAAATGGCTATGGAGATAAGAATGCCAAAATAAATAAATAGATAAATCAGTCCTAAACTGAGCATGAGGACAAGTTGGCCGGTTTGGATTGATTACAACAGCATATCATGGAGACAAATTAGCCTCCAATAATAGCTTGGTTAAGAAGTCATGCTTAATTGCATTACATACAAACCAGATAAGCTATGACTGCAACCTTCCCTTGACCTCCCGTAAAGGATGAAACAACAAGAGTGGTACTAAATCTAATAAAAGAAGTAGACTAAGGCATCAAAACTCAACTTTTAAGAAGATTTCTATACTTCAACCAAAAGAAATGCAAGACTCCTCTCTCTCTCTCTCTCCATTTTCTTTATTAAATACTTTTTAAATTGAGGAGAACTGGCAAATGAACAGATAGAGGGTCTCAAGAGTTTTACTTGAGCATCGGAGAGATTATGTAGGAGAGATCTCGGATCCTCTTACATTTGTTTGGATTGATGTGCAGGGATCTTGAAAGTTGAGTTTCAATGCCTTGATTTACTTCTTGATCATTTGAACCAATTTCTTGATTTTTTTGGACGGAGCTAGAGAGAGTTTCTCCTGAAGATGATGCTCGGCCAGATTTCTAATCAATAAATACCATCTGTTCATCAAAGGAACTAGAAAAAAAGCATCTAACACCACTCAACAAGTCATGACTCAGCTGGAGTGATGTATTGTTGTTTCCCTCTTTAAATTGTTATCATGAAATAGGCCACCTAACGAAGTAAAGCGATTGGTGCAAGACATCCGGGTGATATTTCTGAGTTACCATTTCATTGATCTTATGTAATAAACTAGCTTGCTGATTGATTTAGCAAAGACATGCTAATATTATTAGGATTTTCAATGGCTTCAGTTAGGCTTTGCTATTTCAGAGCAGGACCAGAGAGTGAATCCACAAGATCCCTTACCAAAATCTATTTAAAATAAAATATTCAACTCAACAAGAAGATGTGTTCAAAATTTGTCAGATGTTAGAAGAGTTTCTGAGCCAGTCTACACGAGAATCAGAAGAGAGTACACTTCTTTCCAAACAACAGGCCTAGTGAAATTAAATTTCAGAGTAAAAGGCAGCTTAAAGAAACGTGAAACTCCTGCTACCCATGTAAACTTTATCAGCAAGATCAACAGAAGTAGTTATCTCACTCTATCTTGAACCACCTTAGAAAATTTCCTTGATCACCAAGTTGATTAGTGTAACGACCCAGGCCCACGGGCCCGTTTCGTTACAAGAAAGCAAGACGGACAAGGTCCACACCAACTTGGGCCACCACAGCCCAAAAAGGGATCCAATTGGTGCCTTGTCCTTCTTGCTTAACCGGTTATAAACCACTCAACCAATTCCAAATTTTCAATATGGGACTATTGGGAGGGGCATCACAATCTACCCCCCTTACAGAGGCGATGTCCTCGTCGCCATGGGCAATTGATCACAACCACCAAGCAGGCAGGATTCTAGAGGTGGTCCCCACAGGTTCAAGAGATGGCTCCCATCCCCCATGGATGTAGCACTAGCCCTGTGTGGCACTTAGCTCCTGCACTTCCGACTGGTGCATGGCTCTGATACCATATTGTAACGATCCGGGCCCACGGCCCGCTTCGTTACAAGAAAGCAAGACGGACAAGGTCCCCTACCTTTATTTTAGAGACATAATGTTATACTCAACAAATTTCACATGTAAATTTTTAAAAATTTGTTATCTTTGATATGTCTCCAGAATTGATGTCAGCTCATGAATTGCATGTTATCCATGGCAAGCTATTGACTAGTGGGTGATGAAGGGATGAGTTTGCTACCTTGTGAAACACAAGAATATCACAATATCCCTGCATAAAGGTTAGCGCTTTGCAAATAGAAGAGCTTTTATATCTACATTAGGCCAATGATGTGAATAAATTAAATACAGGAAGAAAACGAGGTCAATATGAGTTGGGATTAATTAAAAGCACGCCAAGCTTATTAATAATTTAGCCCATATTATATATGATGTAGGTATCTGCTCCATTGTGGTGTTAAGTTCAATGGAAATTTTGATAGGGAATACAATAAATATTCCTCTAATAAGATCGCTATTAGTTCGGCCAAGCATGCAGTTGCGATAAAATCAACAAAAATACAGAATAATAATAGGAACCAAAATTCAAAAAGAAAACAGCAAGAGAAGAGGATTTTACGTGGTTCACCCAAACTGGGCTATGTCCACGGCGGCACACGATCTGCAAGGCTTCACTAAGAGTTGAATCAGGTACAAGCCCTCAAAACACTCTCTCTCAGAAACTCTTATGATCCAGATTTCAGAACTTTCTCTCTACAACACACGGAGGATGTCCTCACAGAGCCTTCTATTCTTTTTTTTTTCGCTCAACTTCACCGGTTGAAGAAGACACCCCAAGGATCGAAGACTCTCTCCTTCTGATCTCATCCCAAAATTGGCTCCACACTTTTGGCAACCATGGAGTGATTTGCTGCCTTGAAAATCTCCAACAAATCCTCCCCAAGATCAGATTTGGAAGTTGCAACAAATCCCCCCCAAAATCAGATTTGGAAGTTGCAACAAATCCTCCCCAAAATCAGCTTCCTTAGTTGGCCAAATCGAATTCAAAATTCGAATTCAAACTCCCTCTTGATGAAATTAAGCTCCATCCATAACAATCTCCCACATGGAGATTAATGACATCAATCTTAGATCTATCTTCTTTCTCTGTGCCGCGCTCTCCTGATCTATCTCTTGGAAAGCTTCGCCAAGTTGCAATAGAGACTCAACTTATCTCTACTCACAACCTTGGAGAACATATCTGTAGGACTCTTAGCTCCATCAATTTTTTCCAGCTTCAACTGCTCTTCATCCAACGCACTGCGTATGAAATGATACCTAAGCTGAATGTGCTTGGTTCTTGCATAAAATGTTGGATTCCTTGCCAAGTAAACTGCGCTCTGGCTATCGCTCCATAATGTATTACACTTATGTTCCTTGCCGAGCTCCTCCATCAACCTCTGTAACCAGATCATCTCTTTACTAGCTTCAGTGATCGCCACATACTCAGCTTCTGTAGTTGACAATGCCACTATCTTCTGCAACTGAGATACCCAGCTCACTGCTGTATCACCGACAGTAAAAACATAACCAGTGGTGCTCCTTCCACTGTCTCTGTCACCAGAGTGATCTGCATCTACAAATCCCTGTACTTGAAGACTATCACCTCCATAGCACAAACTGTAAGTTAACGTACCCCTGAGATATCTGAAGATCCACTTCAATGCATTCCAGTGCTCCTTTCCTAGATTCTGCATGTACCTGCTGACTGCTTCCATTGCTTGTGCGATATCCGGTCTTGTGCAAGCCATTGCAAACATTAGACTTCCCACGGCTGAGGCATATGGAATTCTAACCATGGACTGATTTGCTGCCTTAAAAATCTCCAACAAATCCTCCCCAAGATCAGATTTGAAAGTTGCAACAAATCCTCCCCAAAATCAGATTTGGAAGTTGCAACAAATCCTCCCCAAAATCAGCTTCCTTAGTTGGCCAAATCGAATTCAAAATTCGAATTCAAACTCCCTCTTGATGAAATTAAGCTCTATCCATAACAAATTTTTCTAGCTAGTCATCCTTATTACATCAGGGCTTGAAGAAATAACTAAGATATACCTAAATCCATATAAGATATTAGGTGATGCGGGAAAAATTATCACCGCATCAATAAACGTGCTCGATGACTTATAAGGCCAAATTATAAGGCTAAGCTATATGGATGAACTATAAGGCCGAACTATAAGGCTGAGCTATCTGGCCGAGCTACAGAGCCGAACCATTTGACCGAGCTACAGAGCCGAACCATCTGGCCGAGCTATCTCGCCGAGCTACAGGACCAAGCTACAGAGCTGAACTATCTGGCCGAGCTATCTCGCTAAGCTATAGAGCCAAATTATCTGGCCGAGCTATATGGCCGAACTATCTGATCGAGCTATCTCGTCGAGAGCCAAAGATCCTCCTCTCGACTTGAGCGTTATTGCCACCTCATACCATGCCGAATATTCTGGAGGAAGAACCGCTCTGATCAAAGAAATCTCAGAGCGAACTTTCTTAAATGGAAACTGGAGCCAAATATAACACTCCGACCATAATTAATGGACCTAATAAGGCCGATCAGCTACCAATCCCATAACTGACAGGATTCTAATCGTATTAGCTCCCAACCTCTCAAAATGTATAAAGCTGATCAGCTACCAATCCCATAACTGATAGGATTCTAATTGTATCAGCTCCCAACCTTCCAAAACATGCCCAAAAATTTAGATAACCGACTGTCATCTCGCAACGCACAAATACCAAGCCCCAATACCCCCGAGGTATGAAAAAACTGACCCCAAAAAACTCTAGTAGAGTTTATAGCTCTCGGAAGGCCATTCCAAAAAATCCTTCTGCTGGAACCTTCTCCCCTCATCTATTTGCTAAGAATCTTCACTGACTTGGGCATCGGAAGATCTTCTGTAGGCACCACCCCCTGTGATTCCTATGTGAAGACTGCCTTGCAGGTCCATCCAGATGGGAGAGCACTATCCGGATCCTAACGTGCACCACCCCCAAGTTGAAGAAAGATTTTCAAGCAACAGATTGGTGCTAGAGGAAGGACCCCAAGTCCCTCTGAAAACTTGAAGCCAAGGGACCAAGGAGATAAGGTTCCATACAAGAAAGATGATTTATCAATGGCCAACCGTACGAGACAACTATAGATACTCCTGATCAGGGCACCTCTCAAAGGCCTGATCCCACAAACAACACTGCGCCCTCACAGCCATCAGCGATCGAGGTTCCTCCACTGCTAGCAACCCTAGTCATCCAGAACCAGTTCAACATGCTGGTCCAGTAAGTTCAAGCTTTGTCACAATTGGTGCAGAGGCTTCATGGAGTTCCTCTTCCCGCTATACCCACGCAATAACTTCCTAATGGAACAGTCACCCCAGTTCTATCGGTGGTCCCTTCGCCCAATCCACTGAAAGCCACTAGCCTCTAGCGATAGTCTAGCCATAAAAAAGTTGAACCTGCACCGCGGAGGGGAGGAGATAGAAGCCTGCTCAGATCCAGTCGGGCTCACTTTTTACCTCCAGTATTCTCTCGCCATGACTCAACGTTGTGGTCGCTATCCCCCCATCCCGTTTCTTCAACTGCTCGGGATGACGGGCAACAATGACAACAATGCACGCCGAACCTACTAGCGACTAGCACTATTAAAGATATCGCCCATGCCAGATCCTATCAGGTACTGCCAAGCAAAGAGGAGAACTGGTTTGAAAGGGTTCAGTGCGAGGGGCTCACCTCTTCAGATGAGGACATCAAAGAGATACCGTGCCTCGAGGATATGGAACTCGGATCACTTCTGAGCAATGAAGACTTCAAGGAATATAGTATCCCCAGGATATGGAACTCGGATCATCTTCGAGCAATGAAAACCTTCAAGGGATATAGTACCCCGAAGACATAGAACTAGATTAAACCCCAAGTTATTACTAGTGAAGTATGTCTGAACCGAGCCATTTTGCTCATTGTAATAAAACTTCACTCTTCAATTCAAATATTTCTTATTGAATAATAATTTTTCTTGAGTTATGGATGAAAGGCAGGTCTCGGCCAATCATTGACCTACGGATCCATTTCTACGAATCTCGGCAGGGCCGAGCAATTTTCTCCGTACCTCGTCAGGGCCGAGCAAATTTCTTCGTACCTTGATTAGGCCATGTAAAACATTCTCTGAACCATGGAAGGGCTAAGTAAAAAATTTCTTTATAACTCGGCAGGGTCGAGCAACATTCTTCGTACCTTGGTAAGGCCAAGTAAAAATTTCTCTGTACATCGGCAAGGCCGAGCAAGATTCTTCGTATCTTAGTAGAGCCAAGTAAAAAATTTTCGTACCTCGTAGGGACGAGCAACATTCTTCATACTTTGGCAGGGCCAAGTAAAAATTTCTATGTACCTCGGTAGGGCCAAGCAACATTTTTCGTACCTTGGTAGGACCAAGTAAAAATTTCTACATACCTTGGCAGGGTCAAGCAACATTCTTCGTACCTTGGCAGGGACAAGTAAAAAATTTTTCATACCTCGGCAGGGCTGAGAAACATTCTTCGTACCTTGGAAGGGCCAAGTAAACATTTCTCTATAACTCAGTAGGGCCGAGCAACATTCTTTGTACCTTGGCAGGGCCAAGTAAAAATTTCTCCGTAACTCGGCAGGGCCGAGAAACATTCTCCGTACCTTGACATAGATAAGTAAAAAATTTCTTCATAACTCAACAGGGCCGAGCAACATTCTCTGTACCCTGACAGGGCCAAGTAAAAATTTCTCCGTATATCGGCAGCGACGAACAACATTCTCCATATTTTAGCAGGCCAAGTAAAAATTTCTTCATACCTTGGCTGGACTAAGTAAAACTTTCTCCAAACCTTGGAAGGGCCAAGTAAAAAATTTCTTCGTACCTCGGCACGGTCGAGCAACATTCTCCGTACCTTGGCAGAGCCAAATAAATTTTTTTTCGTACCTTGGCGAAACCGAGCAACATTCTTCGTACCTTAGCAGGGCTAAGTAAAAATTTTTTTGTACCTTGGCTGGGCCAAGTAAAACTTTCTCTGAACCTTGGCAGGGCCAAGTAAAAATTTCTTCATACCTCGGTACAGCCAAGCAACATTCTCCGTACCTTGGTAGGGCCAAATAAAAATTTATCCATATCTCAATAGGACCAAGTAACATTCCCCGTACCTTGGCAGGGCCAAGTAAAAATTCCTTCATACCTTGGCTGGGCTAAGTAAAACTTTCTTCAAACCTTGGCAGGGCCAAATAAAAATTTCTTCATACCTCAACAAGGCCAAGCAATATTCTTCGTACCTTGGCAGGGCCAAGTAAAAATTTCTTCGTACCTCGACAGGGCTGAGCAACATTCTCCGTACCTTGGCAGGGCTAATTAAAAAATTTCTCTATAACTTGGCAGGGCCGAGCAACATTCTCCGTACCTTGGTAGGGCCAAGTAAAAATTTCTTCATACCTCGGCAAGGCCAAGCAACTTTCTCTGTACCTTGGCTAGGCCAAGTAAAAAATATTTCTTCGTACCTTGACAGGGCCAAGTAAAAACTTTGTAGAATCAGAGTTCATTGGCCACGTGTCTTGACCTTTGATTTGGCCACATTTTGTCCAGTTAGATACCCTTCATAAAAACTTGAAGAGACTCTCCTTGTTCAGTGAAAAAAGAAATGATGGAATGATGGCTTGGCATCTATGGGGCCATCATGACGTGCCTCTGTTGGTTCACATCCTACCAATGAGATTAAGCCATTATAAACTCTACTCCCTATGCCCAAACCTACGCTTCGGACTAGGGAGTGGGGGCCATGTGATGTGTAAAAAAATTATTACCGCATCAATAAACGTGCCCGATGACTTATAAGGCCAAACTATAAGGCTGAGCTATATGGTTGAACTATAAAGCTGAGCTATATGGCTGAACTATTTGGCCGAGCTATAGAGCCAAACCATCTGGCCGAGCTATAGAGCTAAGCTATCTTGCTAAGCTATAGAGCTAAGCTATCTTGCTAAGCTACAGGGCCAAGCTACAGGGCCAAGCTATCTGGCCGAGCTATCTCGCCGAGCTACAGAACAGAACTATTTGGCCAAGTTATCTGGCCGAGTTACAGGGCCGAGCTATCTTGTTGAGAGCCAAAGATCCTTCTCTCAACTTGAGCATCATTACCACCTCATACCATGTCAAATATTCTGAAGGAAGAACCGCTGATCATAGAAATCTCGGAGCAAACTTCCTTAAATGAAAACTGAAGCCAAATACAATCCTCTGACCACAATTAACGGAGTTTCAAACTCCTGATAAGGCCGATCAGCTATCAATCCCATAACTGACAGGATTCTAATCGTATCAGCTCCTAACCTCCCAAAACGTATAAGGCTGATCAGCTACCAATCCCATAACTGATGGGATTCTAATCGTATTAGCTCCTAACCTCCCAAAATATGCCTAGAAATTTAGGTAACTGACTGCCATCTTGCAGCACACAAATACTAAGCCCCAAGACCCTTCAGATATGAAAAAACTGACCCCAAAAACTCTAGCAAAGTTTATAGCTTTCGGAAGGCCATCCCAAAGATATCCTTCTGCTGAAGCCTTCTTCCGTCATCTGTTTACTAAGAATTTTCACTGACTTGAATGTCGGAGAGTCATCCGCAAGGACCATCCTCTGTGATTTTTATATGAGGACTGCCTTGCATATCCACTCGGACGAGAGAATGCTATCTAGATCCTAATATGCATCGCTCTTAAGTTGAAGAACGAATTTTTGCGACAGCATTAGGCATACTTGGTGTTATTCTGGGAAGTGAAGGATTGCCTCAGTCTTTGAAAATGATGGTAAGTTTAATTGATATGTTCCTAACATGTACCGGAGGTGTAGGGCCATCAGTCCAAATTAGTCACAAGAAAAAGGGATGACTGAGGTACTGAAACATCTCCATCAAATTAGCATTTGTTATTTATCTAACTTAGCTAAGGGTTCAGTCACTCCAAAAGAAGATCCCTTTTGAGTTCGACTAGCCTTCATCCTATCTGAATCAACCTGGCGTGATCAGCGGCATTGTTATATTGGCATTTGATTGTCTCTCTTCTTTCGTGTAAAATTTCCTTGTTATATTGGCATTGTTATATTGACATTTGATACATTACCTTGACACGGTCTAGAAGGTTTGGAAGAAATGTAGACTTGATTTTGTGATTGACTGCACATTACTTTCAGACCTTGTGACATTCATCATCTATGGAGGAGAAAGCATATCCTTGATCTGTTGGGGATTGACATGGGATTAATTGGTTTTATCCTTACGTACGGTGACATTTATGAAACAAAAAAAAAAAAAGTCAAAATCTTTTCATCTAAATCCTCAACCTTGCTATCTATAGCATAAAAAAATTTCTTTTCTTTTGATTCGTGGGGTTGTATTATGGTTGGTAAGATAATGAATGCCCACTGACATCTAAAAGCAAAGCTTGGCACAAGCTAATTATACTCTTTGTACATTCATCTGGATCCTTATAAATAATTACTTTTAATTAAAGGGAGAGATAAGACGCTCGCTTCTTTACAAAAATATAGATAAAATATAAATTATCATCTTGTAGTTTAAACACTATTGAATTGTATTCATATCGGTTGAAATGTTATACTTAATTATCATATATTTTAAGTACTTTTAAATTATGCATATATAGTTTAAGATGTTACACTTAATTACCATTCATTTTATACGTTATCGAATTACATCAATAAAAAAGTTTGGACATATTAAATAAAGCTTAAATAGATTTAAAACGTATAGATAATTAAAGTCTAACATTTCAAATCATATGCATATACTTTTATAGCATTTAAGATACCAAGTAGCTATGTGTAACAACTCAAACTATATGAGTACCATTTAATAATGCTTAAAATTCATGATAGTTAACTATAGCATTTTCAACCATATGGATGCTTAAATTATTGGATAATAATATATATTTTACCCTTAAAAAAAAAGTCTCAAAGGTTTTGACTTCATAGTTGGAGATGCAAGGTTGTTGTACATTGACTAAAATTTTAAAAGAAACCCTTAAAAGTTATATTTTTTTAAAGAAAAACAAGAGCCACAGTATGAAAAGAATGGTCCCAACTACTATTCCATTTTATTGAGCTAGAATGTATCGTACTTTGAGTACAAGCGACTCAATCTTTAGAAATATGGATTGAATAATAAAACGTATTGTTACTATTTTTTAATAAAAAATCACTTTTGTTCAACCAATATCGTGTCTCTTAACTCCATTTCTTTATTGTCAAAAGCCTACGACTAAAAGACAAATATCATGTCTCTAGAGTGACTTGAGCTTCAGAATATGGAATTCAAATATCAAATGGCACGCCAAAAGTTAAGAGCAAACATCGAGGTAAATTGATGGTAATTAGGGTAACAACACGATTGATGCTCCTACCATTTGTTGCTTTTAAACCTAGCTCGATCCAAGAACTTAAACCTAGATATCATGTCATATGATGATTCCTTTATTCCACAACGGCTTCATATCAATTTACGTTTCCATACATGATTTTAGAAAGAAAAGTCTCTTCTTTAGAATTCCCAAGCTTTTAAATTGGACCTCTCGGTCTTTTAAGGGTATTTAAGACCAGAAAAAGGCCAAAAATTTGGAAGCGAGGCGATCCATAGCCTCGATCCCCCCCCCCCCCCCCATATAAAAACTGAGATACTAACATTAATAAAGAATTATTTTAAAACATTAATTTTAGTACCAAAGAATAAAAAGACATCACTGAAATAATAAAAATTGATCGATATATCAATGATGCATCAACAAAGATTCATATTGATTCATACCAAAAAGGCAGCTGAGATTTGAGGAACTGACACCATATAAGAAGTTGACATGTCGATCTATTTGAAAATCTGGGGACGTCCAAAAACTACAAAAAGCTGAACGTAATTAATCTAATTTTTACTTTTAGCAGTGGAGATGGAAGCAATAAAGAATGAAGAGAGGCTAACAGAGAACCTAACGCGCACACCAGAAGGACTACTAGACTGGGGAAAAGAAATGAACAAGCGAGAAATTGTTTCCTATTTATAAACGCCCTCAGTTTGGTCCCCAGAGGATCAACTGCATCACCTTCTCCGTCCTCATCGCTTCCTTCAGCCTTTTTTTCTCTTCACCACCACCATTCCCCGCCGCCGGCCGCCCGCCGGAGACCTGACACGTCTTTCCACCCATGCCGGGCTGCTTCCCGGCGGTCCTCTTCTGCACCGCACGGAAGGTAGCCTCCCACCTGCAGTCTGGCGCGCTGCACATGCTCGACAACAAGGCTAGACGCGTGCTCTCTCTCTCTCTCTCTTCTTTGAGGGGTATAAGAATTGGGTGCGGCCGTGGACGAGTGGAGGGTCCGGGATTCTTCTTCTGGGCGTGTGGACCGTGGATTCGCTGCTTCTTTTTTTTTTGTTTTTATTATTGGTTGGTTAAGAAACCGGGAGATGTGGACCAAGGTTTTGGAAGGAGGCGTCCACTGGATGGTATAAAATCCATCGGCGGCAAACCGGTTTACCACCTCCTGGTCGCCGATGGGTTGGGCTCACAGAGCGAGGTGCTTGTAATGATCCGATTGGTGCATAATTTTGATACTATATTGTAATGATTTGGGTTCATGGATCTATTTTTACGGATTCATTTCGTTATAAAAAAGAAAGATGGACAAGATCTACATCAATTTGGATCATCACAGCTCAAAAAGAGATCCAATTGATGCCTTATCCTTCTTGCTTAACCGGTTATAAACTACTCGATCAATTTTAAATTTTTCAATATGAAACTATTGAGAAGGACATTACAGTGCTGAACCTTGTCGGCAACGTTTTGTTCCGTGGACTCTTCCGACGGGCTCTGGACCCTCGTGTCGGGAATTAGAACGCCGTCAGCAAGTCCGGGTTCGATGCCATCGCTGAACCTCGTCGCTCGGCCCCTCGCCGCCGACGTGAAGGCGAGCAATCGAGCACGGTTTCGGCTAATCAATATTGACTAATTAATTAAGTTTAACAATTAAAATTTATTGGGAAAGAGGCAATGATGTATTGGACATGAGCTTACGCCTTACGATGGGCCTTGAACTCAACCAGAGTTAAGTTGAATTGGGTCTAGGCCTAAAGTTAAAGGCCAACAAAAAAAAAAATTTCAGACACCAGACTTGGACTATTATTTGAGCGTAATTATTTTCTTAAATGATTGAATATAATTTTTTTTAAGTATTTAGAAGCTGAAAATTTATCTTATTGGTCTAGTTTTTGGCTGTTGCTATGGATCAATTTGGTTGGATTTCAAGTCGGCTTAAGCTTGGATTTAGGTTATACTCGAGCTTACATTCTAAAAAAAAATTGAGTTAAAGTGTAGCCTACTTTTAGCCCTAAACATCATCACCTTCTAACCAAAGTTAATTTGAGTCAAGATTATTCATAGATCATGTATACGAGTGAAACCAGGCTCAAGTTGATTTTAGGTTTTAAAGACAATTCAAAGTTATGCCCAATAAATGGAATTCTATTCATTGGTGATAAAACTAAAGCGAATTAGAATGGTTAGGTCAATAAGGGAAGTTTGGAATTTTACCTCCATAATCTCAATTCATGAGTCAAATATGCTGGCTTGTCAAGGCATGGTGTATATATGTAAAATATTTCATCATATATCTATTAATTAACAATCGATTTAAGAATTATTCTTCCAATCATTTATGTTACATAATTATCAAATCAAATTTGATACCATAAACATGATTATAAAGGGACTTAGGAGTTTGTTTTAATTTCAAAATCAAAAGTAAGGCATTCACATCAACTATCTATGTTGCTGGTGCTTGATCCTGATCCGTGATATTAAAAATATTCAAAAATAAAGAAATATACAAATTTTGATCACCTCTAATTAGATATGCATCAAATGGGTGCATGATTAAAATGATATCAAATCATATTTTACTATTATTTAGACATTAAAATATATCTATTTTTAACCCATGCATATTTTAATATGTGTAAATTGTAATTAGTAAGATGGATTTTTAAATTAAATATTTTATCATGTACTCTAGTATGCTAGCACAGTGCAAAAAATCTATTTTTCTATCCATATGATATATAGGATTTAGGGCATTAAAATATATGTTTTTGATTCTTAAGTATTTTTAGTAGGATTGATCATAATTAATAGTATGAAGCTTTAATTTGGATTCTCTAATATTGATTTTGAAATGGAGATGTGTGAATGCCATCTCATCTTGAGGAGAGTATAGTCCATTATATATAAAATTTATAATACATACATACATACATACATACATACATACATATAATCTTGAGATGGTTAAATGGGCAACCTGAGAGGCTAGCCTACCTAAATTAACATGCCTTGTTTCAACTCAAGCTTACTTGCTGTTGCTTTAACTAAGCTTGAATTCACAAATGTAAGGATTAGATTGAGTTTAAGGTAGGCATTTAGAAACCTAGAACAAGATCGAGACCATCCATGCTCCGATTGAACCGATCCATCGATCATGTGACTTGTGTGAATTCCAAATTACGTGTAGGCTTAGATAAATTAATATATCTCAAAGTATCAAGTAATGCAACGCTAATAGGTAGTTGAGATTTTTGCATCTTATTTTTGCTATCCTAAATATAATTTTTTGTTGTTGCTTAGTGAAAATATTAGTGTTTGATATCAACCTAATGTTACCGATCAACATGTCAAGATCTTAATTCATGTATAGCAACTATGATCTCAGAATATCTCAATTCTATTCAAAATTTTCTTATCTTCTATGCCACTTGAGATAAATTAAGGAAATAGGATATTTGAAATAGGGAATAAGAGGGGATATCCCTAGATATCCCCTCTTATTCCCAAAAGCCATAACTATAAGGAATAGCTGGGAATAAAGTTAACCAAAGGGATAATTTATGATTAACCATGGGTTATCCACTCAATTTATTCCCTAGAAAATGCAGGAATAGTTGGTTATCCCTTTAAATAAGAGTTATCCTATGGATTTACCTTTTTGCATTTGATATGATTAATGGAATAGCCAAGGGATATCCCTAGAGATAGCCAGAGGATAAACTCTATCCCGTACACTTATCCATGGATAATATTTTTTCTATCAAATACTACCTAAAAAATAGATTTATTGTACGACTAGCATCTTGAAAAAGGATGATTAGACCTTTTTTATACCCTAAGGTGGTGCTTGAAATAGGAAATAAGAGGGGATATCTCTTGAATATCCCCTCTTATTCCCAAAAGCCATAACTATAAGGGATAGCTGGGAATAAAGTTAACCAAAGGGATAATCCATGGTTAACCATGGGTTATCCCCTCAATTTATTTCCTGGAAAATGTAGGAATAGCTGATTATCCCTCCAAATAAAAGTAAAAAGAAGTTATCCTATAGATTTACTTTTTTGCATTTGATATGATCAATGGGATAGCGAAGGGATATCCCTAGGGATAGCCAGGGGATAAACTCTATCACGTACGCTTATCCATAGATAATATTTTTTCTATCAAACACTACCTAAAATACTTTGTATTTCCATTTCATGGACCTATCAAAATCTAATAAAATTATAAATAAAGAAACGACATGGATATTTTATAATAGATGAAAAATTAGAGTAAATCTTAGCATACCTATATGTATACCTGATTTTATATAGTGAATACAAATTTACATTCATGATATTTTAAATACATGTGAATATAAATAAAATGTTATAAAATATAATATAAATTAAAATGAAGGTTCCTCCCCGAAACCAGGTCCGGGAGAAGCCGGTCAAGCAAGTCAAGGAAAAGAAACGACGAGCCCCCGGTATCCGGTGAGCAGTGAAACCGACGGCCGAACCCAGCAGCGGCTCACCTCCGGTTTTTTTTCCCCGTTCGTCTTTTATGGCGGCCATTAATATCCGCATCTCACGCTGCCTCCTCCCACCAGAGATTCTTTTTTTTGGATTCCCCGCATTCAGGGAAAGAGAAGAGATGGTCTCACCGTCACCGAGAGCGGCTTCTTGGATCGTGGCGGCGTGCATTGGGGCGGTGGAAGCGCTCAAGGACCAGGTGGGGCTGTGCCGTTGGGACTACGCCTTGAGGTCCCTCCACCAGCGAGCCAAGAGCAGGGCTGGCTCTTTGTCTTTGGGTCAGGTTGTCAGGAGGTCTGCTCCTTCCACCGGAGGTAACGTAGGGCGCCTTGAGAGAGCCAAGCTGACGGAGCGGACGCTGGAGAAGGTCATGTACTTGAGCTGCTACGGGCCTAAGTAGAACCAAGAGAGCATGCAGGGGATATTCATATTTTCCTCCTTTTTTTTTTTTTTTGAAAGTATCAGTTATGGGATTATAATAAAATTGTGTGATCCCACTGCTGAAATAATATACAAATTACCAACAAAAAAAAAATCCTCGGAATGCTCTGTTTTATTGTCTTTTAGACTTTCTCTTTAGGTGCTATATTTTCATTCACATAGTGAAATTTATTTATTTATTTATTATTTTAAGGGTGAAAGATGGATTGAATTTTGAGGCGATATGAATATACTTACTGTTAGAAATTAGGATTTCTATTGATTGAGTTGGTAATATATATATATATATATTAGTAGAGACAAGAGGTATGGATTTGATCCTGCTTGCGTTTTCATTTTGACTCTGCCCTCTTCCTGATTTCTGTGAGGGCTTTCTTCTGCTACAATCGTTAAAACTATGTTACTGAAAAATATCTCAACGCATATATGGTCCGGTACCTCAAAATCTGTAGAAAGAAAGAAAGAATTAAAAAAAGTCTTTTAAGTCTTTTAATATTTTGTCATTTTAAATATAATTTTCCATTTCCAGACAGGGGAAGGGCAAATTTTTGAATTTTGAGAATCTAAGATTTTTTTTTTTTTTTGGCTGAGAAACTCCTCAAACAAATAGCGTTTGCAACAATTTGTTTTTAATAGGCTCTAACATCAAACGAAATTTGCTACATGTTATCTTTTGTCAAGCTATGTGGTAACCAAGTGATAGAATTCTTTGCTTGTCTGAAATATATCGATAGAACGTCCTTGCTGCAGAATTATTTGCTTGCTCGACCAAGAGGTGACGATATAACCCCTTTAACTGTTTGCCACATTGAGCCCTTAAATCTTTTAGATCTCGTCTAGCAAATGAACAGATGCTTCTCTGTGAAGCGACTTAATGAAAAGTTTGATTGCCTGTAAAGTTTTGAGCATTAATTAGTTGGACTTAAGAAAGAAAGGTGGAGCAATAATCTTTTAATTTCAAGCCACCCATAATTGGCTCTTATTATGTTATTAATTAAGATTAATAAACAATAAAAATGAAAAGAGTTATTTTCTTTTTGGATTATGAAGAGCTCTTTCGCATCACCTTCAGGATGGATTTGAGATTCCGTATGATCATGCAAAGGATCAATTCGATCAGTTGAAATCTTCACTAATTAAATAAGAGGTGCTGCTATTGTTTTTCTGAAAAAAAAAAAAAAAACTTTTCTATGGCAATAAAGTGCCAACTAAATGGAACCTTAAAGGAAATTTGAGGCAAAGAATCGAGAATTTGAGTCTTTTTTGAATGATGCTAGCACTTCTCGAGAAAAATAGATCTTGAGTTAATCTCTCAACAAAGGGTACTGATATGGCCAATGACCCCACAAACAATGAATCATCTGATTGTTGGTGGAACCCAGCAGTGTTGTTGCCAGCTGCCTCCTCTCTTCCACGTCATGTGGTAGAGGTTGATGGGACAATAAGTCCCATCACAGGCTCAACTCAAAAGCCTTCCACCAGATACCTCCGTTCTCTCTCTCCCTCTGCTACGCACCAAGGACGAGCCAAGCTCTCTATCCCCAGCCAGCTCGCGCCCCACATGCATGAGGCTTCTTCGCATGAAGCCATGCACAAGGGCTTCCTTCTCCAAGTGAAGCCAGACTCCAGCTCCTGAGTCCAAGCTCCCTCGGCACTCGACACTTGGACAGATCCCATTCCCGTCTCCATGCTCCTGCAAGCTCCCCTCAGCCATGCAAGCTCCTCGGCACTCGGTGGCTCCCGTTCTCGTCTTCAGCCCCTCGGCCAATCGGCCCTTGGCCTGGGACCTGCTCCCCTGCTCGACCTCGGACCTGCTCCCTCGGAGGCTCCCGAGATCCCCCTCAGACCCGCTCCACTGCTCGGCCTCGGACCTGGTCCCCTCGGACCTACTCCCCTGCTCGGCCTCGAGCTTGCTCCCCTCGGCCTCGGACCTACTCGGCCTTGAACCTGCTCCCCTCGGTTCTCGGCCTCAGCCTCAGCAAGATAGCCCCTCAGCCTTGGCCAGTCGGCCCTCGACCTCTGTCATCGGCCTCGGTCCTCGGTCTCAGCCTCTGTCATCGGCCTCAGCAAGATAGCCACCTCAGCCTCGGCCTCGGTCATGAACAGTGCCATGCAAGTGTTCACCCACGGCCTTCTCTGGAGCTCATCCAGGGGCATGAACAGTGCCATACACATGCTCTATAAACAATGCTCTACGAGGGACATCCGGCTTCAACTCCAAACTTCATCTTCTGTCCAGCGGCTGCACTTTGGGACATACATGCCTGACTTTATTACTCATCACCGTCCACACAGGACAACAAAAAGGTGACATGGGAGACACGTTTGGCAAGCGCCGCAATGGTCGGCCATGCCTTGCAGTCGCCTGCAACAACTGTCCAAGCCAAGTAGCACTTATCAACCAGCTACAGCCACCTACTCTGATGGGACACGGCCTATAGCCTGACATGTCACATGGAGGCAAGCTCCACTATTGTTGCCATCAATACATGATCTGACAAGTGATCATACCCCAAGACTGGCAGGCTCTAAGCACCAATAAAGAGGGTAAGAGGGACCTCCGACCAGGTAACTGATAACTCACCACACTTTCAAACGCTCATTCTTGCTCACAGAGAGCTCTTCTCTGAGCCTCTCCCTCTCTCTCTTTCGAGCTTTCTCAAGCTCACGGTTGTTGCCCAAAGCACTGATTTGAGCAAGGGTCCCCGCCAGAATCTTTGGTCCCTGAGAGTTTTTGCAGGCTTTCAGGTGCAAGAAGCTCGCCGAAGGATCCCAGGCTTGCTGAAGAAGGCGACCGGATGCTCGCGGACGTTCAAGGATGGTGATTTTGCATCAACAAATTGGTGCACCAGGAATGGAGGAAGCATAGAGCTCTGTGACACTAAGTTACAAGGCCTCACTCCCTCTACGACAACAACGGTGGATAAAAAGATGATAATGACAAGAATCTGTGAAGCTTTTGCCAATCATGCTGGTTGGGCACCCTTAACAAGCCGAGCGACAGGAGGCTAGCCCCTGCTCCATCATCATCACTACCTCAAGCCACTCAAACAAACCAGCTCGCCACCATTACTCAACAAGACCAAACATTAGCAGCAGTTGTCCAAGGACTGCGGGAGCGATATCCTATAGCCACAGCGGGAAACAAGAGTCTATCCCTTCTTTAGTTGCTGCTCAAGCCAGCCATCATCCATCCTGCGGAAGATCTCCCAGCAAGAGGCTCACCGCCCTCAAACTCATCAGCATGAGCATCTTCAAGCTCAAAAGCAGGAGTTCACTGGCTCGTAGAGCCACATCCGCCATCCAAACGGCCTTCTCTCCTACGGACAAGCGACTTAGGAGGAAGCCCTAGTAAGGGCAGCGGCACCTTGACTATAATCAACTTGATTTCCTGGGGAGCAGACCACCAGCAGACAGAAGTATCCAAATTAGCAGAGGGAAACAAGGGTGCTACAAGAGCTAAGTACACTATGCTTAGACATTATTTCTTTCATTGATACCTAAAAATGTTATGCAGGGAAGACTGGCCCTAGCATCGGCAACAGAGATCGTCGGCATAAAGCAAAAGGATCCTGAGCATGGTTTTAGCACTCAGGTCACCCTTCGGGGTTAAAGGCTCCCGAGCATGGTCCCATCACAGAACTCTTGGGTCATCCTTCGGGGTTTAAAAGACACCTGAGCCTGGTCCAAGCACCCTCAAGTCACCCTTTGGGGTTAAAAGCTCCGAGCATGGTCCCGTCATAGCAACTCTTGGATCATCCTTTGGGGTTTAAAAGGACCTGGGCCTGGTCCAAGCACCCTTAGGTCACCCTTCAGGGTTAAAAGCTCCCGAGCATGGTCCCATCACAGCAACTCTCGGGTCACCCTTTGGGGTTTAAAAGGCACCTGGGCCTGGTTCAAGCACCCTCAGGTTACCATTCGGGGTTAAAGGCTCCCGAGCATGGTCCCATCACAGTGACTCTCGGGTCACCCTTCGGGGTTAAAAGGCACCTGACGACTCTCAACCCTCAGGTCAACCTTCGGGGTTAAAGGTTCCCGAGCATGGTCCCATCACAGTGACTCTCGAGTCACCCTATGGGGTTTTAAAGGCACCTGGGCTTGGTCCAAGCACCATCAGGTCACCCTCCGGGGTTAAATGCTCTCGAGCATGGTCCCATCACAGCGACTTTGGGTCATCTTCGAGGTTAAAAGGCACCTGACGACTCTCAACCCTCAGGTCATCCTCCAAGGTTAAGGCTCCCGAGTATGATCCCATCATAGCGACTCTCGGGTCACCCTTAAGAATTAAAAGGCACCTGACGACTCTCAACCCTTAGGTCACCCTCCGGAGTTAAAGGCCCCGAGCATAGTCCCATCACAGCGACTCTCGGATCACCCTTCAGGGTTAAAAGGCACCTGATAACTCTCAACTCTCAGGTCACCCTCCGGGGTTCAAAAGGCACCTAAGATTGGTCCACGCACTCTCAGGTAACCCTTCGAGGTTAAAAGGAATCTGATGACTTCAGCAACTCTTGGGTCACCACTCGAGCCGGCCGTGAAACCCCCGAGGCAATTTTATCGTAGCCTCAACGACTCTATTCCTCTGTCTTCATGACCTCATTATAACCTCAACGGTGTCATGTCAGCTCCAGTGGCCTCATATCTGCCTCAGCAGCAATACTGTAGCCTCAGCGGCTCTATCAGCCTCAGTGGCTCCATTCCTTTGCTTCTGTGGCCTCATTACAACTTTAGCAGCTTTATCACAGCCTCAACGGCTTCACTTTAGCCTCAGCGGCTCTAACTCTACCTCAACGGCCAATGCCCGCTAGGTAAGACCTTTATCTAAATTATAACTTGCAACATATTGCTGGTCACTTTCAGCCATCCAAGAAGAAGCCCTAAGATAACTCACTGTTGGGAGAGGCCAACTCTCCAGCTCACGGTTGATAGGCACCCACCTCCAAATTTTATGACAAAAGTAGAAGTCCCAAAGTCAACTCACAGTCAGGAGAAACCGACTCCCCAACTCATAGTTGACGGGCATTCACTTCCAGACCCTGCGTTGTGAGAGGATTACTGGCTGCTCCTAGCCAGTCAAAGGTAATCAATTTACCTCCAACATTACTTAAAATCTTTGAGCAGACAAAAGCACAAGAGAGCATGCAAACGTGGTCACAAGTACACAAGGCAGACGAAAACTATCCAAGGCTGGCATGCAGAGACAAATGCAAAAGAAAGATATTACGATTCCTACACTCCTTTTGCTTGGCGGATGTAGGGCATGTAGTCGCACAAGCTTAGGAGTATGGGGGGCATCTGATGAGGCCAATGACCCCACAAACAATGATTCATCTGACGGTTGGTGGAACCCAGCAGTGTTGCCAACTGCCCCCTCTCTTCCACGTCATGTGGTAGAGGTTGATGGGACAATAAGTCCCATCACAGGCTCAACTCAAAAGCCTTCCACCAAGACCCCCATCTCTCTCTCTCCCTTGCTGCGCACCAAGGATGAGCCAGGCTCTCTATCCCCAGCTAGCTCGCACCCCACGTGCATGAGGCTTCTTCGCATGAAGCCATGCACGTGGGCTTCCTTCTCTAAGTGAAGCTAGACTCCATCTCCCGAGTCCAAGCTCCCTCGGCACTCGACTCTTGACGGATCCCATTCCTGTCTCCATGCTCCTGCCAACTCCCCTAGCCATGCAGGCTCCTCAACACTCCGGCGGCTCCTGTTCCCGTCTTTAACCCCCTCGGCCAGTCAGCCCTCGGCCTCAGACCTGCTCCCCTGCTTGGCCTCGGACCTGATCCCTTTGGAGGCTCCCGAGCTCTCCTTCGACCGCTCCCCTTCTCGGCCTTGGACCTGATCCCCTCGAACCTGCTCCCCTGCTCGGCCTCGGGCTTGCTCCCCTCGGCCTCGACTTCCCCTCGGCCTCGGACCTGCTCGGCCTTGGACCTGCTCCCCTCGATCCTTGGCCTCGGCCTCAGCAAGACAGCCAGTCGGCCTGGTCCTCGGCCTCAGTCGTCGCCTTGGTCCTCGGCCTCGGTCCTTGGCCTCAGCAAGACAGCCCCTTGGCCTCGGCCAGTCGGCCCTCGGCCTTGGCCTCAGCAAGATAGCCAGTCGGCCTTGGTCCTTGGCCTCGGCCTCGGCCTCAGCAAGACTGCCACCTCAGCCTCAGCCTCGGCCATGAATAGTGCCATGCAAGTGTTCACCCACGGTCTTCTCTGGAGCTCATCCAAGGGCATGAATAGTGCCATGTACGTGCTTTATAATCAATGCTCTACGAGGGACAACCGGCTTTAACTCCAAACTTCATCTTCTGCCCCAGCGTCTGCACTTTGGGGCCCACATGCCTGACTTTATCGCCCATCACTATCCACACAGGACAGCAAAAAAGGTTACGTGGGGGATACATCTGGCAAGCACCGTAACGATCAGCCACGCCCTGCAGCAGCCTGCAACAACTGTCCAAGCCAAGCAGCACCTGCCAACCAGCTGCAGCCACCTACTCTAATGGGACCGACCTGCAGCCTGACATATCACATGGAGGCAAGCTCCACTATTGCTGCCATCAATAAATGCTCTGATAAGTGATCATACCCCAAGACTTGCAGGCTCTAAGCACCAATAAAGAGGATAAGAGGCCAGGTAACTGTTAACTCACCACACTCCCAAATGCTCATTTTTGCTGATAGAGAGCTCTTCTCTGAGCCTTTCCTCTCTCTCTTTCGAGCTTTCTCAAGCTCACGTTGAGCGTCGGAGGGTTCCCACCAAAATCTCTGGTCCCAAAAATTTTTTGCAGGCTCCCAGACGTAAGAACCTTGCAGAGGATCCCGAACTCGCTGAAGAAGGCGATCGAATGCTCGCGGACATTTGGGAACGGTGATTTGGCATCAATAGGTACTATTTGAATATTCTTAATAATAGTGCCTTCTAAGATAATTCAACCCAAGCTGTTAAATTTGGTTTCATGTACTTTTTTTAAGGGGAATATATCATATATTTATACTAGTACCATAGTAAAAGCCATGCATCTATTTCATGTACCATGTACTTTTTTTAAGGGAATATATCATATATTTATACTAGAGTACCATAGTAAAAGTCATGCATCTATATTTTAAAAAAGAAAAAAATACTACATTATTCTGTACAATTTTTTTATTTTTTATTTTTATTATTTAATTTATTTTTAATGTATTAGATTAAGTGAAAAGATAAATAATTTGATCGACAACATGCATAATTAGCGGCGCAAATAAAATAGAGCGAAGGAGATTTTACTACTTGGCCATGGGACATATTGAGAGGGACAGAACAGAGAAATACGTAGGAAAATTGAGGAGTTGAAATATGGTGAGGCTCCAAAATCTTTGTTTAACATCGTTATGAAACCTGTCACAAATTTTCAGGCAGAGATCGAGATTACCGTGAGCCATAACTATATGCCCTGCATCGGCACTGGCAATATTTACAGCGACAAAGGCAGGAAGGGGAGGATAGATTCATCAGTACCATCGAGAGAAAGGAAAAATAATCGAAGACCTCACCAGCAAAATTTTTAATTGACAAAAAGATAAAACTTCGCTATGAATAGAGATTATGGGGTTTTTAAAATTTTACTTAAAAATTTTGAAAAGAGAAGCAATCCTTTATTATTATTATTATTATTTTATCCTCTATCTCCCATTTACCGTATTTTGGGATCAAACCCATCTCCCTCCTCAGGAAAAATTCCTCATCAGTATGGTGTTTGTTTTGGCTCTAGATGTTTATCGATCGGTTGCAGCTGGCGAACTTCCGTAACCATAATTGACAAGATTAAGGATCATTGGCCCTGTTAAACTTTAGTCAAAATAGAGAGCAATGGAACAGGAATCAAGATTCGGCCTACTTGATGCTGTCCGGTTGTTGGCAGTGGCATCCGGCGGTGGCGGACGATGCAGTGGTCTCCAGCGAAACTTCCACGACCGCTATGGACTTTGATTAATCCGATTTAGTCTAAACAGAGCATCCAATACTAAAACAGGGGAATGCTACGAACCTTATTTGGTGTTTGTCTCACCATCGTTGGCGCAAGGGAAGACAGCGATGTAGCAGACTGCGGCGGACGACAACCTCGGCAGTGAAAAATGCATTTCTCACTTCAACTCCTTTTGTGCAAAAATTTTATCTTCAAAGTCAAAGTTGTAAAACTAGTATCATTTGATATCGGTTTTAAAAACAACCCGATGAGAAAAAGTAGAGAGAAAGAGAAGGAGAGCAATGGCTTGGTTTCCGAAGAAGAGAGCATCATATCTATAAAAGATTGGAAGGGTTTCGGCTGGTTGAAAGTTTGTACACGGCCGTCACTCGGCCATTGGGCAGCACCATGTGGTCGGCGAGCATCAATGCAGCAGCTGTTGAGGCCGGGTGAGGGGGTGGAGGTCGAGAGACTTCAAGAGTTTCCGCCGCAAAGATGAAGACGGCCTCCGGTTCATGAACAAAGCGTTCGGACATAGATCGACCACGAGAGGTGTCACGCCGCAGACATAGGTCTGAATCATGACGATCCGCTGCATACAATATGCAAAGCGTCTTAAAACACATAATTTAACTAATTAATGATCTAAATCATAAATAAAAAATATTTAAATAACTAAAGGAGAAAAACCTTAAGTTCAAGACTTTAATCAAATAAAATTTACTATAGATCAAAAACTAACAAAACTAGGAGAACCTAAGAACTATCAAAAGAAACTAATCAACTAGTCTAGTAGATACTGCATCTACTCATGATCCCTCTTTAATTTCTTGAATCTGAAAAGAAATATAAGATATTTTATGAGACTGCGCTCAATAAGTAAACTAATCATAAAATTAATAAAATTTAATTTTTTTAGACTTGTTTAATCAACATATTAACATGCCAATATTCAATAATTCATATGCACATCATTGTTGGATACTATTTCATATTATTATATTTTTTATAATCATTATTCATGTTTTCCACTTTTCATTTTTTCTTTTTTTTTATATCATCGATCTGAGGGTGAAAGACATGCTGAAGTTAACTTAGTTCCCATAGCTTTATGTAGGCTTTTCTAGAATTGGGATACAAATCTTGTATCTTGGTCAGACACTATAAACAGTAGTATTTGCATGAAGTCTCACAATCTGCTCAACATACATTCTTGCCAGTCTTTCCATAGACATTCCAATTCTAAAGGGCAAGAAGTGGCTGATTTTGTCGGTTTGTCAACTATGACCCATACTACATCATTATTCTTGGGGGTTTTAGGCAAACCTATCACAAAGTCCATTGTGATATTTTTTCACTTCCACTAGGAGAATCACGAGAGATTGCAGTGGTCCAGCGGGTCTCTGATATTCAGCCTTTACTTGGACATATTAAGCATCAAGCCACAAATTGAGCTATGTTCTTCTTCATGCCTTTCCACCAAAATTTTTTTCTTAAATCTTTGTACGTCTTCATACCACCGAGATGCACGGTATAAGGTGAAAAGTGAGGCTCTTCCAAGATTTTATTCTTTATTCCCTCTACATTAGGAACACATAACCTGTCATTATACTTCAGTGTCCCATCTTGCAAAATTCTAAATTCATTCAGAATTCCAATTTGCACTCCCTCTTTGATCTTCTGTAATTCCTCATCTTCCCTTTGGGAGGATTTGATTTGGTCAACTAGGGTTGATTGCACAAAAGGGTTGCAATTTGGCCATCTGGTTGTCACACCCTCAATTCTACTTCAAGCTTCTCCAAATCCCTTAGATTACCACACTATGAGGTGAACATAGTAGCTAGCTTTGAAAATGATTTTCTACTCAATGCATCTGCTATAATATTAGCCTTTTCTGGATGGTAGTGTATATTTAGATCATAGTCCTTCAGTAATTCCAACAACCTACTTTGCCTCAAGTTCAACTCTTTTTGGGTGAAAATGTATTTTAAACTCTTATGATCGATAAAGACATCACAAGTTTCTCCATAAAGATAGTACCTCTAAATTTTTAGAGCAAAAACTACAGCTACTAACTTCAAGTCATGGGTTGAGTAATTTTGTTTATAAGGTTTTAGTTATCTGGAGGCATAAGAAATTACATTCCCATTTTGCATGAGTACACATCCCAATCCTTTAAGGGAGGCATCACTATATAAGGTAAAGCCTCTTGATCCTAATGGTAAGGACAGAATTGGTGCAGTCACCAACTTCTGCTTCAACTCTTGGAAACTCTGTTCACAATCGTTGGTCCATTCAAATTTCACTCATTTCTATGTCAACCGAGTTAATGGTAAAGTAATGCGAGAGAAGCCTTCAACAAATCTATGATAGTAACCAACCAACCCCAGGAAACTTTGAACTTCATTATATTGATCGGCCGGTTCCAGCTCACAATAGCCTCGATCTTTTTTGGATCCGCTGAAATGCCCTCCTTAGAAATCATGTGACCTAGGAAGGACACTTGATCCATCCAGAAATCACACTTTTGAAGCTTAGCATATAACTTCTTCTATTCAAGAGTTTGCAATACAATTCTCAAATGATCCTCATGTTCCCTTCGACTTTTAGAGTATACTAAGATATCATCAATAAATACAACAAATTTATCCAGATATGGTTTAAATACTTTATTCATCAGATCCATGAATGTTGCAGGAGCATTTGTCAGTCAGAACGGCAACACTAAGAATTCATAATGACCATATGGTTCTAAAGCTGTCTTAGGGATATCTTCTACTTTAATCTTGAGTTGATGGTATATAGAACAGAGGTCTATCTTTGAAAAAACCTTCATCCCTTGAAGCTGATCAAAAAGGTCATCGATACTTGGTAGAGGATATTTATTTCGCACTGTTACCTTATTGATTTCTCGATAATCAATAAAGAGTCACAAGCTTCCATCCTTCTTTTTTACAAATAATGCTGGAGCACTCCAGGGAGAGACACTGGGTCTAATAAATCCCTTGTTCAACAACTCCTACAACTGTTCTTTTAATTCTTTCAATTCAGCTAGGGCCATGCGGTAAAGAGCCTTAGAGATAGGCTGAGAGCTAGTTCAATGTTGAACTCTATTTCTTGGTCTAGAGATAGTTCAGTCAAGTCCTTGAGGAAAACCTCAGGGAACTCATTTACTACTAATACCAATATTGCTAATGAATTTTTTTTGATTCCATCAAAACTAAATTTAGGTTGGTTGGGAATTTGGAATATCACTTTTTTCGCAAAATAGTCTATGAAGGCATGATAGGATGCCAAACAGTCCATTCCTAATATTACTTCAAACTCTTGTAATGAAAGTACCAATAAGTTAACCTCCAATTTTCTGCCTTTAATGCTTACTGGGGAGGATTTACATATAGAATTGACAATCATAATATCTCCACTAGGAAGAAGTATTTGTATCTTCAAGCTTAATGGAACTAGTGTTGATAGTTCATTTCTTAAAACATACTTATTTGATACAAATGAGTGTGTAGTGCCTTGTCAATTAAGGTATATGCATATAACTTGGCTATCTCTATCATTCCTGAGTGAAAAAGTTTATTTTCTTAGTTATTAGATAGAATATTGCTTTACCTTTTTAACTATTATTTTAATAAACTATCATATATCATAATACATTATTCATAAATCAAATACTTGTATTTCGTAAAACGTACCCATCACTATAGAGTTGGATGCAGCTGTGTTCTGTTGTGTGAGAGTAAACATCCTTCCTTGGGTCTTGGATTAATGCTGTTGCTGATTCATTCCTTGGTTTGAAGGGGGCTGTAGAGGCCTCTTATATGGGCACGAAGCTATCATATGATCCTTACTCCCACAAACATAGCAAGCTCCTAACATCTTGCAGCAATCCTTGGCTTGGTAATTCTTTCCACAATGGGGGCATTGAATTTCAGAGCTTTGTTGATCATAAGATACAGTATATGGATTTCCTTTCTTCTTTGATTGATTCATCTTTTGATGAGAATCTATTCTCTTCCTTTTCATTTGCTGCTCTCTCTCCTTTCGAATATCATTCAAGTCACTTTCTATCAATAGAATTTTACTCACAATAGCAGCATAGGAAGGAAGCTTGAAGGCATTCACGGCTTGCTTCAGTCTGACCCTTAGGTAGTGTTTGATAGAAAAAATATTATCCATGGATAAGTGTACGGGATAGAGTTTACCCCCTGGCTATCCCTAGGGATATCCCTTGGCTATCCCATTGATCATATCAAATGCAAAAAGGTAAATCCATAGGATAACTTTTTTTACTCTTATTTGAAGGGATAACTAGCTATTCCTGCATTTTCTAGGGAATAAATTGAGGGGATAATCCATGGTTAACCATGGTTAACCATGTATTATCTCTTTGGTTAATTTTATTCCCAGCAATCCCTTATAGTTATGGCTTTTGGGAATAAAAGGGGATATCCCCTCTTATTCCCTATTTCAAATACTACCTTAGTCAGTGCATGAACCTGCGGATCTTGGCCTCTTTAGTTGCTACTATAGTATGAGCGAACTGGGCCAATCTAGTGAATTTTGCCTCATATTGAGCTACAATCATATCATTCTTAGGAAAATATTTGTTAAAAAATGTCTCTTTAAACTCTACCTAAGTAAGATCCCTTCCATGATGCCTGCACTCCTCTAGTAGCCACCAATTGTAGGCTTCACCCTGAAGAAGATAGATAGCAAATTAACTTTTTCCTCTTCCCGGCTGCATGCACCTTGAAAGCTTTCTCTAATTCTATAATCCAACTTTCAGCATCAGTAGGATTTGTAGAGCTAGCAAAGGGGGGCAGGGGCTAGCCCCTTAAATTTAGAAAAATCTCCACTTCCCTTTTGCCGGGACTGAGGTTGATGACTTGGTTGGGTAGCCTGATTTTGTTGTAGTTGCTATTGTAGGATCTATATGAATCCAGTAAGAGTTGCATCATATTTCTCATTTCAGCTTGAAAGTTTCCTTGAATATTTTTTGCTGGGTCAATCAGGCCAGTTCCTCCAGAAGCATTTGGCCACCTTGCTGATTAGATTCATCAGCTTGAGTGCCATTACACGCATGTTGATTTCTTGCACGATGAGCCATTATAATCTGTATTATAAATAGGGTTCTTGTCCATTATTTCTTCCATTCATTTGTTTAAGACTCTATTAACATGTTATTATCTTTATTTAAATTTTAACCCTTCCCATAAGTCATCCTAAGGTTTTTCTATGATGTCAAACTTGGGTTCTGATACTATTATAATTGTCATGCCCTAGACCCTAGTGTAGGTCTGAATCATGACAATTGTCATGCCCCAGACCCTAGTGTAGGTCTGAATCATGACAATCCATCGCATACAATATGCAAGGCATCTTAAAATGCATAATTTAACTAATTAATGGTCCAAGTCATAAATAAAAAAAAATGTTTGAATAACTAAACGAGATAAACCTCAAGTTCAAGACTTTAATCAAATAAAGTTTGCTACATATCAAGAACTAGCAAAACTAGGAGAACTAGAGAACTAGCAAAAGAAACTAATCAACTTGTCGGATAGATACTGCATCTACCCATGACCCTTCTTTAATTCCTTGAATCTGAAAAAAAAAAAAAATATAAGATATTTTATGAGATCACGCTCAATAAGTAAACTAATCATGAATTAATCAAATTTATTTTTCTTAGACTGTTAATCAACATATTAACATGCCAATATTCAATAATTCATATGCACATCATTGCTGGATACAATTTCATATTATAAGATTTTTATAATTATTATTCATGTTATCCACTTTTCATGTTTTTTTTTTCTCATGTCATCAGTATTTCACGTTATCAGAAATACATATCTTCAGTCATTCATGCTATCTTTATTACATGCCATCAATAGCACTTATTATCACTGTTTCATGAAATCAATATATAATACATGTCAACATTCTATAGTTTCAGTATATATATCATCAGTTATTCATGTTATCAGGAATTCATACTATCAAATTAATTTTTAATTTTTTTAAAAAAATAGATTTTATTCAATTATATTAAGCATTTGTTTATTTTAGAATCAACTATATCATCAGAAGTCCACAATCTTAGTAATTAACACTATTAATAATAGTAACAGAATTTTAAATCATTAATCAAATATTCAGGAGCAAATTCATTTATCATATCTTGTGAAAGAATTTTAATTAAATATCATTAACCATTGCAAAAAAAAATATTTAATTAATTAATTCATGCTTAGTCATCTTACCTTAACTTGCTACTTGTTAATTAAAAAATATAATTTTAGGGATTCTGTTCACCTACATGATAGATATTTTTTTATCATTTATATGTTTTTAATAATTCATAATACAACCTAGACTACCCTATGATCCAACAGGAATAAAACTATGGGTTACCTAGGCTTAAAAATTATAAAATAATATGTTACAATTATGCATGGTTCACGAAACCAGCTGGTTCAACCCACTCAACCGCAGGCTTCAAGAAGTCTTCCTCTTCTTTCAGACTTTCATCACCCGCGATCATCACCCTCCGTTCATTCGCATAGCGAATCACAACCACGTTGCTGATGGCCGTCCCAGCAATGCCGGCGCCATCCTCTAATCAGTGGCGATTGTCATTCTTGGTCATGGTTCAATCCGGGTTTCAGCAGGAGCCACGGATGGTCACAGTATGGACAGGAGAAAGGTTTTTCACTGGGTATCAAGGCTGGGTACCAGCTGGCGATAACACCAATGGTAACCCCGTAGAATCCCGATCACCCCATCTAAGTGAAGGCTGCCCATTCCAAGATCATGATAGGGTGCTAATTACTTTTCAAGATAGGGTGATAATCACCAGTGGCAACCCCATCCCTAGAGACTTATGGCAACATTGAGAAGGAGAAAGCAGGGGTATTCACCTAACTGATTCACTACCAAAGGAAGGTTTGTTCGCCGACGAAAGAGAAGACTTTAACTATGTTTCTTTTCAAGAAACAGAGCCTTGTAATGATCTCCTCAAGCTTTTAATCCCAATGAATCCCATTCTTATTCACAAGCCATACAATTCAAAGTTCACGAAAGATCGCAGAATGCTTAAATCTTAGGATTTACTTGAGGCTTTAGGCTTGATTCAAGATATTGGTTGCTTGGTTTAGAAGGAAGAAGATGAATTTCAATCACAGGCCGAGACAGAATCAAACGAAGAACCCGGCCTTGATTATTTACAAACAAAAATTAATGTTCTATGCTTTTTTTTATTATTCAAGAAGATTCATTATAATTCTTGTATATGTACAGTATTATGAGGGGTCATGGTCGATCCATAGCTAGAAGGCGTTCAACTGGCAGGGATAGTGGCAACTCTCCTTCTAATGTACCACATGAGACCTCCTTTGTACATAAGCAACATCTACATGAGATGCCTAGTGATGACATGCCAGGTTATTCTATAGGACCATCATCAGCAAGAGTACTTCCTTCAGTGGAAGGAAGAGGCTTGTATTGATTGATGGTCAGTATCTTTGAATAGATTTATGGAGTATTTTTTCATTCATATTTTTTTTTAAATTCATACAATTGTTGTTATATGATTAAATTTTATATATTTTTATTCATATTATTTTCTTTAATTCATACAATTGTTATATGATTAAATTTTATTTACTTTTACTTTATTTAAATAAATTTATGGAGAGACATGTTGCCTTAAGACACACAAGGATATAATTAAGAAGTGTGCAGACCCGAAGGACTACTGTTGGGACCACGAGACTCAAAAGGTCAGAAAGTTCTATTGGACATAGTTTCAAGCATGTAACTTATATTTATATAGAAGTAATTCACTTTAAAAATTATACATTTAATATATTAGTTAGCTGAGTTCATTATTATAAATACATTTTGATTATTTTGATTTATGTTTTAGTTGAAATATAGAATTATATGTAAAAAGTATTTATATACTATTTGTACGGTGGTTAGTTGAATTTATAATGTCATATTATACTGAATTATATTTATAATATATTTATATAGAATTATATTTATAATATGCATATTAACTATTATTCTGTTTGTAAAAGGAGTTTGAGTGGGATCCAGCCATGACTCCTTATTAAAAGGGTTTGGAATGCACTCGCTAGCAGCTGATATTCAAACAATTTATGTCACTAGTAGAGAGTGTCAAAAAGCCCCATTCATATATCTGATGCAGTATGGGCTTGCTGGAAATAGAAATGGTGGATTCAGACTGGCATAAGAAGTCAGCTATAGCTAGCTCGAGCTGCTGATCTGAGAAGGCTAGTCCAGGCATTGATCTTTCTTGCCACACTACGAGATCCATTTCTATTGACGAGCATCGATATCGCTTTATAAGTAAATAAATTTATTTATTTTGCATACATATTAATGATAGAATTTTTCAAATGAGCATAACTAGAAATTTGAAATTTTATTTTTCAGAGGCTAAAGAAAGGCATCAAACTAGGGGAATGGCAACTGTTTAAGGTGATCCACACAAAAAAAGATGGATCTTGGGTCAACACTCCCCTCCAGCAAGTTGGAGTAAGTAAATCTTTAGAAATATAATGTGTTAATTATAAATTTATTTATTTTAATATGACTTACATATTATTTTCTATGTATTCATTGTAGGCTCATGTGGATGAGGTAATGTCTCAAGCCACACAACCATCGAAGGATGGAGGGTCCATAGCTGAACTTTCGCCATAGGAGAGCTGCTGCATCTTTTTAGAGGCTGTTGGCGTCCAACATCATAGAGTCTACATTCTAAGCATCAAAGCTTCTGCATTCTTTTTTTGACGTGGTTTCTCTTCTTGCAGTCAGAGTGATACCGCTAATATGAGGACTTGGAGTGTTCCATCACGGAACATGTTAGATCTGAGTTCATGACCAAAATTGCGGACATCGATGAGAATAGCGAGAAGAGCGCCTTTGTCATGAACACGAGTTTCCAAAATGTGTCTGATATGACTGATCCCAGCGTCGTCAGAAAAGGAAACGGAGTCCACTGTCATCTCCCCACCCCCGGCACCCCCTCGGGGTCGGGGGTAGGGTCATCATTTCTTAACCCCGGGGCCCCCACCGGTCCCGGGGTGCATCGTCATTCCCTCACCCCCGGCACCCCCTCGGGGTCGGGGGTAGGGTCATCATTTCTTAACCCCGGGGCCCCCACCGGTCCCGGGGTGCATCGTCATTCCCTCACCCCCGGCACCCCCTCGGGGTCGGGGGTAGGGTCATCATTTCTTAACCCCGGGGCCCCCACCGGTCCCGGGGTGCATCGTCATTCCCTCACCCCCGGCACCCCCTCGGGGTCGGGGGTAGGGTCATCATTTCTTAACCCCGGGGCCCCCACCGGTCCCGGGGTGCATCGTCATTCCCTCACCCCCGGCACCCCCTCGGGGTCGGGGGTAGGGTCATCATTTCTTAACCCCGGGGCCCCCACCGGTCCCGGGGTGCATCGTCATTCCCTCACCCCCGGCACCCCCTCGGGGTCGGGGGTAGGGTCATCATTTCTTAACCCCGGGGCCCCCACCGGTCCCGGGGTGCATCGTCATTCCCTCACCCCCGGCACCCCCTCGGGGTCGGGGGTAGGGTCATCATTTCTTAACCCCGGGGCCCCCACCGGTCCCGGGGTGCATCGTCATTCCCTCACCCCCGGCACCCCCTCGGGGGGGGTAGGGTCATCATTTCTTAACCCCGGGGCCCCCACCGGTCCCGGGGGCATCGTCATTCCCTCACCCCCGGCACCCCCTCGGGGTCGGGGGTAGGGTCATCATTTCTTAACCCCGGGGCCCCCACCGGTCCCGGGTGCATCGTCATTCCCTCACCCCCGGCACCCCCTCGGGGTCGGGGGTAGGGTCATCATTTCTTAACCCCGGGGCCCCCACCGGTCCCGGGGTGCATCGTCATTCCCTCACCCCCGGCACCCCCTCGGGGTCGGGGGTAGGGTCATCATTTCTTAACCCCGGGGCCCCCACCGGTCCCGGGGGCATCGTCATTCCCTCACCCCCGGCACCCCCTCGGGGTCGGGGGTAGGGTCATCATTTCTTAACCCCGGGGCCCCCACCGGTCCCGGGGTGCATCGTCATTCCCTCACCCCCGGCACCCCCTCGGGGTCGGGGGTAGGGTCATCATTTCTTAACCCCGGGGCCCCCACCGGTCCCGGGGTGCATCGTCATTCCCTCACCCCCGGCACCCCCTCGGGGTCGGGGGGGGTCATCATTCTTAACCCCGGGGCCCCCACCGGTCCCGGGGGTCATTCCCCATCTCCGATATCCCTTCGGGGTGGGGTCATCTGCCAACATGCGATTGCCAAGAAACGCGGCAACCTTCAGGTTGCAGCATGGCAGTACATGACCATGACCACCTTGCCGCAGAATACCGTTCGGTACTTCCGTGATTGTGTTACCCATGCCTCATACGGAGGGCCATGCCTCATAACGAGGTTTGGCGCGTTGCATGCCCCTGTATGACCATATCTTGCTACGGCGTACCATGCTACTTGCAGCTATTGAATGTGATATCTGGTACTGGGAAGTGCGGTACGAAAAATCTCCCCTAGACGAAAGGTGAGGTATTAGGACAACTATAAGAGCAGGGGAATGCGCGGTAAGTGGGATCCGAACTCTGGTTTTTCTGAGCTTTCTTCCTCCCTGCAAAAACCCTAACCGCCTCAGCTTCTCTTCGCTGGAGCGGTTCCTTGTCTGAACCCAAGCCACTAACTTGATCGTCGGAGGGTCCCCACCGGTGCCACCGGTCCCCGGGGACTTTTCTTGCAGGATTTCCGGAGGAGACGTCCGTTTTCCCCGACGTTCGAAGGAGGTGACTTGGCGTCATCAGATTGGCGCGCCAGGAAGGGGGAGTGCAAGAAAGACATCGAACCAGCGGCTTCTTCTTTCTCCTGTCTTCAAGACTTTGAAGCCATGGTGACTACTCGAACGAAAGGGAGCTTCAGCCGGTCGCGCTGGGGGGCAGCGCTGCGGGGCTGGTCCACCCGCGGAGGCCCCCCCGGCTCTTGTATCCTGTTTCCCAGAGCCTCCGAATCTCCAGGGGGCAGGGCCTTCTGCTCCGCAGAATGACGCCCCTGCGTCTGCTCCACAGCCACTTCAAGAAGATCGATTCGCTGCCCTGGCCACCCAGGTCCAGTCGCTGGCGGCGGTGGTCAAAGGCATGCAGCAGCAGCAGCAAGCGGCCTTGCGGCAACCGGAGCCGAACCCGTCTGTCCCTGGAGTGATGCAGCCTAGCCAGCACTCCTCCCGCCGGATCGCCGTTCCTGCAGATCATCACCGCCGATCCCCGGCCAAGCCGCATCCCGCGAAGCATCCAAAAGGCCCCGGTCTCCCTCTCGCCACGCCAGCGTCTCTCCTAAGCGGCGGCACGGAAAGGAGGCGGAGCGCACGCGCCGGCATCGCCGCCCCCGCTCTTCTTCTGAGTCTTCGGGGGAGGGCTCCTTTGATGGCCGGATGCCTCGTCGAGCTGAGCGTCGACTCGAGGAGTGCAACCAGAAGCTGGAGGAGCTCAGCCGTCGGATCACTCACCTGCCGGAGACTGATTATGACAGTCGGCCTCCTCTGTCTCGCCGCATCATGGAAGAGCCTATCTCTACCAGGTTCCGCCTTCCTCAACTGGACCCATACGACGGGACCACGGACCCCCTAGACCATTTGGAGAGCTATAAGGTGCTTATGCAAGTTCAGGGGGCCCTGACTCGCTCATGTGTGTTGCTTTCCCGGCTACCTTGAAAAAAGCTGCCCGGGCCTGGTATTCACGTCTGCCGCCGCGAAGCATCGACTCCTTTCCGCCAGTTGGAGAGGGCTTTTCTGGCCCACTTTGACGCCTGCCGGAAGATCCCGAGGGTGGCAGACAGTCTGTTTGCCGTCCAGCAGAAGAATGGCGAGTCTCTGCGAGACTACGTCGCCCGGTTCAAGGAGGCCGCCTTGGAAGTCTACAACCTGGAGGACTCGGTGGCAACCCTGGCTTTGAAGCGGGGGCTTCGCCCTTCTCGCTTCGCATACTCCCTGGACAAAAAGCCGCCGGGTTCCTACTCCGAACTTCTGATCCGCGCCCAGAAGTACATCCGGGCGGACGAAGCTGACTTTTCCCGGCGTGAAGCCGGCGGGAGTATACCCCGGAAGCCAACCCAGCCAGAACCTGCGGAAGCCCGCCCCAGGAGGCCCGAGCCTCCTCGCCGACCAGACAACCGTCCTCGACCTCCTGCACCGAGAGACGGGCCTTACACTCCGTTGCTTGCTCCAATATCCCAGATCCTGCTCGAGATCGAAGGGGAGCCCTATCTGCAACGCCCTCCTCCCATCAACCCGAAGATTCCCCGGAACAAAAATCTCTACTGCCGCTACCACCGGGACCATGGTCACAACACCGACGACTGCCGACAGCTGAAGAAAGCCATTGAAGACCTCATTCAACAAGGCCACCTGAGGAAGTTCGTCCAAAGGAACAACCCAGGAGCTCCTGGCCCGTCAGCGCCTGCACCGCCGGTGATTGATAACACCCCGACGGAGAAGACAGTAGCGATGATTTCCTGGGGGGCAGGAGGCCCGTCAAAGAGACCAAGGGGGAGGGAGGAGTGGAGGCTGTAATTCCTTTTTTCGAAGAGGACTTGGAGGGGGTTGTAAATAAAGATGATGATAGCGTCGTCGTATCCATGACGATTGCTAAACACCCTGTAAAACGAATCCTGGTCGACAGTGGAAGTTCAGTAGATGTTTTGAACTACGACGCCTTTGTTCGCATGAACCTGTCGCATGATCTACTTCGGCCTGTCGTCACGCCTTTGATGGGATTCACAGGGATTCTGTGAGGGTCGAGGGGGAAATTACTCTTCCCGTGACAGCTGGAACGGCTCCGTGCCAGAGCACTGTCCTTATAAAATTCTTGGTAGTCCGTGTGCCCCTGGCGTACAACGCGATTCTTGGGAGGCCCGGGCTCAACCTCTTGGATGCCGTCATTTCCACCAAGCGGCTCCTGGTGAGGTTCCCAACCACCAGCGGGATCGGCGAGATGCGAGGAGAGCGGGACCTGCCGGCGCATGCTATCACTTGGCCCCCAGTCCCCAGGGGGCAGCGCTTGCACCACCATCAGCATCGACATCAGAGACCCTTGACCCACGAGACCTGGAGAGGAGGGGGGAACCGGCCGAGCGGCTGCTCACTTTCCCCCTCGGGGAGGACCCCATGCAGACGATCCGCGTTGGAGCCTCACTTCCGGACGAAGCTCGTGACCGGCTCCTAGCCTTTCTGCGGGCCAACGCCGACGTCTTCGCGTGGTCAGCATCCGACATGCCCGGGATCCCGGAGGAGGTGATTACACATCAGCTCAACATCCGACCGGAGTGCCGGCCTATCAGGCAGAAGAAAAGGAGTTTTGCCCCGGACCGACAGAAGGCTGTTGATGAGGAGGTGCGGAAGCTGTTGGCGGCTGGCCACATCCGCGAGGTGCGCTACCCCGACTGGTTGGCGAATGTCGTGATGGTTCGGAAGGCCAGTGGAAGCTGGAGAATGTGCGTGGACTTCACCGACCTCAATAAGGCGTGCCCAAGGACAGCTTCCCGCTCCCCCGAATCGACCAGCTGGTAGACGCCACCTCCGGGCACGGGACGCTCAGTTTCATGGATGCGTTTTCGGGGTATAATCAAATCAAGATGAGCTCAGCAGACGAAGAAGCAACCTCCTTTGTCACAGAGGGGATCTACTGTTACAGGGTGATGCCTTTCGGACTGAAAAACGCCGGGGCCACTTACCAAAGACTAATGAACAAGGTTTTTGAGAATCAATTGGGCGCAACATGGAGGTATATGTGGATGACATGCTGACCAAGAGTACCCATGCAGAAGACCATGTAGCAGATCTCGAGGAGACTTTCAGCAACCTGCGTCGGTACCGGATGAAACTCAACCCTCACAAATGCGCCTTCGGAGTAGCGGCTGGCAAGTTCCTGGGGTTCATGGTGACCCAGCGCGGGATCGAGGCCAACCCCGACAAGATCAGAGCCATCCTGGAGATGCGGCCTCCGGTCAGCAAGAAGGAGGTGCAGCGCCTGACGGGAGGGTGGCAGCCTTGAGTCGTTTCATGTCAAGGTCGGCGGAGAGGTGCCTACCCTTTTTCAAGGCGCTGCGCAAGATCAACGGCTTCGAATGGACGAAGAGTGCCAGGGCTCCTTCGAAGACTTGAAGCAGTTTCTCTCTACTCCTCCGCTACTGTCCAAGCCTGAAAATGGAGAGGAGCTCTTTTTATATCTGGCCGCCTCCCCCGAGGCTGTTAGCTCCGTGCTTGTGCGCACGGATACCGGCGGAGCCCAGAAGCCCATCTATTATACCAGCAAGGTGCTCCATGACGCTGAGACCAGGTATTCAAAAACCGAGAAGATTATCTTCGCCTTGGTGGTTTCTACTCAGCGCCTTCGGCCTTACTTTCAAGCCCATCCCATCGTGGTGCTCACGGACCAGCCCCTGCGAGCTATTCTGTCTCGCCCCGACACCTCCGGCCGGCTGGCTAAATGGGCCATCAAGCTAAGCGAGTTCGACCTGTCCATCCGGCCAAGACCAGCCATGAAGTCCCAGGTGTTGGCGGATTTCTTAGTTGAGTGCTCCTGGACAGAGAAGGACGTGGAGGAGGAGCGACCGGAGAAGCCAAGGGACTCTCCTTCACCTGGAGAGACGGAGGATTGGATCCTGCATGTAGATGGAGCGGCGAACTCTCAAGGGAGTGGAGCCGGACTCATTCTCGCAAGCCCGGAGGGAGACGTGGTGGAGTACGCTCTCAGATTCCAGTTCCCGGCGACCAATAACCAGGCGGAGTACGAAGCCCTGCTGGCGGGGATGAGGCTAGCTAAGGAGCTGGGCGCGGGGCGCTTAAGGGCCTTCACGGACTCTCAACTCATTTCTGGACAAGTCGCCGGGGAGTACGAGGCTAGGGACCCCACCATGTCCCGCTACTTGAGCAAGGTGCAGTCCCAGGCGTCTCATTTCTCTTATTTTCGTGTCAGCTATATCCCCAGAGCGGAGAATGCCAGGGCTGACGCGCTGTCTCGTTTGGCCACTTCGGTCGACGGGACGTTGGGAAGAACGTATGTGGAGCACCTACAAGTCCCAAGCTTTGAGGCCACGGATGAAGCATTGCCGGTGCAGCAGGAGCCCTCCTGGATGGACCCCTACGTTCGGTACTTGACTGACGGCACTCTCCCGGAGGACCCCGCTGAGGCCAAGCTGCTCAAACGAAGGGCCCCGAGGTTCTTGATGATGGACGGGAAGCTTTATCGGAGATCCTTCTCATATCCGGTCCTTAGGTGTGTGGGGCCAGCAGAATCAGATTATATCCTTAGGGAGATCCACGAGGGTGTATGCGGGAGTCACCTGGGGGGCAGAGCCCTAGCATACAAGGCCCTACGCCAAGGGTATTTCTGGTTGACAATGAAGGAGGATGCGGCCGAGCTTGTCAAGAAGTGTGATAGCTGCCAACGTCATGCCAATATTCAGCGACAGCCAACCTCTCACCTAACTCCTCTGGTGGCACCCTGGCCTTTCGCCCAGTGGGGTATGGATATCTTAGGTCCATTTCCCCCGGCCTCCGGGCAGCGGAAGTTTCTCCTGGTGGCGGTGGATCACTTCACCAAGTGGGTTGAAGCTGAGGCTCTGGCCAAAATTACCGAGAGTAAAGTGAGATCTTTCTTCTGGAAGTCAATCATATGTCGGTTTGGGCTGCCACGCACTCTAGTCACTGATAATGGCCGGCAGTTTGACAACGCACCTTTCCGGGAGTTCTGCTCCGAGCTGGGCATCTGTCAGAGGTTCACCTCCGTCGGGCATCCTCAAACCAACGGGGCAGCTGAAGTGATAACCGGATCATCCTCCAGGGGCTAAAGACTCGACTGGATGGCTGCAAGGGACGATGGGTAGAAGAACTCTCCAACGTGCTATGGGCTTATCATACAACGCCACGACCCCCACTGGCGAAACGCCGTTCAGCTTGGTCTTTGGTTCTGAGGCCGTCATCCCTGTGGAGATCGGGGCCCAGCCCCGGGTAGAGCTACAGTGAAGAAGATAACCCTGACCAACTGCGAGCCAACCTCGACCTGGTGGAGGAAGTGCGGGACAGAGCGCGGCTTCGAATGGCAGCCTATCGGCAGCGGGCTGCGAAATACTACAACGCACGCGTGCGCCCCCGGACGTTCCTACCAGGAGATCTAGTCCTCCGACGGGCAGAGATCTCAAAGCCAACTGAGGGAGGCAAGCTGGCCCCTAACTGGGAGGGGCCTTACCGGATCACCGAGACGCTCCACCACGGGGCTTATAAAGTTGAAGAACTTGACGGGACACCACTTCCTAGGACGTGGAATGCGGATAACCTCCGCCGGTATTACCAGTAATGTATCCCTCCTTTCGTATTAAACATCATCTCCGTGTTTGTTTGTTCACCCCTTATTCAATGCTAACGAGATTCAATTCTAGTTATCTGAATCTTCTCAAAGCCCTGCACCAGCCAGGCATAAAGCCCAGTGTACCACTGGCAGAGCGGTGTACCACTGGCTCTCAACAACAAAAGCCCGGCACCCCGTCGGCACCAAAGCCCTGCACCAGCCAGGCATAAAGCCCAGTGTACCACTGGCAGAGCAGTGTACCACTGGCTCTCAACAACAAAAGCCCGGCACCCCGTCGGCACCAAAGCCCTGCACCAGCCAGGCATAAAGCCCAGTGTACCACTGGCAGAGCAGTGTACCACTGGCTCTCAACAACAAAAGCCCGGCACCCCGTCGGCACCAAAGCCCTGCACCAGCCAGGCATAAAGCCCAGTGTACCACTGGCAGAGCAGTGTACCACTGGCTCTCAACAACAAAAGCCCGGCACCCCGTCGGCACCAAAGCCCTGCACCAGCCAGGCATAAAGCCCAGTGTACCACTGGCAGAGCAGTGTACCACGGCTCTCAACAACAAAAGCCCGGCACCCCGTCGGCACCAAAGCCCTGCACCAGCCAGGCATAAAGCCCAGTGTACCACTGGCAGAGCAGTGTACCACTGGCTCTCAACAACAAAAGCCCGGCACCCGTCGGCACCAAAGCCCTGCACCAGCCAGGCATAAAGCCCAGTGTACCACTGGCAGAGCGGTGTACCACCGGCTCTCAACAACAAAAGCCCGGCACCCCGTCGGCACCAAAGCCCTGCACCAGCCAGGCATAAAGCCCAGTGTACCACTGGCAGAGCAGTGTACCACCGGCTCTCAACAACAAAAGCCCGGCACCCCGTCGGCACCAAAGCCCTGCACCAGCCAGGCATAAAGCCCAGTGTACCACTGGCAGAGCAGTGTACCACCGGCTCTCAACAACAAAAGCCCGGCACCCCGTCGGCACCAAAGCCCTGCACCAGCCAGGCATAAAGCCCAGTGTACCACTGGCAGAGCGGTGTACCACCGGCTCTCAACAACAAAAGCCCGGCACCCCGTCGGCACTCAAGGCCCTGTGCCAATCAGGCATAAAACCCGGCTAACCGCTGGCGGAGCGGTGCACCAACGATTCTTCACAGCCAAGACCCGACACCCTACCGGTCAAAACAAAGCTAAGTCCCGCGGGCATCAAGCTGCGCGCCAGACTGACACCAGGTCCAATACTTGACCGGGCATTACGCCTATAGCTCCGAGGGAGCCTACCGGCCTAATCCCCGATCAGCGGTGCCCCCGCTCCCAAGATTCAACCCTACCTAGCTCTAATCCGCGGGTCCATGTAACTAAGGCGGAGTGGCGCAGGTGGGAAGGTGTCCCTCGGAATCATCGAGACAAACAAGTCGTGGGGCCACATATCAATTGATGAAGTTAACAATAATACGAAGATCATCGTGAAAAGTATTTTCATTAACTAGGAACTACAAAACCCGACGTAGTCGGGCTTACAAAAGAAAGAAAAGAAAAGCAAAGTCGCGGACGCAGACTCATGGCTCTGCCGGTGCGGGCTCATCATCGGAAGAAGTCTGGTCTGACAATTCGATCTCCAGGGCCCGGGGGAAATTCAAATCCCTGGCCACCCTCTCCTTAGCATGCTGGAACCCGTCGAGGTATACAGCGGCCGAAGCTTCGGCCAGGTCATCTGCGAAATGCTCAGATGCCTTGTATTCTTCAACAAGTCCAGCAGCCCGAGCCTTCTCCGCAGCAAGGGCCTCCGCCGTGGTTTTTTCAGCCTCCCGAGCCTGGCTTATCTCCTCTCGAGCGCGGCTCAACTCTTCCTCACGACGGCAGGTCTCCTCCCTTGCCACTCTAGCTTCCTCCGCCGCCGCACCCGCTCGGTCCTCGGCCTCCTGGAGCGCTGAGGTCAACTCAGAGATGTGCATATCCCTGGCCATGACCGCGCTCTCAGCCTCCGCCATCTGAGAGAGCGCCGCGCGCGTGCGATTGGCCTCCATTTCCGCCCGGCTCGTGGCGGCCCTCACCTCGCTTGCACAGGCGTCCTTGACCGCTTCCAGCGCCCTCTCTGCCTTTTCCGCGCGGCGCTGGGCCTCCTCGGCCTCCTTCTGCGTCTCCCGCAGAACCTTTTTCCCCCCGTGGATAACCTCCCTGGCGGCCCTCAGGGAGTGCGCGATCTGCACACAAGCCCAGGTCAACAGAATATATATGTAGGAACAGTAAAGGGGAAGGAACGAGAAATTGCTTACCTTGACCACTGCGGCGTAGAGTCCCGGAAGAATGCGCCCGCCCCCAGATGGCTGAGATCTTCTATAATCCTGAGATCAAAAACCGGACCCAGGGCCTGCTCGGCCCAGCGGCCGTCGTCCAAGGAGTCCCGAGGCGGCCTGGGCGCGCCCTCGCCTCCCTCCGCCGTTCCTGAAGTCCCCGGCTCTATGTGCGGACCACTCCCGAGTGGCCCTTCGGGGGATGGGCTCGCGGGGCCAGATGGTCCCTCGCCCCAGTCCCTGGCGGCGTCTGATGGGGTCGCTCTCTCGGGGACCGGGAACTCCCCGGTTGGCACACGCCCCCACTTCTGGTTCCTCGGCGGTGGCTCCCGCAGTCGCCCCCACCTCTGGTGGAGTGTCGGCCGTAAGGTCGACCTCCGGTACAGCTGGGGCATGTGGCGGAGCCGGGGGTGGGAGACTGGTGCCGGGAGGGAGGCCCGGACCACCAGGCGTTTCGGGGCCGGGGCCCGCTGGTCCCTGGGCGGCCCTTCTCGGGCCCTTTTCTTGGCAGCCTTTACCACTTTCGCGGTCGGAATCTTCATTGCTGCATGACATAAGTTAGATTTTCAGAACGGTAAAAAAAAAAAAAAAAAAAAGGGAAAAAGAAAGAGCAGAATTTCTGACTAAGTATGGAGAATTTACCCCGCTGGGAGATGAGACCCGCCAACTCAAAGTTGTCCTCCGCTAACAGCAGGGTGTACCGGGGGATCTCGGCGGTCAGCAATACCCCCATCGCCTCCCGGTCCCCAGGATGAACAGCCGCGGCGTTCCCTCGGAGGTCGGGGTCCCCCCACCGGGGCCGGACTTGGTCGATATTGGCAAAAAAGAAACGGGGTTTCCACCCCTTGATTGACGAAGGCAAAAGAAGCTTAAGGACCCTGTTGGGTCGGGGCTGGAATAGCCACCACCCTTTTGGGCTCGGAGGGAGTAGAAATTGCGGAACAAACTGATCCTAGGAGTAATGCCTAGGCGATGACAGAGAATAACAAAGGCGCTAATCACACGACAGGAGTTTGGGACTAGTTGAGAAGGAGTCAAAGAATAGAAATCAAGCAGGGACAAAAAAGGATGAAAGGGAGGGCGGAGACCTGCCTGCAGGCAGATCTCATAAAGAGCTACTCGACCGGGTCGGGAGGAGATGACCCGGTCGTCAGGGGTTGGTAGGAATAACTCGACCTCCCGAGGGATCCTGTAGCGGGCCCGGATCCTTTCCAGGTCCGTCGCTTCAGGACGGAGGCTGTCCCCTCTGGGGATCCTCCACCCTCGAGGAGGTCCCGCCCTCGGCCCGGCCCCTCAACGGATGGGGCCCCACCGGTGGCCCGTCGCCGGGCCAGAGGGATGTGGTCCTCCGAATCAGAGGACCACTCGATGGGAGGAGAAGGAGAAGGAGTCTGAGGCCTCACAGAAGGAGGACGGTCCTCAGAACCGTCCTCCGAGGTCCAAGAAGGTGAACTCATGAATAAAGAGAATTAAGACGAAAAAGGCTGACCTGGAAGAGCAAAGAAAGCTGGGCACGAGCTCGCAGGTTGAAGGAACACTGGGGAACAAGAAGGAAGAAGATGATGGCGATAGGCGTCAGCCCCCCCCTGGCTAGCTTTGAGTTTTCAAAACGTCCCGCCATGTCTCGTCAGCCACGCGGCCCTTGCCATACGCCGGTTCGCCTCGAGGATCACCCCGGCGCGTGGTGCGGCACGCCCCCGGCCGAGCGATGGGGCCCTTGCTGACGTCGCCGTAATGAGAGGAAATGATGATACGCCTTTTCGCGCAGACTTCGAAGAGCTCGTCTTCATTTTCGAGGGCGATCATGGCTGGCGGTGTACGGGGGCCGTCTCCTTACATTCCCCGCACCGTCCGCATAGAACTCAAGGGTAGGGATCAGCCACGTGGAGAACGCCCCTTGAGCCTCAGCGGTGGGACCCGCTTCGCCCCAGGGGCGAGGGGGCATCTGATATGACTGATCCCAACGTCGTCAGAAAAGGTAACGGCAGTCACGTCATCCCCCACCCCCGGCACCCCCTCGGGGTCGGGGGTAGGGTCATCATTTCTTAACCCCGGGGCCCCCACCGGTCCCGGGGTGCATCGTCATTCCCTCACCCCCGGCACCCCCTCGGGGTCGGGGGTAGGGTCATCATTTCTTAACCCCGGGGCCCCCACCGGTCCCGGGGTGCATCGTCATTCCCTCACCCCCGGCACCCCCTCGGGGTCGGGGGTAGGGTCATCATTTCTTAACCCCGGGGCCCCCACCGGTCCCGGGGTGCATCGTCATTCCCTCACCCCCGGCACCCCCTCGGGGTCGGGGGTAGGGTCATCATTTCTTAACCCCGGGGCCCCCACCGGTCCCGGGGTGCATCGTCATTCCCTCACCCCCGGCACCCCCTCGGGGTCGGGGGTAGGGTCATCATTTCTTAACCCCGGGGCCCCCACCGGTCCCGGGGTGCATCGTCATTCCCTCACCCCCGGCACCCCCTCGGGGTCGGGGGTAGGGTCATCATTTCTTAACCCCGGGGCCCCCACCGGTCCCGGGGTGCATCGTCATTCCCTCACCCCCGGCACCCCCTCGGGGTCGGGGGTAGGGTCATCATTCTTAACCCCGGGGCCCCCACCGGTCCCGGGGTGCATCGTCATTCCCTCACCCCCGGCACCCCCTCGGGGTCGGGGGTAGGGTCATCATTTCTTAACCCCGGGGCCCCCACCGGTCCCGGGGTGCATCGTCATTCCCTCACCCCCGGCACCCCCTCGGGGTCGGGGGTAGGGTCATCATTTCTTAACCCCGGGGCCCCCACCGGTCCCGGGGTGCATCGTCATTCCCTCACCCCCGGCACCCCCTCGGGGTCGGGGGTAGGGTCATCATTTCTTAACCCCGGGGCCCCCACCGGTCCCGGGGTGCATCGTCATTCCCTCACCCCCGGCACCCCCTCGGGGTCGGGGGTGGGGTCATCATTCTTAACCCCGGGGCCCCCACCGGTCCCGGGGCGCATCGTCATTCCCCATCTCCGATATCCCTTCGGCATGGGGTCATCTGCGATCAACATGCAACTCAGCTACCAAGGAGGATGGCAACCTTCAGGTTGCATGGTACTTCCGTGATTGTGCCCCGTTACGCCATGCCTCATAACAAGGTTTGGCGCGTTGCATGCCCCTGTGCGTGACCATGCCTTGCCGCAGCGTACCATTCAGTACTTCCGTGATTGTGCCCCGTTACGGAGGGCCATGCCTCATAACAAGGTTTGGCGCGTTGCATGCCCCTGTGCGTGACCATGCCTTGCCGCAGCGTACCATTCAGTACTTCCGTGATTGTGCCCCGTTACGGAGGGCCATGCCTCATAACAAGGTTTGGCGCGTTGCATGCCCCTGTGCATGACCATGCCTTGCCGCAGCGTACCATTCAGTACTTCCGTGATTGTGCCCCGTTACGGAGGGCCATGCCTCATAACAAGGTTTGGCGCGTTGCATGCCCCTGTGCGTGACTATGCCTTGCCGCAGCGTACCATTCAATACTTCCGTGATTGTGCCCCGTTACAGAGGGCCATGCCTCATAACAAGGTTTGGCGCGTTGCATGCCCCTGTGCGTGACCATGCCTTGCCGCAGCGTACCATTCAGTACTTCCGTGATTGTGCCCCGTTACGGAGGGCCATGCCTCATAACAAAGTTTGGCGCATCGCATGCCCCTGTGCATCGCCATGCCCCGCTACGGCGAGCAGCTCGCTATTTCTAGCAGTGGAGCCCAGTCACATCAATCGGCGATAGTACGACAAAGATCTTCCAAGACCGCGAGTCATGGTATTCAGACAAGTATAAGAAACACATACTCACACTGTAAGTGGGGCCGAACACTGGTTTTTTCTGAACTTTCTTCCTCCCTGCAAAAACCCTAACCGCCTCAGCTTCTCTTCGCTGGAGCGGTTCTTTGTCTGAGCCCAAGGAACTGACTTGATCGTCGGAGGGTCCCCACCGGCGCCACCGGTCCCCGGGGACTTTTCTTGCAGGACTTCGAGGAGGGAGACGACCGTCATCCCCGGCGTTCGAGGAAGGTTTCTTGGCGCCATCAGTGTCAGTTAGTTATGAGATTGTCACAGCCTGCATAGTTTTTTGCTCCACCTCCCGCTCTTGATAACTCTCCAGCTGATCAGTATTGATATTTTTAGATTTGGTCTTGTGAACTTGTACCCTATGTTTATATTTTGCGAGTACTGTATTTGTATGCTACTATTTTGTATTGTAAACATGAGTGATATGCCATTATTTTGTATACTTTATTTTTATTTTAAATGCAAATGCAAGTTATTTATATGTTTTATTTGTGAATTTGTGTTTTTAGTTATAGTTTTATATTATCTAAGCATGTTTTTAATGCATATTATATAAACAACAATTAAAAAAAATTATAATAAAGAAAATAATAATGCATTAGCGATGCATTTTGATGAGTTAGTGACAGGTGCGTTGCTAAGCAAACTGCGATGCTATCACTTGCGTCGCTAAATTGCAAGAACTTTGCGACGCCATGTTCTTGCTAATTTAGCGATGCTTCCCCTTTGTTGCTAATTACTCATCATTTTAGTTGTTGGCATCGCCCAAACAGCAACGACATTTCAGAGTTAGCGACACCTTTGGCATCGCAAATTAGCGATGCTTTATGTGGTGTCGCTACTTAACGACGCATCCACATCGGCATCGCTAAATTCCTCAACAATCGGCGGTTTAGTGATCATTTTTTGGCGTCACTATTCCATTATTAACCTATTTGAGCAATGCCTTTTACTTATTAGCAATGCTATTTTAGCGTTGCTAGCTCGTAGGATTCTTATAGTAATGTAGATCCAAAAATAAGAAAGATGACCAAATTATAGACCTATATAGTCTATATATATATATATATATATATATATATATATATATAGTCTAATCAGTTGACACGACATCAATCAAACCTAGCTGTATTTATTATTAATTAAAAAATTTAAGCAAAATAAGTATATTTGTATATTTGACACATGAAAAACTATAACTTGTGGCAATTTTTGCATATCATCTACGCTAAGATCATACTGTAAGGTAGCACCAAGAATATTCATTTTTATAAGAAACCAATATATTTTGTGATTGAAATACTTAGAATTGGACATGTAATCCTCAGAAGGGGTTTTTTCCTTTTGCCTTTTTCTATAGCCAAGCTCGAACTAGAGAGAGAGAGAGAGAGAGATTCCCCCTTCTCTCTCTCTCTCTCTCTCTCTCTCTCTCTTAGTAAGGCATGTGCATAACCCATGCTAAGCACTAGTAAGATAATGTTTACTAGTGAAATATGGAACTTTGCTAGAAATCAAGGCATTCTTGCTCTATGCACAAATTTATTACATGACTATACCAGCAGAAGCTTATATGGTTGTGTTGGGATATGTGCTCATAAACAAATAAGATATATTATTTTGTTGATTAATTTATTTTTTTAATATTATTTTTGCATGCATATTTTGATACTTTATAAATATAAAAAATTTTAGATTATTTAATTATGACTTTAAATATTGTATATAAGTATTATATATAGAGAATAATATTTAAAGTAAAATAATCTAAATATTTTGTAATTATAAATTAAAGTTGGGATCTTTAATTTAAAATTACTAACATGGTTCATTATATTTTGAATGAAACGATCTTATTCGGATTGTTGATAATGAGATTATCGGAAAGAAAGCGCTTTATATAATTTGATTATATAGGATTGAAATACGATTAATTATGAATCTCTAATAAATTTTATTGTTAAAATAGAGCATTCAAAAGTAATCAATGATGGTCATATATATAAATCGATCTTAATTCTGAGTAATTAATAGACTTCTATTTATTGTATTATATTTTTTTACATACCGAATAATGACACAAAACATAGGATCAAATTCTTGGTATATTAGAAATATAATAACATAAATAGTTAAAAATATTAATATATAAGATGAAATCCATTTCTTTGTAAAGAACTCAAATGACGGTTCCCATAAGTATTGATTCAAGGCTTGAATAATAAGAGCACTCAATTTATGATTAGATCATAAATATATTATTCATTATAGAATCAATGGCACTTATGAAGAAAGATATAATTAAAAAGATTAACGAAAAATAACTAGCTTTAATTATGAACCGTTAATGGAGGATTGATTTATATATAGTGACTATATAAATTTAAATTCTTTTGAATATAATTAATTTTATAATTTTAAGATTACATTTCAAATTTTTAGTGAAGTAATTTAGAATTAATAATTTTGATATTTTAATTAAAGTGTTAATTAAATGTCAAAATTATTGGACCTTAAAATTATAATGTCCATAGTTTTTCTAAAAAAATATATACCAACAATGGATTGTTGGATATCAAAAGAAACCATTCGAGATGGGATCTTTACTGGGTTTCATGCACGTCTTCGCCCCGCCCCTCACCCGGACCGGGGGCAAATGGGTGTAGCCCTTTGAGTCTGGGTGCAGAAGCTGCGCTTAGAGCACACGGAGTCCGAGAGACCGACTTCTTGAATGAGAAGAGGACACGAAGCTCTTCGGCCTGCTCGCGGCTAGAGGGAGACTCATTATCTTGTCGTGCGATCAGCGATCAGGAGGCATTCCCATGGCGAAGGCAACAGGGTCAGAAGGCGCGCTTAGCTGGGCTTCCCTGTTCCAAGTTGGGCAGCGAGGCTCGGCGAATGCTCGGATTGTTGTGAGGCTGGTTTCACGCAGCAAATTTCTACCGCTCTCTTCGCTGGAAGGATTATTGGGCCGCTGCACCTTGCACCCACTATGGTCCAGGGAATTGCCATTACCTGACACCTTTAATGGACTAAGAAGGGACTCAATCAAGGCACTTCTCCACCCACCTGATGTTGCTTGCCACATTAGATTTTTCCTAGCTAATACATGATGTTACTGACCAATTTTTGATTGGGGTAGAATCTGAAACTGGTTGTGATGTCCCATGAGGATTGTTGAGGGGTAAAATCGCCATTGCGTTAATCTCCGTGCGAGGCGGTTAAGGCTAACCCCCTCCCCTCGATTCCTCCGGGCTTCCATAGCTCGGTCCCTTCCGGGCTTCCATGGCTCGGCTCCTTCCGGGCTTCCATAGCTCGGTTCCTTCCGGGCTTCCATAGCTCGGCTCCTTCCGGGCTTCCATAGCTCGGTCCCTTCCGGGCTTCCATGGCTCGGCTCCTTCCGGGCTTCCATAGCTCGGTCCCTTCCGGGCTTCCATAGCTCGGTCTCTTCCATAGCTCGGCTCCTTCCGGGCTTCCATAGCTCGGTCCCTTCCGGGCTTCCATAGCTCGGTTTCATCAAGCGATCCGCAGCCTCACACTTACCTCCGCGGAACCTGACGCGGGAGAGTCCTTGCCTATCAGAACGGCATCCTAGACGAAGAATCATGTCGGGACGTGGCCTAGAGCCTATTGTAACCGCCCCACGCCTACCTGACCAGATCTCGAGACGTCAAGGAGCTCTCCCGGCCGTCGATCCCTTAGCAAACGAGTACGGAGCCTAGCGGCCCCACGATGGCCTGATTCTGTCCGCCTCCGTATCGTAACAACCTCTGAACCTTCAGAAGACGCTCAAGACCCTGACGACAGTCTATAAGTATCAAATTCACGGATTCTCTAGGTACGCGACTCTTGACGCACGAAACTCTGGAATCATTCCTCTCTCCCGGCAGCTCGTCGGTGCTCTGCCCCTCCTAGAGCTTCCGATTGGCCGCCCCCTGGAGAGGTCTCCCGGAGAGATCCACCTCCCCATTGTCTGGTTGATCGCCGATTCCTTCCTCACTGACTTGAGCGTCGGAGGGCCTTCGCGGAGGACCACCCCCAGCGTCCCTCCGCGTGTGGGCTTCCTGTTTTGCAGGTCCGCCGCACCCCTCTCCCTGAAGATCGACCGCGCCCGAGTCGGAGGACGGATCCCGGCGGCAACAGATTGGCGCTAGAGGAAGGGCCTCAAGTCCCATTAAAACTTGAAAAAAGGAGACAAGGATCTCAGTTCGGAGAAGAACCTCTCTGATGGCCAACCGGAAGAGAGCAACCTCTGATGCCCAAGATCAGGTCGCCTCCCAGAGGCCTGATCCGACTGGCGCCGCAGCGCCGCAACCCCCACCTATCGAGACTCCGTCGCCGCCTGCCATTCCGGTGACCCAGGACCAGTTTGCTATGCTGGTCCAGCAAGTCCAGGCTCTTACCCACCTGGTCCAGGAGTGCCTTGCAGCTCCTCCCGCTTCGCACCCTCAGAAGGAGGCGGCGATTCCTTCTTCGCCGACGGCCTCCTCCTCTGATTTCCGTGGTTCCGCGGATCCTCCATATCGGCCCAGAGGGGGCAAACCGATCCCGCGGGGCGGTCATGATCGAGATCCTCTCAGATCTCGGCGAACCCGCTCCCTCTCCCCGGCGACGTCTCACCATGATTCGACGCCATCCTTGCGGTCCTCGCGCCCAGCTGCTCCTCTCGCCGGCGAGGAGGAGATCCGCCGCCAGATCCAGGAGATGCGCCAGGAGCTGGACGCCGCCAAGCAGACCCATCTGCCCCAGCCCAAGGCGGAGCTGGGTATCCCTTTCTCTAAGGGGATCATGGAGGAAGTGATTCCCTCCCATGTTAAGCTGCCAGCCGTCGAACCCTACCACGGCTCCACTGATCCGGATGACCATCTCAGTAGCTTCCGGTCGATAATGATGTTCCACGGAGCATCTGATGCGGTCCTCTGCCGAGCCTTCCCATCCACCCTCAGAGGATCCGCCCGGACCTGGTTCAACGCCCTGAAGCCGGGTTCCATTGATTCTTTCGACGAGCTGAGCCGCCTTTTTATTGGCCAGTTCGTCAGCAGCCGCCGCCACCGTCGAAGATCCGACTCCCTCTCCGAAGTCAAGCAAAGAGAGGGGGAGTCCTTGAGAAATTATCTTGGCCGTTTCAACAAGGCCATGTTAGAGGTGGACCACCTTAATCATGAGGTGGCAATGTCCGCCCTAGCGGGGGGAGTTTCGAAGGAGAGCGACTTCTACCTGGCAATGGAGGTCAGCTACCCCCCATGTCTCCCTGATATGATGGCCCTTGCGGACAAGTACGCTAGGGTCGAGGAGTCGCGGAGAGTTGCCCGCGCTGAGCAAGCCAAGAAGAAGGAGCCAAACTCCTCGATAGACACCGTCCCATCCGTCGGCCGAGCCCGCCTCGCCGCCAAGAGTCCCCCCACTGCCGCCGAGAAATCGCTCCCGGAGTCCCCCCAGGCGATTCGATCGCTACACTCCGTTGACTGTGCCCGAGCGCAAATCCTCATGGAGATAGAGCGCCAGCTTCCCCGACCAGTACCTCTCCGAGGGAACCCGACCCGGAGAGATCCTGCCAAGTACTGCCGCTACCATAGGGAGCCTGGTCACGACACTAAGGATGCTGGCAGCTGAAGAACGAAATCGAGAGACTGATCCGGCGGGGACGGCTGGACCAATTCAGAAGGGCGCCCGAGCCGCAACAACAAGGAGGTGACCGCCAGTCCGAGCTTCCACAACTCCCTCCTCCACCGAATCCGCCTGTGGTTGGCCGTATCAACATGATTGAGGAGGCCGGCGGATCGAGCTCCAGGGGCGACGGTGACGCACCGGTGCCGAAGAAGGCACGCGCAGGCGAACTTTCCTTTTCTGATGATGATCTTCTTGGGATACAGCTCCCCCACGATGACGCACTTGTTGTATCCCTTAACTTGAACAATTATGATGTAAGCCGAATCCTCGTCGATAGTGGAAGTTCGGTAAACGTTTTGTACCTCGGTGTGTTTGCCAGGATGAAATTGCTCATGGAAAACCTTCGAGCCGTGGATTCCACCCTGATGGGATTCACCGGCGACGTCATCATCCCGGAAGGAATCGTCACCCTGACGGTCCGCGCGGGAACCTGGCCCCTCGTGACCATTGTACAGACCGATTTCCTAGTGACCGACCTCAGGTCCCCATACAACGCCATATTCGGCAGGCCCGGCTTGATGTCCCTCAAGGCGGTTGTCTCTATCCGCATCTATCTATGAAGTTCCCCACCGAGCAAGGAGTTGGAATGGTTCGGGGAAGTCAAGCCATGGCTCGGCAATGTTTCGTTACGAGCCTTCAGTCTAGAATGCCCGAAGTTGACGGGCTAGACGCTCGTGAAGACTTCGCCGAACAACGAGGAGAACCGGCAGAAGAACTGGAGGAAATACCATTGGACGAAGCTCGGCCCGACCGAACCACAAGGATCGGGTCGCTACTCAAAGGAGAGCCTCGGCACAGATTGATCAGGTTCCTCCAGATCAATGCCGACATCTTCGCCTGGACCGCCTCCGACATGCCAGGAATCAGCCCGAAGTTCTCGTCCACCGCCTCAATGTGGACGAGATGCACAGGCCTGTTAAGCAGGAAGAGAAGCTTCGCCCCAGAGCGACAAAAGCCATTGAAGAAGAGGTCGACAAACTCATAAAGGCCAACTTCGTCCGAGAGGTAAATTATCCGAACTGGCTGTCAAATGTCGTCATGGTGAAAAAGTCGAACGGCAAATGGAGGATCTGCATCGACTTCACCGACCTCAACAAAGCCTGCCCGAAGGACAGCTTCCCCCTCCCTCGGATCGATCAGCTCGTGGATGCCACCTCAGGCCACCAGATGCTGTCATTCATGGACGCCTATTCCGGCTACAATCAGATCCGAATGGCCCCCGAGGATGAAGAAAAGACGCCTTCATAACCGACCGAGGTACCTACTGTTACCGTGTTATGCCTTTTGGTCTTAAAAATGCAGGGGCGACCTACCAGCGGCTGGTCAACAAAGTGTTCAAGGAGCAAATCGGCCGGAACATGGAGGTGTACGTGGATGACATGCTGGTCAAAAGCAAGGAGGCATCACAGCATGTTGAGGACCTCTCGGAGAGCTTTGCACGCTGCGCAATATGGGATGAAACTCAACCCGACCAAGTGCGCCTTCGGCGTCAACTCGGGGAAGTTCCTCGGCTTCATGGTCTCCCAGCGAGGCATCGAAGCTAACCCCCAGAAGATTCAAGCTCTCCAACAAATGCGCCCCCTGCATCCATTAAAGAGGTCCAGCGCCTAACCGGGAGGATAGCGGCCCTTAACCGCTTTGTAGCGCGGTCAGCCGAGAGATGCCTCCCCTTCTTCAAAACTCTCCGATCGGCCAAAAACTTCCAGTGGACTCCCGAGTGCCAGAAATCATTTCAAGATCTCAAGAAGTACCTCGGCTCGCCCCACTCCTCAGCAGTCCGACCCCAGGAGAGACCTTATTCCTGTACCTGGCCGTTTCGGAGGGTGCGGTTTGCTCGGTGCTGATCAAGGAAGAAGGCAAGATCCAGAAGCCGATCTACTATGTGAGTAGGCTGCTCCGCGATGCGGAGACGAGGTACAGCAGGATTGAAAAGATGGTGTTGGCTTGATCACCTCAGTTCGAAAGCTACGGCCGTACTTCCAAGCACATTCCGTGACGGTCCTGACCGACCAACCCATCAAGGCGGTGGTCCACCGTCCCGAGACATCGGGGAGAATGACCAAATGGGCCGTCGAGCTAAGCGAGCACGACATACATTTTCAGCCTCGCCCAGCCATCAAAGCCCAAGTGCTGGCCGACTTCCTCCTCGAGTGCACCATCCCAGAGGACGGTTCTACCCCAGACTCCCCGAAGAGCCAAAGTCCTGAGCCGGTGGCTCCTCCACGTCGACGGGTCGTCCAATGCCCATCACTCCGGTGCGGGTCTAGTTCTCACCAGCCCCGAGGGGATGACCTTCGAATATGGCGTCCGATTCTCCTTCCCGGCTTCCAACAACGAAGCCGAGTATGAAGCCCTGTTAGCTGGTCTCCGGATCGCCCGCAACCTGAAGGTGGAAAGACTCAACGCCTTCACCGACTCTCAGCTGGTAGCCGGCCATGTTCGGGGAGAGTTTGAAGCCCGAGAACCGAACATGATTCGATATCTCCAGGAGGTGCGTAACTGCTTCCTCATTTTTCGAATTTGAAATTATTCAGATTCCCTAGATCTGAGAACGCCCGTGCCGACCTACTCTCCCGATTGGCAACCGCGGAGACAATGGATGCCGAGCAAAAATTCCACTGGAGACTCTGGAAAAGCCGAGCATCATGGAAGCCGACCGGTGATGCAAGTTGAGGCCGAACCATCCTGGTTCGACCCTATCCTCAAATATCTCAAAGAAGGGTCGCTTCCGTCCGACCGAAGAGAGGCTAGGAAAGCTGAAGCTGCAGGCCACCCACTATGTATTGATTGACAACCAACTTTACAAGCGGTCTTTCTCCATGCCGCTGCTTAGATGCCTTCGCCCATCCGAAGCGGACTACGCTCTGCGGAGGTACATGAAGGGATTTGCGGCAACCATCTGGGAAGCCGGTCCCTATGCCACAAGGTATTGCGGCAAGGCTACTGGCCGACCATGCAAAGACGCGGACGATCTAGTCCGAGCCTGTGACGCCTGCCAGAGGCATTCAAGCATCCAAAGGCTCCCTTCCGCCGAGCTATTCTATATCCTCCGCTTGGCCCTTTGCCAAATGGGGGATGGACATCCTCGGCCCATTCCCGCTTGCGACGGGACAGCGGAAATTCTTATTTGTCGCCATCGACTACTTCACCAAATGGGTCGAAGCGGAAGCAGTGCAAATTACCGAGCCGGGCCAGAGACTTTGTGTGGAGGTCCATCATCTGCCGATTCGGCCTCCCCCACACCATAATCACCGATAACGGCAAGCAGTTCGACAATTCCAAATTCCGCCATTCTGCGAGGAACATGGAATCCGTCACCACCTTACTTCGGTCGGGCACCCACAAGCCAACGGAGCGGCCGAGGTAACCAACAGGACCCTCCTCCAGGAATCAAAGCTCGCCTCTCCAGAGCCCAAGGCAGGTGGGCCGATGAGCTACATCATGTCTTATGGGCCTACCGCACCACCCGAGAATCCCGACCGCGAGACTCCATTCCGAATGGCTTTTGGCACAGAGGCCGTCATCCCTGTGGAAATAGGCCTCCCATCATTGCGGGTGGAGAGTTATTCGGAGGAAGCCAGCAACGAGCAACTCCGCACCAACCTCGACTTGGTAGAGGAAGTCAGAGAAAAGGCCCGAATCAGGACGGCTGCTTATCAACAGAGGGTGGCTCGGTACCATGCCTCCAGGGTCAAGGGGAAAGCCTTCCTACCCGGCGACCTTGTCCTCCGGAAAGCTTCTGTATCCAAACCGCTGGAGCAAGGAAAGCTGGCGCCAAACTGGGAGGGCCCGTACCAAATAACGGAGATCATTGGACCAGGAACCTACAAGCTGCAGGATCTGGATGGGAAATCCATTCCCCGAACTTGGAACTCGGACAACCTTCGCAAATATTATCAATAGGGTATGTCCTCTCCAAACAATCTCCATATACCTCACTGCATATTCCTGCTTAGCTGTTTCCTCAAAACCTGTTGCGTGAATCATTATGCACTATATTGCTATAAATTGCAAAAAGAAACAGATACTGCTTACCAATCCTCGGCACAACCGAGCTGTCTGTTCGAACAGGAATCTCCGAACCTTGGCAGGGCCAAGTCTCCGAACCTTGGCAGGGCCAAGTAAAACAAAATCTCCGAACCTTGGCAGGGCCAAGTAAAACAAAGTCTCCGAACCTCGGCTGGGCCGAGCAACAAATCTCCGAACCTTGGCAGGGCCAAGTAAAACAAAGTCTCCGAACCTCGGCTGGGCCGAGCAACAAATCTCCGAACCTTGGCAGGGCCAAGTCTCCGAACCTTGGCAGGGCCAAGTAAAACAAAATCTCCGAACCTTGGCAGGGCCAAGTCTCCGAACCTTGGCAGGGCCAAGTAAAACAAAATCTCCGAACCTTGGCAGGGCCAAGTAAAACAAAGTCTCCGAACCTTGGCAGGGCCAAGTAAAAAAATCTCCGAACCTTGGCAGGGCCAAGTAAAACAAAGTTCCGAACCTCGGCTGGGCCAAGCAACAAATCTCCGAACCTTGGCAGGGCCAAGTAAAACAAAGTCTCCGAACCTCGGCTGGGCCGAGCAACGAATCTCCGAACCTTGGCAGAGCCAAGTAAAATATTCTCCGAACCTCGGCTAGGCCGAGCAACGAATTACCCGAGCCGCAGCAGGGCCAGGTAAAAATCATTCAGGCAAAAAAGCTGAAGTATACAGGCCACGGCTAAAGCCGAACGGCCCCCGAATAGTTCCCCAAAGGACTTCGCCCAGTTTGAAAACGAGCGCTAAGCTAAAAACCATCGACGCACGGGAAGGAGCCACCATCGGCAGAACCCCCTCTTGAGGCCGTTGAGCCCCGCATAATCAGCCGAGAGCCCCGAGCAGGGCTAGACGATTTCCTCTCTGCTACCGGAAATCTTTTGGGTGACGCCCCTAAAACCCGCCGTTCGAAAATGCGCAAAAAGCGACAGGGCCGCGCAACCCCCTAATTCATCGTACAGGTCGAGTCTGCTAACTCTCGAAGAGAGAGACTTCAAAAATAAAACCCACTTTTCATTCATAGAGAGGAGAGCTACAAAGAGATTGCAAAAAGCAAAAACAAGAACGGGCAGAGGCCCTGGAGTCAGTCGCCCCCAGAGGCCAGTAACTCCTCCAGGCGTACCGTCAGGTCAGCCACCTACTGACGAAGCGACAGAATCTCCTCCCCCTGCCGGTCTATCAACCGGCGTGAGGCCTCCGCCTCCCTGACCGAGCATCCAAGAATTCTTCGGCAGTCCTCGCAAGCTGCTCATTGCTTGCGAAGGCCGACGCAAGACTCAGACCGTCGACCGTGACGGAGGTGCACCTCCCCTCCGAACGTGGCAGGCTGCTAAGTGAGGAATGCGAGTCACTTGACGATCGCGCTGGAGAGGCCATTCCTTTCCGGAGCTCAAGCCGAGGGATGGCCGAAACCAATCCCCCTCGGTCATATTTATACCCGCCAGGCAGGTATCCCGATCGGCCCGCCGCAAATGCCGACCCATGAGAGTTTGCCACGTATCACCATTCTAATGCGTGAGGAATCCGAAGAGTCGCGCCCTATCCCGAGTAAGATCGATAAGCGCGAGCAGATTGATCGGGGGTTCCCCAGGCGAACATTTCCCGATCTGTCGCCCCTCGCATTAAACGCATTCGACGCTTCCCCAGGCTGCTTAATACGCCCCTCTTCCTCGAAAAACATGGAAGTCCGTCGCTCGGAAAGAGCAGCATCGCCAATAAAAGCGTGACAATGTACCGCCCGTTCCGCTATGGTGCCCCCTTTATTAAGCGCCGCATGGGCCTAACGCTGCGGCCCGCGTTACAGCTGAGTCGCTCCCTTCAGTGACCAATTCTCCGAACCTTGGCAGGGCCAAGTAAAGTGTTCTCCGAACCTCGGCAGGGCCGAGCTACCTATTCTCCGAACCTTGGCAGGGCCAAGTAAAGTGTTCTCCGAACCTCGGCAGGGCCGAGCTACCAATTCTCCGAACCTTGGCAGGGCCAAGTAAAGTGTTCTCCGAACCTCGGCTGGGCCGAGCTACCAATTCTCCGAACCTTGGCAGGGCCAAGTAAAGTGTTCTCCGAACCTCGGCAGGGCCGAGCTACCAATTCTCCGAACCTTGGCAGGGCCCTCCGAACCTGGCGAAGGGCCAAGTAAAGTGTTCTCCGAACCTCGGCAGGCCCGAGCTACCAAATTTCCGAACCTCGGCAGGGCCAAGCTGCAAAATTCTCCGAACCTTGGCAGGGCCAAGTAAACTGTTCTCCGAACCTCGGCTGGGCCGAGTGACTAAATCCCCGAACCTCGGTAAGGCCGAGGCAGATACTTTCGAAACTCGACTGACTCGAGCAACAGGTTCCCCGAACCGTAATGGGAGAAGGTAAAAGATCCCCCGAACTTCGGCCGAAGCCGACTCACGATACTCCGAGCTCCGATAGAAGCGGAGCACAAAATACCAGACTCCTGACCTAAGCAAGGAGCGTATCTCGCCGAACGATCTCTGCACCGCCGCGCACGAACCTCAACTAGTTCGGGCGGCATAAGACCCTCGTCTAAGGACGGGCGGAACGCCTTTGGCGCCCACAAACAACGATAGCAAAAAGCTTGGCACAAGAAAAGATAGAGATTGAGACACAGAATATAACTCTCTTTATTGCCGATCATGATCAGTTACAAATGCCTCACAGGCGTTACAAGAGTATTGAAATGCATAAAATAAAGGCAAATACAAAACTCGGGCGACTGCTCCAAAGCAGGCCTAGACAACTGCGATGTTCCAACATCCGGATCGACAAATCATGCAAACCACGAAACGGCCAATCCGCCTGGGCAGGATGAATTAAAAGATCCAAAAGGAGGCATGGCCCATGGATGCTGATTCTGAGGATTCAGACGACCCAGCCCGCTCCCCTAGGAGGGGGTGCTGGATCGCAGGCCACCGTCCATATGAGGGAACCCCAGTTGCTCCCATATTGTCCCTCCCGTGGCAAGGATTCCCCTTAGAGAAGGGACGGGAACCCAAGCCAGCAAAAAAAGGAGAGTCTGTGCGTGCTGCGGGGGTGTCGATACACTTCTTACCGAAACTCCCCCGCAGCAAGCCGCAGAGATCGCATAAGGAGCGCATATGTGCGCTTTCCATATGATCTCTGCGCCCTCTTTGTGCGCTCTCCATATGATCTCCGAGGCTCGTCCCCTAAAGGCGAACCATTCTTCAGCAGCTTCCCGGTCGCCCCAGCTATCCGGCGGCAAGGAGCCTACAAAGGGAAGGCCTGATCCTCTCACTTGCAATAATAGAGAAATGAGCATAATGGAAGCTCCGGCAAGAAAGAAACTTTGGGGATGACCAGGTGAGACCCCTTTTCTTCCGTTTTATAGGCAGGAAGACCCAAGATGAGCTATCAGAGCTGAGAGTCCCGAGATTCGAACACCTGCCCCATGCTTCCACATGGCTCCTCAGGATAGACGCAGTGCCCTGCTGCGCGCCAAGCCCACCATTGGACTTACGACGTGTACGAGATCTCCTCCTGATCCCGGATCACTGTCATTTAATACGGATGATCGCCGGCCAGCACCTCGAAAACTGGTGGATCCAGAGTATCGTCCTTCAGAAGCGACGTCCGCCAATGGCGGGCGATTGCGTGCACGGCGAAATGACCTGCATGGGAAAAGAGCACCTTCTGGAAAGCTCTGACACAGCTTTATTCCTCCCACTGTGCCGTATCATCGATTCTGGTGAAATCAAAACCGAATTGCCTGCGGAGCGGCAGGACGGCAAGAAGCGCGAAAACCTATTTCGCCGACCGGCCCCAGCCGATCCATTTTTGTCTGTCGGCCCCAGCCGACCTATTTTATCCGTCGGCCCCAGCCGACCCATCTTGTCTGTCGGCCCCAGCCGACCTATTTTATCTATCGGCTCCAACCGACCCATCTCGTCTGTCGGCCCTAGCCGATCCATCTCGTCGATCGGCCCTAGCCGACCTATTTCGCTCGTCGGCTCTAGCCGACCTACTTTGTTCATCAGACCGACCTGTTTCGCCTATCGGCCCGAGCCAATACATTTTCCTTGTCCCGGATCAAGGATGGCCCAAGGGTATCAGCGAGCCATGGGTCGCTCACCATTGAGGCAAGACTACACAACGGCGAAGTCACGCAAGAAAAACACTTAGATAAAAAACAGGAAATTCCTTTGCTGCGAAACGTCAAACAAATGTCTAAAAGGGCGAGATACAAGAGCGGCTCCTAAGAACCAGGAGCCCCACCGGCTTTGGGAATACCCTAGTCACATCTGCAGGAGCACGGCTAGATTCGCCCTTCTCTAATATTTTTGCCCCCTCTGTGACAGTTTGCGACCGTCCCTCGGAGGCTACGGCTTCGCTGGGACCAGGGGCGCCGCCAGGCTCGGCGTCCGAAACATCGACATATTCATCTTCGTCTTCTTCTTCGGACTCGCCGTCTTCGGAATCTTCGACGCTCAGAAAAGAAAGGTCCCACTCCGGGTGCCCACTGAGTATCCTCTGCTTGCACTCTTCCATCCCGTGATGGAACGCGTCTACGCTCATAGCGTCTTGCCTCCCCTTAAGTATGGCGAGCTGCGTGTTGGCCTCAGCGGCCCGTTTCTCGGCCTCTGCGACTTGGGCCTGCAAAATGATATTTTGCTCCTCGAACTCGTTGGCCCGCGTCTCGAGCTCCGAGCTCCTATCGCGAGCGGACGCTAGCTCACCTTGAAGAGCCCGAACCTCCGACTCCATCTTTGCCATCTAAAAATCCAAAATCAAATCGGCATTGCGAGAATCCAGCAGGAAAAATAAAAAGAGTAAAGTAAGAGCGTACCTCCCCCTCTCGCTCGGCCAGCCTTTTGGCCATCTCTTCTGCCTCGCCCCTGGCTCTCGTCCTGTCAGCCCCAATAAGCTCAACCCTCTCCTGCAGAGTGCCGATCTTCTGCTGTCTAGCTTCGGCATCTCTTCGGGCCTGGGATAACTCGGCGCTCACCCGAGCTATCGTCCCCTGGTCCCACCTAGCACTCTCCTTCAAATGGGCGATTTCGCCATCACGTCGTTTCTGTTTCTCCTCCACTTCACCGAGCATCCTCGCCAAACGCCTTCTTTCCTCGTCGGCCTCTCTCCTCAGCCGACTTATACTTTCGCCATGTTCTCGCCGCATCGCCGCCGCCTCCGCGGAGTGTTTTGACTCAATTCTGGCCAACTCCAAGCACGCATTGTCGTTCTTCGCCAGGAGTCCCTGCAGCTCCTTTACTTTGCGCTTCTGCTTGGACACCTCGTCCACGGCAGCCTGATGTGCCGCCCTTGCCGCCTTCGAGTTCCTATCCATCGTGTCCATGAGCTCTTCGAACTGCTCAGACACCTTCAGCCGCGACTGGAGCTCGACATTCTCCCTCCGGGCCTGGACACTGGCCCCCGTCGCCAAACTAAGGCGCCAGCAAATCGCCCGGGAAAGCAGAACACTCTGCAAAGGCAAAAATTGAATAAGAGCCCACAATGGGGTCAATCGAGAAACATCTATCACACAAGAAAAGTGACTCACCCGCGAGGCATAAGCCCGGGTCATCCTCATCAAGGTTGTGTTATCAATGTCGGGAAGAAGATGGATACTTTCTGCCACGCCTTGCTGCCCGAACGCAGCATCGACCAATCCCAGGTCGGCAAACTTGTCCGCCGAGGGATCCGCGCCCGGATACAAGGCCGACCTAATCATGGCAGAGAACGCCTCCTCAATGCTAGCGTCCAAACTGCCGGATGGACCAACCCCGCCTGAAGGACCGGCCTGGGTGCCCCCCGCCTGAGAGGCATTCAACATCCCAGCCTCCTCCGTCAAGGCTCTGGCTTGGGTTTCCTCAGATAATTCGGCTAGCCCAAGAGCCAGCCTCCCCAAAACCTTTCTCGAAGAAGCCCCCAATGCGGGGCTCCCGCCTTGCTGCGTCTCCCCCTTCGACACCCCTTCCTCGGTGACCACCATTTGTGTCTCCGCCACAAGGCCCTCCGAGATCCCGGCCTGCTCTACCACCTGTATCTCCTCCGCAGGCTCCCCCGAAGCCTCGGTCTGACCTGTCCCACTACTTTCGGACCCCCCTGCAATGGGACCGAGAGAGAGTTCTCCCTGAACCTCTCCAGCTACGACCGTCTCCTCTCCTCTCCCGCTGGGGCCAGTGGTGATCCCGCGGGGACAACAGCCCCCTCGGGAATGGCCGCCTCCGTCGGATCCGCCACCATTTCCTCCTTCAGGGGGAACGCGATCCGGCGAGTCAACGGAGCGTCGTCCGAGCTATCTGAAATCTCCAACACGAAAGGGTCGGATGCCATAACCGTCCTCCCCGGATCCCCTTTCGCCCCCGACGCTTCTGTAGCGACTGCTCCGGTGCCGACGGACTCCTTGCGGATGTATGAGCCCTTTTTTCGGGCCGGCCGCTGTCCACGCCGCTGCCTTCCCCTGGGCGCTTCCCTCTCTTCCTCTTGGAGAGGCTCGACAATGCCGACCTTGCGGCTATTGGAATAGAGCACACGTACTCAGAATCAAGCGCACTAATCGAGAAAGATACACGGCACGAAAGGGACTCACCTTGCGGGTCCAAGGGGCTGAGCCCAGCTGCGAAGAGCACCCCCTCCGATAGCAGGTAATTAGCCGAAAATACCTGCCCGTTGCGAAGGACGTCCAAGTCCTCCTCTTCCTGCGCCGACAAGGCCGGATGCGTCTCCGCATCCCTTACAACCTCCCCCCATCTCCGAGGGAAGTCGGAGCCGACGTCCCCTCTGCGATGACAAACCGACTCTTCCACCCCTTGATGGAAGAGGGCTTATCCACGATTACGTTGAAGGATTTCCGGGGCCCGATGTAGGGCCACTCCGATCCCCTCCTGGGAATCAGGTGGTAGCAGGCGCGGAAAAGGGGAAGGGTGGCAACGATCCGAATCTGGTGGCACATCGAGATGAACCCGATGACATTCCGCCAACTGTTCGGAGCCACCATTGACGGGCTGATGTTGTAGTGGGTCATGATCTCCTTCACCAGGGGATGGAGAGGAAAACGAAGACCCGCCTTCAAACTGTCTTCGTAGATAAAGACCCCGGACTCTAAATCTTGGGTAACCCTATCTTCGGGTTCCGGCGCCCGTAAAACGATGTCCAGGGGCAAGCCATACCGTTGGTGAATCCTTCCCAAGTCCTCAGCAACGATCTTGGAGGCCACATCGTCTGGGCTCATCGCCATTAAAAGAGGTTCCAAACGAAAGCAATAAGCGTCGAAGAAGATGAAAGACCAGAACCCTCTTGAAAGCAAAGCGAGAAGACGCCGAGCGCACGCGCGCACATGTGTATATATAGCGACAATGCGGCCGCCACTTCGCCTCTCCTCCAAGGGAGCCTCCCCAAAAAGGTGGGGCGTCCCATCCTAGGCGTCCCAAGTCGCCTCGACTCACGCCCGATCGATCGGGATTCGGGGCGTGGCACAATCCCAGCCGTTGCTCGCGAGGGAGCCTTAGCCCCGAAGGCAAGGTAACCCCGTCGCATTAATTAGGTCATCATTACGCGAGCTGTCTAGGCCAAGACGTCCCATCCGTGGCACGCCATTCGAACTCGTACTCCCTACGCCCGAACCTACGCTTCGGACTAGGGAGTGGAGGGCATGTGTTGAGGGGTAAAATCGCCATTGCGTTAATCTCTGTGCGAGGCGGTTAAGGCTAACCCCCTCCCCTTGATTCCTCCGGGCTTCCATAGCTCGGTCCCTTCCGGGCTTCCATGGCTCGGCTCCTTCCGGGCTTCCATAGCTCGGTCCCTTCCGGGCTTCCATAGCTCGGCTCCTTCCGGGCTTCCATAGCTCGGTCCCTTCCGGGCTTCCATGGCTCGGCTCCTTCCGGGCTTCCATAGCTCGGTCCCTTCCGGGCTTCCATAGCTCGGTCCCTTCCGGGCTTTCATAGCTCGGTCTCTTCCATAGCTCGGCTCCTTCTGGGCTTCCATAGCTCGGTCCCTTCCGGGCTTCCATAGCTCGGTTCCATCAAGCGATCCGCAGCCTCACACTTACCTCCGCGGAACCTGACGCGGGAGAGTCCTTGCCTATCAGAACGGCATCCTAGACGAAGAATCATGTCGGGACGTGGCCTAGAGCCTATTGTAACCGCCCCACGCCTACCTGACCAGATCTCGAGACGTCAAGGAGCTCTCCCGGCCGTCGATCCCTTAGCAAACGAGTACGGAGCTAGCGGCCCCACGATGGCCTGATTCTGTCCGCCTCCGTATCGTAACAACCTCTGAACCTTCCAGAAGACGCTCAAGATCCTGACGACAGTCTATAAGTATCAAATTCACGGATTCTCTCAGGTACGCGACTCTTGACGCACGAAACTCTGGAATCATTCCTCTCTCCCGGTAGCTCGTCGGTGCTCTGCCCCTCCTAGAGCTTCCAATTGGCCGCCCCCTGGAGAGGTCTCCCGGAGAGATCCACCTTCCCATTGTCTGGTTGATCGCCGATTTCTTCCTCACTGACTTGAGCGTCGGAGGGCCTTCCGCGGAGGACCACCCCCAGCGTCCCTCCGCGTGTGGGCTTCCTGTTTTGCAGGTCCGCCGCACCCCTCTCCCTGAAGATCGACCGCGCCCAAGTCGGAGGACGGATCGGCGGCAACAAGGATATTTAGCCAATGCATTATAATATCGTAATAAAAGCATAAAATAATTTAATATATAATATCAAATTGGATTATTTTGTAGTAATAGGCTGATATTTACTATTAGCATTTTAGATTGTCATTTTGGATTCCAAACACCCGGCCAAGTTTTTCCGTTAAATGTTTTTGATATATTGATAATAATTATATTGCAATGCATGTTATATGCCATATTAGATAGAAAAGTGCCTACCTATTTATTGTATGTCATGCATTCAAGTGTATTATTATTTTATTTTTCACTAAAAAAAGTTTTAGTAAATTAAATTTAATGCACTTTGCAACAAATTTAATGAGATTAAATTTGTAAATTAATTTAGCAATCGGATTTGCAAAATTAATATGCCAAATGTGAAGTTTTAAATTTAAGTGTTAAATTTTGAATTATCACATTTATTTATTTTATAATTTTAAAATGTCAAAAATTATAAAATCTTAGTGATTTAAATTGTTTAAATTTACTAAGGATTTATGAAACAAGAGTTGATTTATAAATAAAATATACTTTGTGCAAAATAATGAGTAGGAGTGGTAATATGACAATATAAGCTCTTAGTCTCTATCGTTAGTACAACATCGTGAGTTATCAGTAGCACCTCGAGACGCTTTGATTTCGTCCTTCCTATGGATGGTGTCTACTAATTGCAATAACAAGGTTATCTCCATGAGATAGGATTTTTAAGATGTATTTTAGAATTGATCTACCTGATGGCAATTTTTAAGTTAAGTCTTAAAAATCTGATACGATGGGTTGCACTCAAGAAGAAATAATTAAATTAGATAATTATTTTTTTAACCAAAATTTAAGAAATTTAATAAGTAACTAAAATATGAGATATATCAGGAGATACTTATTAATTGAGAAAGTCTCATTTTAATTAGCAACTATTTGACCTACTCTACGACGACACTTAGTTATGGAGATTAAAAATTCTTAGGCATTTAAAGTAAATATATTTTTGTGTATTTTAACATATGCATTCATGCATCATATTTTCTTTACCTTAAATTGTGTGATGATATTTATGAAATTATTTATTAAAAATATTTTCTATTTTTTAACAAATATGTCAAACCCAATTTTCTCACTTCTTGTCTCTCAAGTTTTAACTGGTAAAAATTTTGTTAAGTGGAATAGCAACATGAATATCCTCCTCATTAATGAAAACTACCACTATATCCTTAAAGAGGATTGTCCTCCAGTGCCTCCAACCAATGCCTTCAAAGTTGTTACTGAACGATACAACTGCTGGGTTATTGCAAACAATAAGGTTTGTTGTTACTTGTTAGCAGCAATGAATGGGATGCTTAGAACTAAGCACGAGGCCCTTGAAACTGCAAGAGAGATTATGGAATCTCTATAGCAGATGTTTGGATGCCCATTTGATCAGGCTCGTCATGAAGCTATAAAAGCCGTTATGAATGACAAAATGAAGCATGGTTCTTCTATTCGTGAGCACGTCCTCAAAATGGTCAATCATTTCAGTGAGGCTAAAATCAATGAAGCTAAAATTGATGAAAAGACTGAGGTTGGAATGATCTTAGAGACACTATCTTCTGTTTTTCATCAATTCAGGACTAATTACATTATGAATCATAAGAAGTGTAATATGACTGAACTCCTGAATGAGCTACAAATTTATGAGACCCTTATAGATGATAAGGGTGGCAAGGTAAATGTTGCTAAAGCTAAAGCAGTTAAGGGGAAGCCTTCTTCTTCAAAGAAAAAGAAGAAGAAGAATGTGGGAAAGCAAAAGGGCAATAAGATAAAGATTCAGAAGAAGAAGGGAAAGGCAGCTGAGCCTAAACCTAAAGGAAAGTGTTTCCACTATCACCAAAATGGCCATTGGAAAACAAAACGGCCATTGGAAAAGGAACTATAAAAGTATCTTGATGAGCTGAAAAAAAAAAAAAGATAAATTAGATTTACTAGTCATGGAAACATGCTTAGTTAAGAATAATTTCTCAAACTAGATTATTGATTCGGGAGTGTTGCCCAGAACTAGCAACCCAAGAGGTGGGGGTGAATTGGGTTTCTTAAAATTTAAATTGGCTATCAAGTATGTGCACTAATATTTCTTTTACAGATCAATATTGTGCAGTGAAGTGAACCTAATAAGCAATCAATCACAGAAAAAATATCACAATCAAACACACAATATTTATAGCAGTTTAGTGCCAACTCTGCACCTACATCCACTCCCCAAGAACACCTTGGGTATTTCTACTAATCACCACTAGCCAACCTGGCTAGCAACACTTATTTTTGGGCACAAGCAAGTCTTACAAATACAAATCCCGGATAGACCTCTATCCAATCACGTTTCATAACTGTGAAACAAATCAAAGCACAAGTAATAGAATGTTTAATACAATAAGCTCCTAGATATAAGCAGATTAAACAACAAGAATACTTATCAACTTGAAGAGCTAATCTCCAAGTAGCTTCTTTAATAAATAACACAGCAGCACAAGAGAATCCTACATGTAGCTTTGAATACTCTTCAATAAGGGTAGATGAAGCTTTAAGACCACTTCAAGAATCAGCAATAAATGAACTCCGGTGGCTTAAAAATAATCAAAACAATACTCCAACACTCTTCTAACAAATCTCTCTTTCAAATGATTTTTCTCTCAATATTTTGCATGATATTTTCTGATTTTCTTTTTCAAAATGACTATCTTGTATATTTGTATTTCTTCTTCTTTTTCTTCTTCTTTTTTCTTCTTTTGAAACACTGTTCAATAATACAATTTATAAAAAGAGAAATAGCCATTACTTATTACCGTTGGGAGATGGAAGAGAGAGAGAGAGAGCACCAATTTTTCAGCTCCAACAAGTAGATAAAACCAACGGAACAAGAAAAATGAGAAGCCGTTCCAATAATTTTTGAATCCCAAGAACACCAGCCGAAGGAAGGACATAAAGATGAAATCGGCAAGCCAAGCTTGGAAAGTTGGCATTCCAATTTTTGAATCACAAGAAACCCAGTTGTGAGCTCATGAAAATTAGCATGTCAAAAGACAAGTTGACATTCTAATTTAGAGCTTTCAAATTTCCAAGAGATGCCTCAAAATCTGACAGCCCAACTTGAGAATTAGCATGCCAATGTCATCAACCGGCAAAAGTCATTTTAAAAGCAGCATGCCAACTCCAACCATTAGCATGCCAAGAATAATGCACAGGGAATCAGCAGAAGTCATTTCAAAAGTAGCATGCCAATTTCAGTCATTAGCATGCCAAGAATAATGCATAGGGAATCGAAAGAGGGCATTTCAAAAATAGCATGCCAACACTAGAGACTAGCATTCCAACTTTTGAAGCAATAGGGAATCAGCCAAAGCATAAAGAGAATTAGCATGCCAAGGTATAAAACCGACATTCCAACTTCTGAAGTAACAGGGCATTCCCCAAATCCAATCACAAGGAACCAATTGTTAGATAATGAATACATGCAAGCTAAGTAAGCCAGCAACCGAAGGCAAACCGAAGGCAAATCGAAGATAGGCATCTTAAGGACAAAATTCATCATTGATTTAAGATATCATAGAATTATAAATAGGAGCTTGTAAGAATAATTGAATCCAGTTCAAGACAATGTAAATATAATCAAACTTGAAAATCATTTTGCAGAACAGACTTACATTATGAATCATAATGTACCTTGGGCTAAAGGAAGTTTATTGTTCCATGATGAATAACCTAAAATTGATTGAACTTGATAGATACAATATTGGTACAATACTTAATTGTTTTATATTTCATCAAAATCAATATGAGGTCAATAGTCTCTCCCTTTTTGATGATGACAAAACTATTAAGTATTCAATAAGAGATTAGTAATTCAATTGAAGCATTCCTTATAATTTTGAAGCATAAGACAGCATGCCGAAATATATGAGTAGTGTGCTAAAACTTTGATTTTTAAAATATTTAGGCTATAATTTTCAAAACTCCCCCTTTGGTTTTGAAACAATGAGCTTTTCAAAAGTATGCATTCCATTTCTTAAAACTCCCAAAATAAAATTTTAAAACATTGAAAATCAAGATGTATGCTTTCCATTTCTCTCCCTTTTTGTCATTATTCAAAAAGAAGATGAAAGAGTATGCATTTATCACTGTATGTCTTTTCTTCAAAGAATGAATTAAGTATAGCAAGTAATGATAAGCATAAAATTTTCAACATTAAGCAGTTATTATAAAGTGCAAATGAAATTATATAAGTCTTACAAACCATACAAATCAGTCATTGATAAATTATAAGCCAATATAAGTATTGGTCCATAATAGTAAGCAGAAAATAAACAAGCCAATAGAAATAATAGTAAATAATGGTTCTGAGGTAGCAAAGGCAGGCATCCATAAGTAACATCAGTCAATGATTTTAACACGAGAGGATGAAGAAGATCCACGAGCACTTCTGGAAGGACGAGATGATGACAAATGAGGGATAGGTCGACGAGTGGGGTCTTCTACCTCTAGAGATAATTGAGAGACAAAATTGGCAATCTTTTGTTGCATAATATGGCAATCAGCAATGAGAAAGGTATGATAGTCAAGAGCAGACTGAGCCTTCTCAGTTTGCAAGTGAAAATAAGCAATCTCATTACATGTAATGCCAACACTTTTCAATATAGAATTGACATCAATTTTTAGCTTGCTCAACTCAACAAAGAACTTAGAAATGTCCACCATCTCACCATATCTGAAAGCTTTTCCTTTTATGACATCACATTAAGCTATAAATCATGTAAGCTCGCTTTGATGTCATTCAGGGTAGCATACATAGAAGATATGTGGGTAACCATAGAGGTCTTAGAAGAACAAGAAGATGAATTATTGACAGATCACTAAGAGAAACAACATCAAAAATCCTACGAATCAAAGTATCCATATCATCAGGGTCCATTTTGGTAACCATAGGATGACTTGGTTGGAAAGGATTCTTAGTAGGCGGTTGAATATTGGATGGATTTGAGTCAGCAGTAGGATTGTTAACAAAAGAAGGATTAATATTAATGGAAGGATTGGGGTCCAAGGGCATAAAAGCTTGTTCAGCAAACATATAAGAAATTTTTGAGGTGCACTAGGAGTAGGAGGATGAGTTTGAGGTTCAGCAGAAATTGATGGATAATACTGAGGTTCAACAAAAATAGAAGGGTGAATTTGAGGTTCAGTGGAAACTTCCTGAGGCACAGTAGATTGCTCCTCCTGGATAGGTGCAGTAAGGTCTTGCATTTTTTCTTTTCTCCTTGTCCAAAGGCCATCTACCTTAGTAAATCCCATACGATTTAAAATATTCTCATTGAATACATCAGTATGGCTAAGGTTGTAGGCATTCTCATCTCTAACATCAACATTAAAATGATTAAAAATATGGGTAAGAAGTAGTCCATAGGGTAGAGCAGCTCTAGATCTACTAACGGCCTCTTTTATAACACAAATCATAATTCTAGGTAGGTGCAAGTGAAGTTGGGTTACAACATAAAACATAATTATCAAATCCTGGTTATTCACAGTCAAAATTGCCACTCCTAGAGGTAAGATACCGAGAAACAATACTATGAAGTAACCTCATTTCCGCATTTAAATCTTTAGCAAAGATTCTATCAACATTGGAAGCATCCTTAATATCAAGAATAGTTTCTATTCTATGCTTTTTGTCCTCATGAATAAGCTCACAAATACCAACATCAGGAATATTCAAAATTTCTCCTAAAAAATCTTCATCAAAATCAATTCTAACACCCTTAACAGTCAAAGATATTCTATCATTTTCAAAGCTAATATTATGATAAAAGATTTTGATAAAATCAGGATAAATGGAAAGGTTTGTCTTAAGCAAATATTCCCAACCTTGATATGCAAACATTTCTCCAATTTCAAAATTTTCAGAAGCTAGAAACTCAAAGTCAACTATTTTTTCAAATGCTACAGATCTTCTAATCATATATTGAAAACCAGAAGGGTTAGATGAAAGCACTCACTAATGCCTCGAGATGAAGATCCGTGAACCGATTTACCTTTGGGAGCCATAGATTCAAAGAAAAGCAATGGGATTTGAAGTTGAAATGAAGAAATGGAAGAAGCTTGAGGGGAAGAGGAAGAACATGCCCGGCTTTGGCTAGGAGAAGAAAGTGCACGGCCAAAAAAATTAGCAAGCACTAGGTCCAAAGTAGCAGCCGTTCCCAATTTCATAAGTTGGAAAATCAACAAGACAAAGTTGGCACTCCAAAGTGTGAAATCTAGCAAACTGGTTGCCAAAAAATGGAGGACCAGTTTCATGGTTTTGGTATTCTACTCCGAAAAGTGGGATGCCAAAATATGAAAACTGGTAGGTTAGGGGAAATTAGGACAAATGATTTCATTCATTCAATACATTAGCCTAAATAATTTGAAATTGATCCAATAAAAATATTAAAAATAACGAATATGAAGATCAAGTAGTTGTGATTCATATGACAAAAAATCCATGCAATGATAATGAGTATAAGAGTGTATATAAATTGAACAATCATAACAACTCATTAAATAGAAGGATCAAGCATACCAAGCTCTTTTCTAATTTCACAAAATTTTGATTCATCAAGGGGTTTTGTGAAAATATCAGAGAGCTGCAAATCAGTACAAACATGCTCAAGCATAATATTATCATTATTAACATGATCTCTAATAAAATGATGTCTAATCTCTATGTATTTTGTCCTAGAGTGCTGAATAAAATTTTTAGTTAAATTAATAGCACTAGTATTATTGCATTTTATTGGAATGTCTTTAAGTTTAATGCCATAGTCTTCTAGTTATTGTTTAATCTACAAGATTTGAGCGCAACAACTTTCAGCTGTAATGTACTCAGCCTTAGCTATGGACAATGCCACTGAAGTTTGTTTCTTTCTAAACCATGAGATTAAATTAATACCTTAAAATTGGTAAGTTTCACTAGTAGATTTTCTATCTAATTTACAACCTGCAAAGTCTGAATCAGTGTATCCTATTAAGTCAATGCTAGATTGTTTATCATACCATAATCCTAAGTTAATTGAACTACTCAAATACTTAAAGATTCTCTTAACAGCTAATAAATGAGGTTCCTTAGGGTTAGCCTGATATCTAGCACACATGCACACACTGAATAATATATCTGGCCTACTAGCAGTTAAATACAATAAAGATTCTATCATTCCTTTATATAATTTTAAATCAACACTTTTATTAGTACTACAGGAGTCTAATCTACAAGAAGATCTCATAGGTGTACCGATATACTTGGAAGTCTCCATGCCAAATTTTTTTAACATTTCTTTGATATATTTGCTTTGGCAAATGAAGATTCCATCATCACTCTGCTTGATTTGTAGTCCGAGAAAATTGTTTAACTCGCCTATCATGCTCATCTCGAACTCTCCCTGCATAAGCTTTACAAAGTCTTGACATAATACTTCGTTAGTAGCACTGAAAATGATGTCATCAACATAAATTTGGACAATATGCATATCATCATTTTCTCTTTTAATAGAAAGTATTGTATCAATATTTCCTCTAATAAATTTATTGCTAATCAAGAATTTGCTTAATCGATCATACCACACTCAAGGAGCTTGCTTCAAACCATACAAAGATTTGTTCAATCTAAAGACATGATTTGGAAACAAGTGGTTCTCAAATTCTGGTGGTTGCTCAACAAACACTTATTCGACAATATATCCATTTAGGAAATCACTTTTAACATCCATTTGATATAACTTGAAATTCATGAAGCATGCAAAAGCAAGTAACAATCTAATAGCTTCTAGTCTAGCAACAGGAGCGTAAGTTTCATCAAAATCAATTCCTTCTTCCTGACAATAACCTTTAGCTACTAGTCTTGCTTTGTTTCTAACTATGTTATCATGCTCATTCAACTTGTTTCTAAATACCCATTTAGTCCCAATAATTGAATGATCATGAGGTCTATCAACTAGTGCCCATACATTATTTTTCTCAAATTGATTTAATTCATTATGCATAGCATTTATCCATTCTATATCATCCTTAGCATCATCAAAAGATTTAGGTTCAATATTAGACACAAAAACTAAGTTATTATAGGTATCTCTAAATGAAAATCTAGTTCTAATACCATGCGAGATATCACCAATAATAAATTCCTTAGGGTGATTGTGTACATACCTTTGACCTTTTTCTAGGTCAAGATTACCTTTAGGTTCTTCATGATTTACCTCTTCTTGATTTGATTGAGCAATTGAATTCTCTTTTTCTTCCAAAGTGAGTTCCTTCACATGATTTTCAATATCTCCTGCATCATCAACAACCTTTCTCTCCCTTGTTAGAAGATCATTAGTTTCATCAAAAGCAACATGAATTGATTCTTCGACCACTAAAGTATTTTTATTGAAAACTCTATAAGCTCTACTAGAAGAAGAGTAACCAAGAAAAATACCTTCATCAGATTTCGCATCAAACTTGTCAAGATTTAATTTTTCATTATTCAAGATAAAACATCGGCATCCGGAAACACAAAAATATGCAATGTTGGGTTTTTGATTTTTGTAAAGCTCATAAGGGGTCTTTTTTCAAAATAGGTCTAATCAAAGCTTAGTTTAAAATATAACATGAGGTGTTGATTGCTTCTGTCCAAAGGTACTTTGGAAGATTGCTCTCACACAATATGGTACGAGCCATTTCTTCCAAAGTTTAATTTTTTCTTTCTACCATTCTATTTTATTGAGGTGTCCTAAGTGCAGAAAAATTATGATTAATGTCATGCTCATTACAAAAACTTTCAAAAAAAATAATTTTTAAATTCTTTTCTATGATCACTCCGAATCGATAAGACCAAAACTCCCTTTTCAATTGTAATCTTTTTGAATAAGTTTTGAAATGCCAAAAATGTTTCATCTTTTCTAGTTAAAAATAAAACCCAAGCAAATCGAGAGAAATTATCGATAATTATAAAACCGTAACGCTTACCTCCTAGACTTGTAGTTCTAGTCGGTCCGAATAAATCCATATGTAGTAATTCCAATGGCATATTAGTTAAAATCACATTTTTAGACTTAAATAAAATTCTAGTTTATTTTTCAAGTTGATATGCATCACAAATCTTATCTTTTTCAAAATTTAATTTTGGTAAACCTTTGACTAAATCCTTTTTAAATAATTTTGAAAGAAGATTCATGCTAACATGCGCAAGTCTACGATGCCATAACCAACTAGATTCATCGTTTTTATCATTCATAGCAACTAGACAATCAAAGTCATGGTCATTTAAATCATTCAAATCAACAGTATAAACATTTCCATGCCTATAACCAATAAATTTCATGCAATTGTTAGCAGGATTTGAAACAATGCAAACGGACGATTCAAAAATTACTTTAAAACCTTTGTCACATAATTGACTAATACTTAATAAGTTATGCTTTAAACCACTAACTAACAAGATATTTATCAATATATGTATGATGTATGACACCAATTTTATCAATGCTAATGATTTTACCTTGGCCATTATCTTCAAAGGTGATCATACCTCCATCTTTAGCTTCCAAAGTGATGAACTGTGATTCATCACCCGTCATGTGTCTTGAACCCCCGCTATCAAGATATCATTTTCGTTTAGATTCATGGGTTGCAAGACACACCTGCAAACATAATGTCACGTCTTGTTTTTAGGTACCCAAGCTTTCTTGGGTCCTTTGGGGTTAGACAATATGGTTCCTTTTGGAACCCAAACCTTTCTAATACTATGGCATGCATAGGACTTATGTCCCTTTAAACCATATTTAAAGTAAGTAATATTAGAAGATTGACCAATATGTATGAAAATATTTTTCAAAGATTTTTATTTTACAAGTGGATTGTAGCCTAATCCTGCTCTATCAAAAATAGCTTTTTGGCTATTTAAAATCATATTTAGTTTTATAGAACTTAAGGTAAATTTATCAACTATAGGTTTAAATCTGTCAACTTCAGTTTTCAAATCCTTGTTTTCTTTCTTCAAAGATTCATTTTCTTCCATATATTTATTATTTTTTAAAACTAGGTTTTGCATTTGATTTTTCAAATCTTTATTTTTGGAACTAAGGTTAGCAAAATCATCAACTAACTCATAAAAAGCACCATACAATTCTTCAAATGAAAAGTCATCAAGGAAACTTGGACTTACCTCCTCGTTGTCTGTCATGAAGCAAAGATTAGCTACTTCATTCTTTTCACCTTCCTCGGAGCTTGAATTTTTAGAATCACTCCATGTAGCCATCATAGCCTTCTTCTTGAATTTCTTGGGACCTTTCTTAAGTTGTGGACATTCCGATTTAAAGTGTCCCGGCTTCTTGCATTCATATCAGATAATTTCTTTTTCTTTCTCCTTGTTTCCATCTCCTTTCACAAAAGATTTTCTTTTTCCTTCGAATTTTTTCCTTTTCATAATTCTTTTAAACTTTCTAGTAATGAGGGCCAAGTCCTCATCATCACTTTCATCTTTAGATTCATCTGACTCTTCCTTTTGTTCAGAAATTTTGAGAGCCATTGTTCTTCTTTTCTTTGACTCATCCTCATCAGTATGTTGCTTAACTTGAAGCTCATGAGTCATTAGGGATCCCAATAATTCTTTCAATGGTAAAGCATTTAGATCCTTTGCCTCTTGAATAGCAGTGACTTTAGCCTTCGAAGACCTAAGCAAAGACCGCAATACCTTCCTCACAAGATCAGCATTAGTATATGATTTACCAAGGCTTTTAAGCCCATTAATAATATCAGTAAATCTAGTAAATATGTCAAAAATTGATTCACTAGCATCCATCTTAAATAATTCATATTTATGGACAAGCATATTTATCTTAGATTCCTTCACTCGATTAGTAACCTCATTGGTAACCTCTAATCTATCCCAAATCTCTTTAGCAGAAAAACATATAGATATGCGATTAAATTTATTTGCATCCAATGAACAATATAAAACACTCATGACCTTAGTATTGAGCTATGCCAATTTTTTATCATGTTCATCCCATTCCGTTTCTGATTTAGGAATCTCCATGTCAATTAATCTTGCCGTGGGTGTGTGTGGACCATTTACTATGGTACTCCATAGGTCATAGTCAAGTGCTTAGATGAAAATTTTTATCCTAGCTTTTTAATATCCATAATTTATGATATTAAATAACAGTGGCCTATTAGTGGATTGTCCCTCACTCAATAAGGTTACCATAATCTTTAGCTCTAAGCTTTTTAAGGCTTAACAACAAGAGCACCTACTCTGATACCACTTGTTGCCCAGAACTAGCAATCCAAGAGGGGGGGTGGGTGAATTGGGTTTCTTAAAATTTAAATCGGCTATTAAGTATGTGCACTTATATTTCTTTTACAAATCAATATTATGTAGTGAAGTGAATCTAATAAGCAATCAATCACAGAAAAAATATCACAATCAAACACACAATATTTATAGTGGTTCGATGCCAACCCTGCGCCTACATCCACTCCCCAAGAACACTTTAGATATTTTTACTAATCACCACTAGCCAACCTGGCTAGCAACACTTATTTCCGAGCACAAGCAAGCCTTACAAATATAAATCTCGGGTAGACCTCTACCCAATCATGTTTCACAACTGTGAAACAAATCAAAGCACAAGTAATAGAATGTTTAATACAATAAACTCCTAGATATGAGCAGATTAAACAACAAGAATACTTATCAACTTGAAAAGCTAATTTCGAAGTAGCTTCTTTAATAAATAACGCAGCAGCACAAGAGAAGCCTATAAGGTAGCTTTGAATACTCTTCAATGAGGGTAGATGGAGCTTTAAGATTACTTCAACAATCAGCAATAAATGAACTCCGGTGGCTTAAAATAATTAAAACAATACTTCAACACTCCTCTAACAAATCTCTCTTTCAAATAAATTTTCTCTCAATATTTTCCACTGATATTTTTTTGATTTTTTTTTCAAAATGACTATCTTGGATATTTGTATTTCATCTTTCACTACAAGAAAATACTGAAATAGCGACGCAAATTTAGCGACGCAATTATGCGTCGCTAAATTGCGACCACTTTGCGATGCCTCTGTGACAACAAAATATTGCGACGCAATTAGCGACGCATTAGCGACTCAATTAACCAGAAACTCAAAAAAATTTAATTTTTTAATATTGCGACGCAAATAATGCATCGCAATATTTTTAATTTAATTTTTTATTAAATATAAATATCGAAAAAAAATATTGCGACACAACACAGTGCGTTGAAATATTTTTAAAAGAATTAAATATATTAAATAGCGATGCATTAGCGACGTAATAAACCAAAAAATTAGAAAAATTATTTTTAATTTAGCGACGCACCAATTGCATCACAAATAATTTAAATGAAATTAAAGTTTATAAAATTTAAATATCAAAAAAAAATATTGCGATGCAACACAGTGCGTCGCAATGTTTTTAAAAGAATTAAATATATTAAATAGCGATGCATTAGCGATGCAATAAACCAAAAAATTAAAAAAATTATTTTTAATTTAGCGACGCACCAATTGCGTCGCAAATAATTTAAATGAAATTAAATTTTTTAAAGTAGAAATATTTGAAAAAAATATTGCGACGCAACTCAGTGCGTCGCAATGTTTTAAAAAAAATTAAATATTTTAAATAGTGATGCATTAGCGACGCAATAAACCCAAAAATTAGAAAAATTATTTTTTAATTTAGCGACACAATAAATGCATCGCAATTATTTTAAATAAAATTAAAATTTATAAAGTATAAATATGAGAAAAAATAATTGCGACGTAACACTGTGCATTGCAATGTTTTTAAAAATTAATTATGTTAAATAACGATGCATTAGCGACGCAATAAACCAAAAAATTAATTAGGAAAATTATGTTTTAATATAGCAACACACTTATTGCATCGTAATTATTATAATTAAAATTAATTTTTATATAATATAATTATCATATTAAAAAATTATGATGCAACCCTTTGCGTCGCAATGTATTTAGAAAAATTAATTATGTTAAATAGCGATCGGTCCAAAATCGATCGTGACCGATCGGAATAAGGGCTTGGATCGATCGCAACCCTCTGATCGTCGCCGATCGACCGATCGCCACGGTTCGAGATCGGTCGTGGCCGATCGGGATCAGGGCTTGGATCGATCGCAACCGTCGGATCGTCAGCGATCTCGGACCGATCGCATCGGTCTGGAATGGTCATGGCCGATCGGGATGAGGGCTTGGATCGATCGCAATCATTGGATCATCGCCGATCGGACCGATCACCACAGTCCGAGATCGATCGTGGCCGATCGGGATCACAGCTTGGATCGATCGCAACCATCGGATTGTTGCCTATCGGATCGATCGCGACGGTCCGAGATCATTGATCGCCGACCAGGATCGATCAGGGCTTCGATCGATGGCAACCGTCGGATCGACGCCGATCGGTGCGATCGCCACGGTCCGAGATCGGTCATGGACGATCGGGATCAGGGCTTGGATCGATCGCAACCGTCGGATCATCGCCGATCAGACCGATCGCCACGGTCCGAGATCAATCGTGGCCGATCGGGATCAGGGCTTGGATCGATTGCAACCATCGGATCGCCAGCGATCTTGGACCGATCGCAACGGTCTGGGATCAGTCGTGGCCGATCGGGATCAGTGCTTGGATCGATCGCAACCGTTGGATCGTTGCCGATCGACCGATTGCCATGGTCCGAGATCGGTCGTGGCCGATCGGGATCAGGGCTTCGATCGATTGCAACCGTTGGATCGTTGCCGATCGGACCGATCGCCACGGTCCGAGATCAGTCGTGGCCGATCGGATCAGGGCTTAGATCGATTGCAACCGTCGGATCGCCAGCGATCTTGGACCGATCGCAACGGACCGAGATCGGTCGTGGCCGATCGGGATCAGGGCTTGGATCGATCGCAACCGTCGGATCATTGCCGATCGGACCGATCGCCACGGTCCGAGATCGATCATGGCCGATCGGGATCACGACTTGGATCGATCGCAATCGTCGAATCGTCGCCAATCTCGGATGGATTGCAACGGTCCGAGATAGGTTGTGGCCGATCAGGATCACGGCTTGGATCGATCGCAACCATGGATCGTCGCCGATCGGACCGATCGCCACGGTCCAAGATCGATCGTGGCTGATCGGGATCACGGCTTGGATCGATTGCAACTATCGGATTATCGCCTATCGGATCGATCGTGATGGTCCGAGATCGTTGATCGCCGACCGGGATCGATCAGGGCATCTAAAATTGGCAACCGTCGGATCGACGCTGATCGGTGCGATCGCCACGGTCCGAGATCGGTCATGGACGATCAGGATCAGGGCTTGGATCGATTGCAACCGTCGGATCATCGCCGATCAGACCGATCGCCACGGTCCGAGATAAGTCGTGGCCGATCGTGATCAAGGCTTGGATCGATTGCAACCGTCGGATCGCCAGCGATCTTGGACCGATCGCAATGGTCCAGGATCGGTCATGGCCGATCGGGATCAGTGCTTGGATCGATCGAAACCATCGGATCATTGCCGATCGAACCGATCGCCACGGTCCGAGATCGGTCGTGGCCGTTCGGGATCATAGCTTTGATCGATCGCAACCGTCGGATCATCGCCGATCTCGGACGGATTGCAACGGTCCGAGATAGGTCTTGGCCGATCGGGATCACGGCTTGGATCGATCACAACCGTCGGATCGTCGCCGATCTCGGACGGATTGCAACGGTTCGAGATAGGTCATGGCCGATCGGGATCACGGCTTGGATCGATCGCAACCATCGGATTGTCACCAATCTCGGACGGATTGCAACGGTCCGAGATAGGTCATGGCCGTTCGGGATCACGGCTTGGATCGATCGCAATCATCGGATCGTCGCCGATCGGACCGATCGCCACGGTCCGAGATCGGTCGTGGCCGATCGGGATCACGGCTTGGATCGATCGCAACCGTCGGATTGTCGCCTATCGGATCGATCGTGACGGTCCGAGATCGTTGATCGCCGACCGGGATCTATCAGGGCATCGATCGATGGCAACCGTCGGATTGACGCCGATCGGTGCGATCGCCACGGTCCGAGATCGGTCATGGACGATCGAGATCAGGGCTTGGATCGATCGCAACCGTCGGATCATCGCCGATCGGACCGATCGCCACGGTCCGAGATCAGTCGTGGCCGATCGGGATCAGGGCTTGGATCGAATGCAACCGTCGGATCATCGCCGATCGGACCGATTGCCATGGTCCGAGATCGGTCGTGGCCGATCGGGATCATGGCTTCGATCGATCGTGACCGTCAGATCATCGCCGATCTCAGACGGATTGCAATGGTCCGAGATAGGTCATGACCGATCGGGATCACGGCTTGGATCGATCGCAACCGTCGGATCGTCGCCGACTGGGATCGATCATGGCTTGGATCGATCGCAACCGTCGGATCACTTATAATTACTCAAAAAAAAATTATGAAAAAGTTTAAAAAAATATTAAAAAATTATTGTGACGCCATAGCGACGCATTTTAGCAGAAAAATTAAACAAATATTGCGACGCAATGTATGCATCGCAATTATTTTTAGTAAAAATAATTTTTATCAGTATTAATAAATAAAAAAATATAATATTGCGACGCATAATTTGCGTCGCAATATTTTTTAAATAAATATATCTAATTAAAAATATTAAAAAATTATTGCGACGCAATAAGGCGTCGCAATTATTATCATAAATTATAAATAATATCATTAATAAATATTTAAAAAATTTTGTGATGCCGTAGCGACGCATTTTAGGAAAAAATTAAACAAATATTGCGACGCAATGTATGCGTCGCAATTATTTTTAGTAAATATAAATTTTTTCAGTATTAATAAATAAAAGAAATATAATATTGCGATGCATTAGTTGCATCGCAATGTTTTTTAAATAAATATATGTAATTAGAAAGTTTATAAAATATATTGCGACACAATTTTTTATCGCAATTATTAACATTAATTATAAATATTATCATTTATAAATATTAAAAAATTATTGCGACGCCGTAGCGATGCATTTTAGAAGAAAAAAATAAACAAATATTGCGATGAAATATATGCGTCGCAATTATTTTAAGTAAATATGATTTTTATCAGTATTAACAAATAAAAGAAATATAATATTACGATGCATATTTGCGTCGCAATATTTTTAAAAGAAATATATCTAATTAAAAATATTAAAAAATTATTGCGATGCAATTTTGCGTCGCAATTATTATTATAAATTATAAATATTATCATTTATAAATATTTAAAAATTATTGCGATGCACTGCTTGCATCGCAATTATTGTAATAAGTTATTATTTTAATAAATTAAAAATATTAAAAAAATATTACGATGCCTTAGCGACGTAATTCCTAGAAAATAAAAATAAATTTCCCGTCGGACATTGGCGCCAAGTTAGCGACGCATTAGCGACGCAATTATTTGAGTCGCTATTTTTTCATAAAATTATAATAAAACCATATTAACGATGGATTAGCGACGCATTAATGCTTCGCTAATACATAATAAAATTAAAAAAAATATTGCGACCATATAGTGATGCAAATTATTGCGTCGCTAATTACTTATATAAAAGCGGGCCTTCTCTTCTTCTTCTTCCCCGTCTTGACCTAGCCGCCGCCGTGCTCTAAAAATTTCCGGCTCCCACCTCGCTGCTCCGGCTCCTCCCCTCTGGTGCTCCGGCTCCTCGGCGTTCTCCTCCGACTCCGGCATCTTCTCTCGACCAAGGTAAGCCCCCACACTCTCTAAATTTTTTTTTTTATTTATAATTTCCCTCCGGCCATGCCCAAGACCGTGGCCGTCTTCTCCGGCCACGGCCACTGCCGTGGCTGGCAGTGGCCTGGCCACGATGGCCAGGCCACTGTCACAAAAAAAAAAAAATTTTGTAACAAGGGGGGGGAACCCCCCGCCCCCCCCTTTTTTCTTTTCCGGCCACGGCCATGGCCGCGGCCAGACAAGGCGGCCACGGCCGTCTTCTCCGGCCACGGCCGCTATCGTGGCCGGCAGTGGCCTGGCCACGGTGGCCAGGCCACTGTCACAAAAAAAAAAATCGTAACAGGGGGGGGGGGGGAAACCCCCCAGCCCCCCCCCCTTTTTTCTTGTCCGGCCACAGCCGTGGCGACAAGGCGGCCACGGCCGCTGCCGTGGCCATCTTCTCCGGCCTGGCCGCGCCACGGCCGTGGCCGGCAGTGGCCTGGCCATGGCCACGGTGGCCAGGCCACTGTCACTATAAAAAAAAAAAAATTTAATAGGGGTGGGGGGTGGGGAAACCCCCCCCATTTTGTCTTGATTATGCAATAATATTTGTAATGCTAGATAGAAAGTCTTGTTGTATTATTATTTAATTTGCATAATATTTATGCAATAATTAATTTAAGCAGAATGTTTATGCAATAATATTTGTGCATTTGTACTTATTTACAATTGTTATGTCTAGATTATTTATATTCTGCTGCAAACTGAATGATGCATTAAATTATGTAATGCTAAATAAAAAGTCTTGTTGTAATATTATTTAATTTCCAGCAACAAATTAGTAGTTTCAATGATTTACATTTTAGTCTTCACAAACATTTGTATTCGACACAATAATCTTAAAAAGTTAGTGATTACATGTATAATTCACAAGAAGTTAAGAATAACAAGCATAAGTTCGATTGTCTTCGGACTTCCATAATCACAGCACTATAACCTTTAGACCCGTTTGAGAATTTGTAAGCCTTAGTCTTGCAAATTCTCAAATTGTCTTGGTGGATAGTTTGGGAATATTTCTTGCGATATGTTAGACTGCTATTAATCATCGTTGGATAAAATTTCGGTTTGTATTTGCTCATACGTTCTCCTAGTGTGGCTTATATAGCACACGTTTAGGAGAACATATGGGAAAATGCTGCCAAAATTTCTATGTAACCGATCGATGATAATTAATAGCAGAATAACATATCACAAAAAATATTCTTGAATGGGATAGGGCCTTACCTTATAGATGGAGTGAAGGTAGAATTAATTTAAGACACTTGAATGCTTGTGAAGTCTCATGATTAAACGCATCGCCTTGCGGACCGACCCAAACTCAAGCCCTCCCATTAGCCATGAACCTGTGCATCGGTCCTTGCTAGCATGCCAAAGATCGTAGCCATGGCTCGCCCTTGCATGGTAGGGACCTTAGTTGCCTAAAAAAAATTGGTTTACTTATAAATGATTTAAATGGTTGTTATTAACCTTAGTTGTGATCAAGAAATAATTTAGTTATATACTTAGTAGTACTAATATAGTTTTATTTTGTGGTTTCATTTAATGATTTACCAAACTTTGTATAAGTCGGTCAAAAATGAGTGGGGCTCGCTCGTGGATGTATGCAAGGATAAAAGATGGCTTGCTTAATCCAGATTTTCTGAATGGATTGGAAGAATTTATCACATTTGCATGTAGCCAACCTGACTGGATGGATGGCCCTAGGATTAGGTGCCCATGCAACTTCCACATGTGTCAGAATAAAGCCTACATAGATGTGGAAACTGTTAAGGTGCATTTGTGTAAGAAGGGGTTTGTTCCTGATTACTATGTTTGGTACTGTCATGGTGAACCAGAGGATATTCCAGCAGCTGTTATAGGCCAACAAGAGTCAATTCCCGTAGATGAACCATTTGTGAATTTAAACACATATGAACAAATGGTGATGAATGCATCAGGTAATGAATTCAATCAGAATACATTTATGGAAGAACCAAATCTAGATGCATAGCAATTTTATGATATGTTGCGTGCTGCAAATCAAGAATTGTATCCTGGTTGTGAGGGTCATTCCCAGTTGTCTACAGCTGCTCGAATGTTGAATATTAAGGTAGAACATCGATTATCAGAAAAGGCGTTCAATTCTGTAGCTGGGTTAACAAAGAAATTTTGCCAAATGACAATGTTGCGGCAGACAATTTTTATGCAACAAAGAAGTTGTTGCGTGGGCTTGGGCTCCCAGTTAATAAGATCGATTGTTGCTTGAACAATTGTATGATATTTTGGGGTGAAGACTCAGAGCTGAGATGGTGTAAGATTTGTGGGCAATCGAGGTACAAAAACACCGAAGGAGGAGCTGGTACAAGTAGGAGGAAAAGTGTGCCTTACAAGAGGATGCATTACTTTTCTCTTACCCCACGCCTGCAGAGATTATACAGATCTGAGGCAACAGCTGCTAATATAAGATGGTATGTCGAACATGAATCTAAAGAGGATGAAATGCGGCATCCATCAGATTCAAAGGCTTGGAAGCATTTCAATGAAAATCATCCTGATTTTGCTGAAGATATAAGGAATGTGAGATTAGGTCTTTGTACCGATGGTTTCCAACCATTTGGTCAAGCGGGGCAACAGTATTCATGTTGGCCTGTGATACTAACTGTATATAACCTTCATCCATGGAAGTGCATGAAAGATACTATAATATTTTTAACCGTTTTGGTTCCAGGACCATCAAATCCAAAGGAAAAGATTGATGTCTTTCTGCAACCGTTGGTGGCCGAATTGAAAATGTTGTGAAAAACAGGAGTCATAGCCTACGACATTTCTATGAAACAGAATTTCTTAATGAGAGCTGCTTTGATGTGGACAATAAGTGATTTTTCGGCATATGCAATGTTGTCTGGTTGGAGCACTGCTGGACGTCTGGCATGCCCTCATTGCATGTATGATTCGGATGTATTTACATTGCAGAAGAGTGGTAAGCAGTCATGGTTTGATAACCATAGGAAGTTCTTGCCTCCAAATCATCCTTACAGGCGTAACTTGATCGCCTTCCAGAAGAACAAAGCAGTCACAAAATTCGCCGAACCGGTTAGGTCCGGCACGGATCTATTTGATTCTATAGAGCATTTGGGGTTGATGTATGCATGGGAACCGGATGCAGATAGAATAAATGGCCGTATATGTAAAGAACATAACTGAAAGAAGCAAAGTATATTTTGGGATTTGCCTTATTGGAGCACAAATCTCATCCGGCACAACTTGGATGTTATGCATATCGAGAAAAATTTCTTTGATAACATATTTAACACGGTGCTAAACATCCCGGAAAAAAAAAAGATACTGCAAAGTCAAGAGAAGAACTTAATCAGTACTGCAGAAGAGGTGATTTAAGGAGTGCCGATGGGACCTATCTTAAAGCATGTTACACTCTTGACAGAAATTCACGAGAAGTTTTATGTAACTGGCTTAGAGGGTTAAAATTTTTAGATGGTTATGCCTCAAATATCGGTAGGTGTGTGGACATGCATAAGCTCAAGTTGTTCGGCATGAAGAGTCACGACTGCCATGTTTTCATGCAACGGTTATTACCTATAGCTTTTCGTGAGTTGCTTCCGCAACATGTCTGGAAGGCAATTATGGAGCTCAGCTTATTCTTCAAGGAGTTATCTGCCGCAGTCATTACTTCTGCATCCATGGCAAGGCTTGAGGAGGAAATTCCAATTATTTTATGCAAGCTTGAGCGAATATTTCCTCCCAGTTTTTTTGACTCAATGGAGCATTTACCGGTTCACTTGCCATACGAAGCAAGCATAGCTGGTCCCGTGCAGTATCGCTGGATGTATCCTTTCGAGAGGTAAATATATACATCATTAAGATATATTGACATTTCAAATATTATTTCATTGCTTGAAAAATTGGTTAATTTGTTGTTGCAACTTTACATATAGGTATCTTAAGAAGTTAAAAAATAATGTGCGTAATAAGGCAAGGGTTGAAGGTTCTATATGCAATGCACACTTGGTTGAAGAAGTTTCAGCTTTTGCCTCACATTACTTTGAGGGTCACGTCCACACGAGGAGCCAAAATCATGGTCGTAACGATGACGTATGTGTGGACGAAGGAGAAGCTAATGACGGTAGAATATCAATTTTTAAAGCTATCGGCCGTTCCTTTGGTGGGCAGAAGTCAAGAATCTTAGCGATATGGAGTATAATGCAGCACATTATTACATCCTAATGAACTGTAAAGAAGTCGATCCATATATTGAGTAAGTGTATACTTCAATGCTAAATTGGAAATTTTAATTTAAATTACAATATACCACAATATTTAATTTCTAACATTAGTTTTCATCCTTTTCATCCCATAAGGATGTTTTGTGATAGACAACGACAGATGAATCCCGACATCAGTCAAGTTGCAATTGGGCAGAAATTAGAAACGGAGTTTGCTTACTGGTTTTATGAATTTGTGAGTAGTATCACTCAATCAATTTCGATAATGGCTATTTTTTTTTGAATTGGATGTCAATAGCTTATTAATTTATAGGTCAACGGTCTATGGTCCACAACCGACAATATTTTCATTAAATGTCTATCGCAATGGCCATTGAAGACCGTAACAACCTCAACTGGCTATTTTGTAAATGGGTACAAATTTCAGATTGAACGATTAGCAGCTTCAAGAGGCACACAGAACTGGGGCGTGTGTGTGAAAGGAGAAAGTGTTGGAGCAAATATGCAGGATTATTATGGAAAGTTAGTAAAGGTGGTTGAAGTTGAATATCCCGGTTTGCCTATGAAACGAACCGTATTGTTTCATTGTGATTGGTTCGATCCGATAGTTCCTGTGGGCAAAAGGGTTCATAACGACTACAATTTGGTTGAAGTGAACCATCGACGAAGATTGCAGAAATATGACCCATTCATCCTTGCATCCCAAGCTCAGCAAGTCTTTTACTGCGGATATCCAAGTTTGCGCAACGACAAGCGAGATTGGTGGGCCGTTTCTAAAATCGTCCCACGTTCAACAATCGTATTAGAGGAGAGTTCATCAAGTCAATCAGCCGAGTGCCCTGCATTTCAAGAGGATGAGATGGAAATGCATGCAATTGAGGACGACACAAGGGCTCCTGAAACATCACTTAGAGATCCAAATGGTGATGTCCAAGAAATTGCGGATAATGTTCGGTTTCCTTCCGATGATAATGAAACTGATTCGCAATCCGATACGGCATCGGATGTTGAACCAACATTTCACGAAACAAATGACACCGATTAAACATAGAGGTTTTTTAAAATTTAACTTTTTTTTATAAGTGTTAAAATCTTACATAGTCAATCATTAATCGTAATTTAATTGTGTGAATCTTTAGTATTTTCAGTATGACGGGCAGAGGTAGATCTACCGACGACAGACGGAGTGAGCATGGACGTAGCCCTGCTACATCAGATCACATGAGCGTCGGAGATGGAGAGTTTGGATCTCCAGCAGTGGCGCAGCCTTCGATCTCTCCAGCAGTATTACCATCCAGCCGATCGGCACATACCTCCGAGAGTTCTTCCATCATCGGCCATGCTGTACTTCGACTTGATGCTCAGGGAATGTAAGTATATACTAATTAAAAATATATGTTTATATTTTTAAGTCAATTACTTATAAACATGCATTTTTTTAACAGATTCATTGAGTAGCATCATGTATCCAGCCACATCAGCGCCGTATTTAAGAGGCGTGCAGATCCCAGTGGCTACGATTGGCGCCACGTATCTCTAGCCACGAGGGAGTTTTATTTTTCTGAGTTTCAGGTAAACTTATTAAATACAATTTATCAGTGATATAAAATTTCTTAAACTTAATAAATTCAGAAACTAACTGTTTATTTTAATGCAGAAAAAGTTTACGTGAGATCTGCCAGCCATGATGCCATTAGGGCAGCATGGGAGGCTCTGACGCGACGCCGATACTCCGACATGCTTCATCGTTGGAGGTCATCGGGTCAGCGTCCTGCGCACGTGCCAGAGGGTATTTGGCACGAGTGGCAGCAGGACTGGGTGTTCGATGGCTGGCGCAGGAGGTCCGCATCAGCCAGCACGAACCGCCGATCTGAGAAGGGCGGTCCTGGCACGGGTCTCTCCTGCCATACTTCGGGCTCCATTTCGATTCAGGAGCACAGACGGCGTATGGTAAGAAAACATAAATATTTTAATTACTATTTTAGTTATTTACAAATATTTATATTAATATTTTTTTTTATTATAGTCTGAGCAGGAGGGCGGAGATCCTGGTGAGTTTCATCTATTCAGGGCGACACACACCAGGAGGGACGGTTCCTGGGTCGACATGCGATCACGGGAGGTTGCGGTAAGAAATTAGATTTATGTAGTATCTGTTTAATTTCTAAAATTTTATTTCAAGAAATTTATTAACTCATTTATTGTTGATTTCATAATTTCAAGACACGAGTCGAGGAGCTTCGCTCCTAGGCATCGCAGGTTGATTCTACTGATGGGGGGACGCCCGTCGAACTCTCAGCAGAGGAGAGTCGATGTGTGTTTTTGGAGGCTGTTGGTGCCCAGCCATGAGACCGCAGGGTCTATGGTCTGGGCACTAGAGCTTCTACCTATTTTCCCCATCAGGCCTCCAGCTCGCGAGCTTCTGGTGATCTTCCTCCCGAGCGGTTACACGACCTTCGTAGATCTATTGCAGAGGAGGTTCGCCAGGAGGTCGAGCAGGATTTTGAGGATCGTATGCGAGGCCGGAATCAGGAGATTGCAGACATGCGAGATGAGATGCATTATTTGCGGGATATGGTTAGCCGCTTGTCGCAGAGTCTTCAGCCTCCACAGCCTCCACGTGATCGCCCAGATTCTTGATGTATTTTTCTTTTCTTTTTTTATGTTGTAAAAACTTTAAAATTTTAATATATGAATTATTTTGGAAATTTATTATTGTTTGGATTGAGTGAAAAATATTTTTATCAATATTTAGATTTAACGAAATTGTATTAACTGTTTTAATTTTTAATCTTTTATATTTTTTTAAAAATTTAATTTGCGACGCATTAGCGATTGAAATTGCATCGCTAATATTTTCAAAATATTATTATTAAATATTGCGACGCAATGACCTGGCATCGCAATAATTTAAAAATAAATTTAATAGCGACGCATTAGCGACTAAAATTGCGTCGCTATTATATCTAAAATATTTTTAATAAATATTGCGATGCAATGACCTTGCGTCGCAATATTTTAAAAAATTTTTATTTGCGACGCATTAGCGACTCAAATTGCATCGCTATTATACCAAAAATATTATTATTAAATATTATTACGCAACAAGATGCGTCGTAATATTGCGACGCAATTTAGTGCATCATAATATTAAATAATAATTTTTAATATTAAAAATTAATTTTAAAATGTAACGATGCATTTGGATGCGTCGCAATATTGCGACTCAATGTTGCATCGTAGAGAGTCGCAATATTGCGACACAATTGCGATAAATGGGTATTGCGACGGACATCTGAGCGACGCCGTCATTGCGTCGCTATTGCGTCGCAATAGCATGTTTAGCGACGCAATTGCGATGCATTTGGGCGTCACAATATTTTATTTCTCTTGTAGTGAAGTCAGATGAAGGTATCTTCTTAGGATACTCTACATTTAGCAAGGCATATAGAGTATTCAATAAAAAGTATTAGATTGTAGAAGAGTCAATTCATGTAGTATTTGATGAGTCTTTAGCATTAAGTTTTGAAAAAAAGGATGATGATGAAGATACTAATATCCTTAGAAGAAATTTTAAAAATTGAATGTTGATGTATCTTCAGATCATGAACCTAAAGCTAAGGATAATGACTCAACTAAGGATAATATTATTGATACTACTCGTAATGATATGGATCTACCTAGAGATTGAAGATATGCTTATGGTCATCCAAAGGACCTAATTATAGATAATCCATCTCAAGGCGTAAGAACTAGATCATCTATAAGAAATGTCAACAATCATCTTGCATTTGTATCTCATATAGAGCCCAAATCCATTGAAAAGGCTAAAAAGGAAAGTTATTGGATGTTAGCTATGCAAGAAGAGTTGAATCAGTTCACTAGAAATAAGGTATGGACCTTAGTTGATAGACCCATAGATTATTCGGTTATAGGATTCAAATGAGTATTTAGAAATAAGTTAGATATAGATGACAATGTTATTAGAAATAAGGCTAGATTGGTTGCTAAAGAATATAATCAGAAAGAAGATATCGATTTTGATGAAACCTTTGCACCGGTTGCTAGATTAGAAGCTATAAGGTTATTACTTGCATTTGCATATTGCATGGATATTAACTTATTTCATATGATAAAAAGTATATTTTTAAATAGTTTTATAAATAAAGAAGTTTATGTTGAACAATCACCTGATTTTGAAGATCATGAATTTTCAAATGATGTCTTTAAACTACGCAAAGCACTTTATGGTTTAAAGTAGGCACCTAGAGCTTGGTATAATAGACTTAGTAAGTTTCTGATCAAAATAATTTTTCTAAAGGTAATGTTGACAAAACTTTATTTTTGAAAAGAAGAAAAAATGACTTATTAGTTGTGCAAATTTATGTAGATGACATAGTATTCGGTATACTAATAATCTTCTTTGTCAAGAATTTGCTAAGTTAATGCAGAAAGAATTTGAAATGAGCATGATGGAAGAACTGAATTTCTTTCTTGGACTCCAAATCAAATAAGAGAGAGAAGTAATTTTTATCAACCAAATAAAGTATACAAAGAAAATTCTTAAGAAGTTTGGTATGAAAATTGTCAAATCTTGGTACACCAATGAGTTCTTCATGCAAACTCGACAAAGATGAAGATGATAAGAAAGTAGATCAAAAGCTTAATAGAGGTATGATTAGTTCTGTACTCTATTTAATACCTAGTAGATCAGATATTATGTTTGTTGTATGCTTATGTGCTAGATATCAATCTAATCCTAGAGAATCTCACTTAATTGCTATAAAAAAATCTTTAGATATTTAAGTGAAACAAAAATGTAGGATTATGGTATTCTAGAGACTCACCATTTGATTTGATTGCATATTCTAAATCTGATTTTGTTGGTTGTAAGCTAGATAGGAAAAGCCAGTAACTTAATATCTTGGTTTAGTAAAAAGCAAAATTCAGTTGCATTATCAACTGCTGAAGCTGAATATGTTGTAGCTGAAAGTTGTTGTGCTCAAATCCTTTGGATTAAGCGTTGAAGATTATGATATCACACTTGATAAGATTCCAATAAGATGTGACAATACTAGTGCAATAAATCTAACTAAAAATCCAATTCAACACTCAAGAACAAAACATATAGAAGTTAGACATCATTTCATTAAAGAACATGTTGCTAACAATGATATTTGTCTTGAATATTTATGTACTAAAAATTAATTGGCTATATTTATAAAACCCTTAAGCAAAGAGAGATTTTGTTATCTTAGAGAAGAATTATGTGTTTATGATCCATTAGAATAGCTTTGAAACCCCTATGAGTGATTATTTAGATTTCAATCCATTTCTCTTATGATTCTAAGGAAAATCATCTAGATGTTTGAATCCTTGGATCCCCCATGCTTTAAGGATAATTTATCTAGGCATTTGGGCTTGGCTCAATAAGTTTCAGAGTTTGAAACTCTTAATTTTTTACTGAAACTGTCATGGAGCCGACTCCACTGAAGTAGGAGTCACTCGAGAGCCATATAGCTCCCTGTCTGCTCATTGGAGACAACTCGCGTAATTGCATGAGTCGACTCACTTTCTAGTGCTAACTGTTTTATTGGTGCCAAGCTGACTCCATGCTTTGCGGGAGCTGACTCAAGGTAGTCCCCAATTAGTTTATCTAGGTTTTGAGCCGACTCTTTTTAGAATCAAATCTTCTTTAAATCAACCTGACTCTCTCCCACTTCTCTTAAACTTTCTAATCTTCTTAATTTTATCTTTCATTGATTCCTTATGGCCCCCAAATGTCATGCATCTACCATTGTGTTGGCCCAGATGGCAACCCAAGAGGGGGGGGGGGGTGAATTGGGTTCTTAAAAATTTAAGACTTTTTAACTTTAATTGATTAGTTAGCAAGATGTGCAAGTGAGAGGCTAACTAATAAGCAATGAACAAGCAAATAAAGAGAGATAGAGATAGAGAAAATAGGCACGGCAAACACAAGATAATTTTATAGTGGTTCGGCGCAACCAGCACCTACGTCCACTCCCAAGATTCACTTGGGTCCACACTATAATCTCTCTAGATTACAGCCGAGTTGTTTTCCAAGCTCACAACTCAAACTTGTTGTTTTACCGGGTGCACAACGAACCCAGCTGGTTTTAACTCGGGCTTACCAGCACAAAACCCTACACGTTGTTTTTCTAGGGCTCACAACTAACCCAACACAAGCACTCCGGCTTGCAACGAGGTATACCAACCTCCACTAATTCAATCCACTGATTGAATCAGCAAACAAATAATAATAGTGTTTGAACAATAAGTGCTCCCCTTGAGCAAATATACAAATGAAGTACAAAATATTAAAAGGTTAGAAAAGCCTGATGTTTGCAGATGGTAGATGCTTGGGCTTTCTCCCTTCTTCTCTTCAACTCCTCTAGAAGTGTTGAATCACGCCTCAGCTAGATTCTTGACCGTTGAAGACTTTGGAGTTGAGATGAAGCTTTTTCCTCTTTTGAAAATCCGCCGATTTGACCTTTGAAATGCTTGGATTTTCTTCTGGCTTTTGTGGAATGATGAGAAGGAGTAGACGAATCTTTCACTTGGATTTCACTCCTTTTGAACACTCTCTTTGAGCTAAATGATTTTTCCAATATGCTCTGTTTTTCCCTCTTTTCAAATGATATTCTTTTCTCTCTTTTTGATTTTCTCTGGTTGTTTTGATTTGAAAAGAACTCCTCTATTTATAGAATCTGCAAAAATATATCCGTTAGAGACAAGGAAAAATAGCCGTTATTCAAAAATCTTACCGTTGGGGCTGATGTGTCATCGTTAAAAATCGCGCCCAGAATTCGCGGAGTCGACTCGAGCTCTGAGGGAGTCGGCTCGAGGTCGATTACCAAAATAGAAACATTTTAACCATTGAAGGGTCGACTCGCGAAAACATAAGTGTCGGCTCCTGAAAGTCGGGAGTCGACTCGAGGAAAATGGGGAGTCGACTCGAGAAGTGCTCAAAAAACATGGGTTCTGTTGTTTGAGCGGAGTCGGCTCGCACAGACAGGAGTCGGCTCGCAAGAATTCAGGGGTCGACTCTTGAAAACCAAGGGTCGACTCGAGAAACTCAGGCAATTGGGGAGTCGACTCGGAAACCCTTGAGTCGGCTCGGGACCGATACAAAAATCAGAAAAATGTTCTGATTGACTTTAAAACTTGTCCCAATTAAATTTAAAATATAAATTTGACTTGAATACATTAAATATGACGTTTATCATGGATTCAAGACATGTTTCAAGAATTCATCGATTGAATATAATGTGTAAAATTCCTTTTGAAATCTTTTAAGCATAGACTTGAAACTTCTTTTTCTAATAGATTCAAAACTCATTTAATATAACCATTGATAGTTCATTCCTTTCAATTTGAATAAGCTCAAGGTTTTTGATAAATAAACACATTGTTTTCTTTAAGATACTCATGGCTTTTGGAAATCATCAAAATCAATAAAGTTGGGGCAATTATGTTTCAATAATTTCTCAACAATCTCCCCCTTTTTGATGATGACAAAAACATTGAGTATATGCATTATAAAATTGAAAAAATTTGTGATTCCAAAATCAACTATTGTGTTCATGGAAAGGCTCCCCCTCAATGAGGTAGCTCCCCCTATGAACCTTAATTTTATAAATCATTCAAAATTTTTCAAAATCAGAAACTTAAGCATTTTCTTTATGAAATTCAATTTATCTCTTCCCCTTATGCTCTTCCTCTTTCAAAATTAAACTTTGATTGAATTGAAGGCAAGGCATATACGATTGAATAAAAACTCTCCCCCTTTTTTGTAATCAACAAAAAGGTTAGGAAGTTTAATATCAATAATATTCTTTATCTTTTTCTATTTAACTTATCAATTGAAGATAATCATTCAAAGTATTCAAGGAGATTGATAATTGAAATAGACAAAAGTAATGCATCAAACTTTCTCATTACTTCAAAATGAAAGTACATGAAAATGTAAACTTGCACATTGCATTGAAAGTAAATTTGATTACATCAAAAAGAGATTACATGAAAACTTAAAAATTTCTTCTAGTAATTCTATTCAAGTGATCTACAATCTGCTTCATCCCTTCACATTGAAGTCTAACATAGTCTTTGAGTTTTTCATCAACAAAAGTACAAGCAGATGTAATTTTTTCTTGAAGCTCAGCGTTGCATTGGGAGTATGTCTCCGAGTCACCGCAGATGTCCTTAAGTTCTCCAAAGATATTCTTTAAATTTTCACTTAAGGAACCGGTAGATGAACTGAGAGTAGACTCAATCAATGCAACTCGATCACTGAGAGAATATAATGCTTCTTTTAAGTTCATATACTTTTCATTGAATTCTTCTTTCAGTCTATTTTCTTGATCACTTAACTCAGACTTGAATAAAGATCGAAGTTGATCTAACTGTGTATCAGAAAAACTACCAGATGAAACTGTAGAAGACTGAGCAGGAGCAACAGTAGGAGCAGGGGTAGGATCCGAAGCAGGAGCAGGAACAGACTCTGGAATAGATGAACACTGAGGAGGCTCCGGAGATGAATGTCTCAAGGAAGGTCTGGGTGCCTCTGCATCTAAGTCTCTGTCCTCAGTAACAGTCTTTCTCTCCCAACTTCCATTTTTCTTAACAAACCCCATGCGATGAATGGTAGCCAAAGTATAATAATCTGTATGTCTTAACTCCTTCTTTGGCTCACAATCATCAAAAACAATCCCTTGGCTATGAAATAATTTAGTCAAAACCATGCCATAGGGTAAGCTCGATTTCTTTTTCCCGCTACAATCTGCAATATACCAAATTATCATCCTAGGTAGGTTGATGGGCTTCCCAGACACAACAGCATCCATAACAAAAATATCTCGCTCAGAAACATAGTCGAACCTGCCGGTCTTGGGAAATAAAATCCTGCTGCAAATGTTGTGGAGAAGTCTTAATTCTAAAGGCAGTTGACTAGCAAAGACTTCTTCAAATCCTTCAAAATTTCGGTTCAGTAGCCTAGTGAGGGCTGGAGATCTATCTTCAGGGGCAAATGTAGAAGGTCCAGACAAGGGTAACTTCAATAATCTAGATAGAATAGAGGATGTAATGTTCAAACCAATGCCTCTAACCTTGCTCACCAAGCCATCATCTCCTCTGGATAAATTCTTGTAAAACTCTTTGACCAAAGCAGGGTAGGTTGGACAATCCAATGAACAAATATACTCAAATCCCATCTCGATTAGTTGTCTACCAATGATGAATCCTTCATTCTCAAACAATTCGAAATCCACTTTCCTTCCTGTGGTTACAATCCTACTGGCTAGAAGATCTACCTGGGGGGTAGGAGCTGGAGCTGGAGCTGGAGGATCACTAGCCGAAGGTGTAGAAGAAGAATCCGTAGACGGCTCGCGGACGGGTCGTCGGACGGTCCTTTTTCTCTTCACACCGGCGCCACTCGAGCTTGCTCCTCGGGTTTTGGGTGCCATTGATCTTGAAGGATTGTTTAATCAGAGGTTAATTGAGGTTTGGAGGGTTTTGGGAAAGTTTTGGAGAGGATTTGGAAGATTTTGAAAGAATGAAATGTCCGTCGGGTCGACTCGTGCCCTAAATAATTCGACTGGGACCACGTCGAGTCGACTCGCGCAAAGTGTGGAGTCGGCTCCCGACTAGTCACAGAGCACGGACACGATCTCGAGTCGACTCGCTCAGAGGAGGGGTCGACTCCTGAGTTTCAGCAGAAACTCGAGTCGACTCCGATACTCTCGAGTCGGCTCCCAGACAATTTCAGAGAAAAAATAGATTAAGATTCAGAGAATCCGAATTGAGTCCGGAATTTGATCTTTGAGTATGATTAAAAATCATGGACTTTGAGAGATCAAATTGATATGAGTTCTAGATAAAATTTCCTTAAGATTTTGAGAATTTGAAAGAACTCTAGATATATTTCCTTAGAGGTTTCAAAATTTATTCAAAAGGATTACAAATTCCTAACTCTCCTCTAAGATAACAAAATCTTTCTTCATTTAAAGGTTTAGTGAATATGTCAGCTAATTGTTCTTCAGTGTTTACATAATCTAAACAAATTTCATCATTAGCTACATGTTCCCTTATAAAATGATATCTAATTTCTATGTGTTTAGTTCTTGAGTGTTGAATCGGATTTTTAGTTAAGTTGATTGCGCTAGTGTTATCACATCTTATGGGAGTTTTATTAAGTGTGATACCATAGTCTTCAAGTTGTCGCTTAATCCATAGGATTTGCGCACAGCAACTTCCAGCTGCTACATACTCAGCTTCAGTAGTTGATAATGCAACTGAATTTTGCTTTTTGCTAAACCATGTGATTAAGTTACTACCTAAGAATTGGCATGCACCACTTGTGCTCTTTCTATCCAATTTACATCCAGCATAATCAGAATCTGAATATGCAATTAGGTTTAATGTAGAGTCTCTAGAATACCATAAACCTACATTTTTAGTTCCATTTAGATATCTTAAAATTCTTTTAACAGCTATTAAATGTGATTCTTTAGGTTCAGATTGAAATCTAGCACATAAACATACTGAAAACATAATGTCTGGTCTACTGGCTGTTAAATAAAGAAGGGATCCGATAATACCTCGATAATACTTTTGGTCAACCTTTTTACCTTCTTCATCTTTATCCAGCTTGCATGAAGGACTCATTGGAGTTCCGAGGGGTTTCATTGTTTCCATACCAAACTTTTTGAGTAGTTCTCTTGTGTATTTGGTTTGGTTGATAAAGATTCCCTTCTTGCATTGTTTGATCTGGAGTCCAAGGAAGAAGTTGAGTTCTCCCATCATGCTCATCTCGAATTCTCCCTGCATTAACTTTGCAAATTCTTGACAAAGAGAATCGTTAGTAGCACCAAAAATAATGTCATCTACGTATATTTGTACTACAAGTAAATCTTTACTTTTTCTTTTCAAAAACAAAGTTTTATCAACATTTCCTCTTGTAAAATCATTTTCTATTAAGAATTTACTTAACCTATCATACCAAGCTCTAGGTGCTTGTTTCAAACCATATAAAGCTTTGTGCAATTTAAAAACGTGATTTGAAAACTCGTGATCTTCAAAACCTGGTGGTTGTTCTACATAAACTTCTTCATTTATAAATCCATTTAAAAATGCGCTTTTTACATCCATTTGAAATAAGTTAATATTCATATGACATGCAAATGCAAGTAATAGCCTAATGGCTTCTAATCTAGCTACAGGTGCAAAGGTTTCATCAAAATCAATACCTTCTTCTTGATTATATCCTTTAGCAACCAATCTAGCTTTGTTTCTAATTACAATGCCATTTTCATCTAGTTTATTTCTATAAATCCATTTTGATCCTATTACTGAATGGTTTTTAGGTCTTTCAACTAAAGTCCAAACATAATTTCTAGTGAATTGATTTAGTTCTTCTTGCATAGCTAACATCCAATTATTATCTTTTTCAGCTTCTTCTATAGTTTTAGGTTCAATTTGTGATACAAATGCAAGATGATTACTAATATTTCTCATGTATGATCTAGTCCTTATTCCTTGAGATGGATCGCCTATAATCAATTCCTTGGGATGACTATGAGCATATCTCCAGTCTCTTGGAAGATCTATATCATTATGATTAATATTGACATCATCGTCCTTATGTGAATCATCATCTTTAGCTTCTTGCTCATGATCAGAAGATACTTCAATATTAAGTTTTTCAAGATCTTTTTCAATTATGTTTGTATCTTCCTCATCATCAATCTTTTCAGATCCAGTTGCTAAAGATTCATCAAAAACTACATGAATGGATTCTTCAACTACTAAGGTTTTCTTGTTAAAGATTCTATATGCCTTACTAGTTGTTGAATAACCTAGAAAAATTCCTTCATCAGATTTAGCATCAAATTTTCTAAATTGTTTTTACCATTATTATGAATGAAACATTTACATCCAAATGCATGAAAGTATTTTATATTTGGTTTTCTTTCATTCCATAATTCATAAGGTGTTTTCTTTAATATTGGTCTTATTAAAGCTCTATTTAAGATGTGGCATGCTGTGTTAATTGCTTCCGCCCAAAAGTACTTTGGTAAGTTGCTTTCGCATAGCATGGTACGGGCCATGTCTTCTAGAGTCCTATTTTTCCTTTCAACTACACCATTTTGCTGTGGAGTCCTAGGGGCTGAAAAATTATGATTAATTCCATTTTCAGTGCAGAAATTTTCAAATAGGTGATTTTCAAATTCTGTTCCATGATCACTTCTTAGAGATACTATAGTAGTGTTTTTCTCATTTGTGACTTTCTTGAAGAATTTCAGAAATATCGAGAAAGTCTCATCTTTGTGAGCTAAAAACATTACCCAAGTATATCTAGAGTAATCATCTACAATCACTAGACCATATTTCTTTCCTCCTAGACTTTTGGTTCTAGTTGGTCCGAAAAGATCCATGTGAAGTAGCTCTAAAGCCCTAGAAGTTGAAACAACATTTTTAGATTTGAAAGAACTTCTAGTTTGTTTTCCAAATTGACATGCATCACATATTTTATTATTTTCAAAATCTAGTTTAGGTAATCCTTTAACTAAATCCATTTTAATTAGTTTTGAAATAAGGTGTGTGCTTGCATGACCTAATCTACGATGCCACAACCAACTAATTTCATTTATGTTAGCATTGTCAGCAATTAAGCAATGATCACTCAAAGATAATTTTTCTAGATCAACTAAGTAAACATTGCCATGTCTATAACCAGTAAATACAATGCTATCATCAATAGAATTAGTTACAGTGCATAACGAAGATTTAAATGAAACATTAAAATTTTTATCACATAATTGACTTATACTTATTAGATTATGCTTGAAACCATTAACATAAAGTACATTATCAATTACTATGGATGGAGTTATGCGAACTTTACCAAGGCCCATAATTTGACCTTTACCGTTGTCGCCAAACGTCACAACTCCACCTTTCTTTTCCTCTAGGGTGATGAATTCATCTTTGTCACCCGTCATATGTCTTGAGCAGCCACTATCAAGGTACCACTTTTCTTTGATCTTTTGGCTACAAGACATTCCTGCAATATCATCAAACTTTATGCTTAGGTACCCAAGCTTTCTTGGGTCCTTCATGGTTAGCAGCAACAAAAGTTGTTCCTTTCGGAACCCATATTTTCTTAGTTTTAACATTTAACTTGTTGTTATTCTTTAACGTTTTACATTCAAATGATTTATGACCTTTTTCATTACATTTGAAACAAGTTATATTACTTTGGTTAGCTTTTATAAAAATATTCTTTAGAGATTTCTGTTTCCTTAAAGTGTTATATCCTAAACTTGCTTTGTCAAAAATAGCTTTTTGACTATCTAGGATCATGTTGAGTTTAGTTGAACTTAAAGTGAATTTCTCAACAATGTCTTTATATTTTTTAACCTCTTTCTTAAGAGAGTCATTTTCTTTAGCTTGCTGTTCTTTATCTAAAGCTAAAGTTTCTAATTGATCTTTTAATTCTTTAGTTGAGTTTTTAGTTTCAGATTTTAACAAATCTATTTCTTGATTAAGATTATCTCTTTCTTTGCTAAGTTCTTCTTTTTCATTAGTTAAGTTCTTGACTTCTAAAGCTAATTCATTTTTACTTTTAGCTAAACTAATATTGTCATTTTTCAAAAACTTATACTTTTTCTTTAAGGATTTAAAATCAATCGTAAGTTCATTGAAAGCCTCAAACATTTCATCAAATGTAAAGTCATCATTTGAGTTTTCAGAACTTACCTCATTGTCGTTGTCGTCGTCGTTGGCCATTAAGCAGATATTGGAAACTTCCTTTTGCTCATCTTCTTCCGACGAGGAAGATTCATCAGACCATGTTGCCATGTATGCTTTCTTCTTTTTCTTGTAGGCCTTTTTCAGCAAAGGACAATCATACTTAAAATGCCCTGGTTTTTTACATTCATAGCATACTAAGGGCTCTTTCTCTTTTTCTTTCTCCTTGTCCTTTTTCTTATCCTTTTCTCCTTCAAATCTTGCTCCAAATTTCTTTTTATTGAAGGGCCTTTTTCTCATAAACCTTTTGAATTTTTTGGCCAAGAGAGCAGTTTCCTCATCATCTTCATCATTACTTTCACTGCTGCTCTCTTCCATTTCTACAGTCTTGACGGCAAGAGTTTTCCTTCTTTTTGTTTCCTCCTCAACATGCTGCCTCATTGTTAACTCGTGGGTCATTAAGGATCCTAGAAGCTCCTCTAAAGGTAATGCATTGAGGTCCTTTGCTTCTTGGATAGCAGTGACTTTAGCTTCCCACGATCTCGGTAGTGACCTAAGAATTTTGCGCACAAGGTCAGCATTAGAATAAATTCTACCAAGACTTTTCAGACCATTCACAATATCAGTAAATCTAGTGAACATGCATGTGATGGTTTCAGTTTGTTCCATAGTGAATAATTCATATTTATGAACCAAAATATTTATCTTTGATTCTTTAACTTGGTTTGTTCCTTCATGAGTTATTTCCAACCTATCCCAAATTTCTTTTGCGGAATTACAAGTTGAGATTCGGTTGAATTCATTTGAATCTAAGGAACAATATAGAATATTAATGGCCTTAGCATTTAGTTGTGCCATTCTCCTATCATTATCATTCCAATCCCTTTCGGGCTTAGGAACAATAGTGCCATCAATAAGGTGTGTGGGTGTACTAGGTCCGTTTATTATTACTCCCCACAATTCATAGTCCGAAGCTTGAATGAATATTCTCATTCTAGCTTTCCAATATGAATAGTTGGTTCCATTAAATAAAGGAGGTCGATTCGTGGAATGACCTTCAGCAAAACTTGAACCAATTTGTGTTGCCATATGGATCTTTAGCCCTTGATCGTGAGATCAAATTCTAAATGAGCACTTGCTCTGATACCAATTGTTGGCCCAGATGGCAACCCAAGAGGGGGGGGGTGAATTGGGTTCTTAAAAATTTAAGACTTTTTAACTTTAAATAATTAGTTGGCAAGATGTGCAAGTGAGAGGCTAACTAATAAGCAATGCACAAGCAAATATAAAGAGATAGAGAAAGAGAAAATATGGCACGACAAACACAAGATAATTTTATAGTGGTTCGGTGCAATCAACACCTACGTCCACTCCCAAGATTCACTTGGGTCCACACTATAATCTCTCTAGATTACAGCCGAGTTGTTTTCCAAGCTCACAACTCAAACTTGTTGTTTTACCGGGTGCACAACGAACCCAGCTGGTTTTAACACGGGCTTACCAGCACAAAACCCTACACGTTGTTTTTCTAGGGCTCACAACTAACCCAACACAAGCACTCCGGCTTGTAACGAGGTCTACCAACCTCCACTGATTCAATCCACTGATTGAATCAGCAAACAATAAGAATAATAGTTTTTGAACAATGAAGTGCTCCCCTTGAGCAAATATACAAATGAAGTACAAAATATTAAAAGGTTAGAAAAGCCTGATAGTATTGCAGATGGTAGAGGCTTGGGCTTTCTCCCTTCTTCTCTTCAACTCCTCTTGAAACGTTGAATCACGCCTCAGCAAGATTCTTGACCGTTGAAGTCTTTGGAGTTGAGATGTAGCTTTTTCCTCTTTTGAAAATCCTCCGATTTGACCTTTGAAATGCTTGTGGATTTTCTTTTGGCTCTTGTGGATTGATGAGAAGGAGCAGGCGAAGCTTCCACTTGGATTTCACTCCTTTTGAATCACTCTCCTTTGAGCTAGATGATTTTTCCAATATGCTATTTTTTCCTCTTTTCAAAAGATATTCTTTTCTCTCTTTGATTTTCAAAATCGATTCTTCTGAGTTGAAAAGAGCTTCTCTATTTATAGAATCTGCAAAAATATATCCGTTAGAGACAAGGAAAAATAGCCGTTATTCAAAAATCTAACCGTTGGGGCTGATGTGTCATCGTTAAAAATCGCGCCCAGATTTTGTGGAGTCGACTCGAGCTCTGAGGGAGTCGGCTCGAGGTCGATTACCAAAAATAGAAACATTTTAAGCATTGAAGGGTCGACTCGCGAAAACACAAGTGTCGGCTCCTGAAAGTCAGGAGTCGACTCGAGGAAAATGGGGAGTCGACTCGAGAAGTGCTCAAAAAATATGGGTTCTGTTGTTTGAGCGGAGTCGGCTCGCACAGACAGGAGTCGGCTCGCAAGAAGTCAGGGGTCGACTCTTGAAAACCAAGGGTCGACTCGAGAAAATCAGACATTTTGGGGAGTCGACTCGGAAACCCTTGAGTCGGCTCGGGACCGATACAAAAATCAAAAAATATTCTGATAGACTTTAAAACTTGTCCCAATTAAATTTAAAATATAAATTTGACTTGAATACTTTAAATATGACATTTATCATGGATTCAAGACATGTTTCAAGAATTCATAGATTGAATTATAATGTGTAAAAATTTCTTTTTGAAATCTTTTAAGCATAGAGTTTTGAAATTCTTTTTCTAATAGATTCAAAACTCATTTAATATAACCATGATAGTTCATTCCTTTCAATTTGAATAAGCTCAAGGTTTTTGATAGATAATCACATTGTATTCTTTAAGGTACTCATGGCTTTTGGAAATCATCAAAATCAATAAAGTTGGGGCAATTATGTTTCAATAATTTCTCAACACATTGTTATCCCCATTACCATTGGGAGGCGAACCACATGACATTCAGCAAGGTAGCCTTTGCCCTATACGCCCTCATCGTATTCCACCTCCACACTTGAAGCCATACCTACTCCAACCTCTCTGCATCTTGATCTTATGGCTGGACAAGTTATAACAACCGAAAGGAAGGTAGACTTTCACTTTTTGAATTTTGAAGGGTTTGATATTGGGAGGTTATTAAGGAACATGGGTTGGGAGAATGTTTGTTCTTTGGATGTCCCCACATATCCAGCCTTTGTCAGAGAATTTTATAGCAATGCTGGGAGAGGAGATGGTGGTTTAGTCAGTTATGTAAGAGGAACCCAAGTCCGAGTGAATCAGGAGAATTTGGGTAATCTATTTGAGATGCCGTCAGATGGAATGATTGCCACTCATCATACAGATCATGGTGGAGCTCTGTCTAGGATGCTTGGGAGGGAAGTGAATGAACTAAAAGATGTGTTTGCCAATCAACTCAATCTGGAGCTGAGGCTTTTACACAATATATGTAGCAGGATTCTTTTTCCTAAGATCGGTAGATTTGAATATGTGTCAGAAAGAGATATAGTTTTGATGGATTGCATCTTGATCAGTCAGCCTACCAACTTAGTTGGGATGATGTGGAGCTACATGGCAAATGCTTGCACTAAGAAGAAGGCGTCTCTGCCTTATGGGATGATATTGACTCTGATCTTTAGAAGCCAAGGTGTAGAAATTTTGGAAATGAACCAGAAAGGCAGTTAAGGCATACCGATTATTATAACATCTCCACCCTTCACCGCATGGGCTTCCAGAAGATCAATGGAGAATAGCAAAGGTGAAGACTTGGTGTTGTGCCACAATCGATCAAAGGTACTAGAATGAATGATGATGATGATGATATAGAAGAGGTTTTTAGGCCTTCAGCACCAGCCCCTGAACCATCCTCACCTACACTTGGACCCTCTGCACCTGCTCCATCCTATCCAGCACCTGGACCCAGTTTATCCTCAGCACCACCTGTAACCCTAGCATCCCCTTCCCTTGTTTTCACTTCAGAGTAAGTAGAGCAATTTAAGGAGATAATCAAATCTGCACTTGTTGAGCAGGAGAAAAAGATAGATGAAAAGATTAGAGATCAGCTCTTGGAGATTAGACAGTTGATTTATCTCTTGGATGAGAGATTGGGGAAAATTGAAGGTTCCATCAATGCCTCTACTGACAGCTTAAAGATAGAATTAGAAGATATTTTTGAGAAAATCAAAGGCATTGCTGATGATTTCGATGTCTACTCTGACTCCACTGCAAAGCTTTAAGTCAACATTGAGAGGTCAGTGTCCAAAATCAAGGAGCTGATAAATGAATTCTGCAAAACTCAAAAGGAAGGAATATGATAGATTCTAGAGTAGTTGAAGAGCTTCTTAGATTTTAAAGTGAATGGTCCCTTCCTCTCCATCCAATCCAGCCAAGCCAGCCAAACTATTCTATTCAGCCTACCTCAATCTATCTTTAGATATTAGGATTTCATTGCTATCTTAGAAATCTTAGTCTGTACTTAGGAACTTACTGCAATATATGTTGTTTTGATGTTTTACATTTGACTTATACCTTACTTCCTGTAATCAAAAATATCATTTTATATACAATGAATGTTTATGAAGTTTTTTATATGCGTTAATGAAATTTCTTTGATATTACTGAAATGACTATCTTTTTAAGTTATTTTGTGATGTTCTCTTCTAATTTGATTGATATGAATCTCATCCTGAGCCATGACTACCCTATGCTTCCTTAACTTTTTTGTTGATAACAAAAAGGGAAAGATATGTATATGCATATTTATCTTAAATTTTATGCAAATAGATAGGGGGAGCTATCACTCAGGGCGAGCTATTTTCATCTATAAATTTAAATTATTTGAATACTTAGAATAGTTGAACTAGATATTTGAAATGAGGTTATTGCTCAATGTTGACCCAATTATTGATTTTGATGAATAACAAAAACCACATGAGTATATTTCTTATGTTACTAATGATTTTGATTAAATGTTTTAAGAATTTAAATGTTTATGTTATCAAAATCCAAGAAAAATTGAGCTTGAATCCATGTCTTGTGTTAAGTGTCAAGTTTCAGTCATTAGAGCTAACTCTAAAAGTATTAGAACCGACTCCGGAGCATATCGGAACAGTTTGGCACTTTCAGCACGAATTAGAGCCGACTCTGTAGAGATTAGAGCCGACTCTAATCAAAAGATAGAGAGTCATTTCTGCGTCCAATTAGAGCTGACTCCTACATTCTCTAAAGTCGACTCTCGTACGAGAAGTGTCGATCCTTCGGAAAGCCAAAGCCGACTCCGCAACGAGCAAAAGTTTTCGTTTTGAACATCCCAAGTTAGAGTTGACTCCAGGTCTTATTAGAGCCGACTCTAATCTATCAGAGATGGATTCCAAAAGTATCAGAGATGACTCTAGAACTTATCTTTTCTTCAACAATTCTCAACAGTTCTTTTCTCTTTTGTGCTAAACACCTCCTCAAGTACTTTCAACGGCTAGTTTTTATCTAAAAGTGGATTTAGAATAGATTATAAAAGGGGAGCCATCCGACCATTTTGAAATGATGAAAAAGAGAGAAAATAGAAGTGAATAATCAAAAAGAAAAAGTTCAAATATGAAGTCTTTTGTTTGAAACTGAGTTTAGAGAAATCCAAAGCATTCAAAATTCAATTTTGAAAGATTTTTATCAAATCAAAAGGAGAAGAAAAGAGTCCTAGTTCTTTAAGAGCCTCTACCTCAACAATTCTTTCAAAGCTTCAAGCCCAACTTGAGGAAGATCATTTCAAAGAAAAGAAGAAAAGCTCAACTTCATAAATCTTATAAATCATGCTCTTTTAATTCTATCTTGTTTATATTGCTTATTTGCTCATTTGAGGAGCCTTATATATATGTTGTAACCTTACTCTTATTATATTTGGTTACTGATTCAATTAAATGATTGAATCAGGAGAGGCAGATCAGCATTGTTCAAGCTAGAAAGCTTGGGATAGGTTTTGTACTGGTGAACTTGTGAAAATTGGCTGGGTTTGTTGTGATCATATTGTAAAATAACAAGTTTGAGTTGTAAGCTTGTAAAATAACTCGACTGTAATCAGGGTGATTATAGTGTGGGCCCAAGAGTTACTTAGGAGTGGATGTAGGCGTAGCTAACACCAAACCACTATAATTTTTTTGTGTTTGTCGTGCTTGTCTCTATTTGTCTCTACTCTATCTTTATACACTACTTTGCATTCTTAGTACCACACTCGTTGCATATATCTTTATGCACTATCACTTTGTGAAATTATTTTTAAGCGCTAAAATTTTTAAAAATCCAATTCACCCCCCCCACTTGGGTTCCATCTGGGCCAACAATTGGTATCAGAGTTAGTGCTCATCCTTTCTTGATCTAACAATCAAGAGCTAAAGATCCAAATAACAGCTCAAGCTAGTTCTTCTTTTTTTGAGGAACAATCCATAAATCATCCACCTTTGTTTAATGGCATAAATTACTCATATTGGAAGCTAGAATAAGGATATTTATTCAAGCTTTAGACTATGATTTATGGAGTGTCATTATCAATGGTCTTAGCACTCCTACACACTTAGTAGATGGATCCATTATTCCTAAGCCCGAAAGGGATTGGAATGAGAATGATAGAAATATGGCCCAGCTCAAAGCCAAGGCCATGAATATCCTATACTACTCCGTGGATGCAAATGAATCAATAGAATGTCTACTTGCATCAATTTTACCAATTTAGTGGTAGAGTGTAGTCCATAAGAATTTATAGAAGTCTTCCTTCATCAACTTTTTACTTCTTTGTTTAAGTCCTTTAACTTAATTTGGGTTTGGTGTAGTATCTTCTTATAATTTAGTCCCCTTATTTATTTATTTACGTGTAAAGTCAGTATAATGTCCTAATCTCTTGCTTTCTAATTATCCCTTGTAGCGAGCTTTAGGCCAATGGCTCCCAAACTAATTGGTTTTAGGGCATTAGGTGTAAAACATCCCTTAGACTTACTGACTCAAGTCAAAAAGGCTTCAGATATGACTGACTCTACTTAGGTTCTTTCAAATTCTCACCTTTTTACGCAAACAATATTACTTGCTTAGGTGACGAAGCCCGGTTACTTAGTGAAAGATGCTATGAACCTAATTTATTAACTTAAGAGGGATCTCTTCTCTAGGCTTAACCTAGATCTAGACAGCTCCTAACTTCTAAAACTGCCTTAGAGCCCTCCAAGTCAAAAATTAGTTGATCAACTAGCTAGTTATGGGTAAGGTCAGTGGGGGTTTGATGCAGCACAGGAGCAGGGTGATTATAAAGTCAATGAACTGATGAAAATTATTTTTTTAAGTATTTTAGAAGATGGATAATTCATCCAAAATAAGAGAGAGTAAGAGAGCAAATTATGTGATGTAGTAAGTAACGGTTTAGGAATAGAACTTTTAGAAAAATAAAGAAGCATACCAGAAAAGTCTAGAATTGAGAAACTCCAAAGAAGACATGCTCATAAACTTTCACAGAATCAGAATAACAGAGTAAGAAAAAGATTGATTTATCCGAGGATGATGCGCTCCTATTGTTAGTACGTAGAAGATCTCTCACTAGCAGGCAGAATTTTGGATGAGATCTTCCACGTGAGGTTCCTTGATCTTGATTCTGGGGCAAAGAAGGCATCCTCGGCTGCTCGTAGACTTAAATTTTTGTGAAGGCAGAAAGTTAGGAAGAGATCGTTGGGATCAATTCGATCGCGGGGTTACATGGGCTCTTGAAGAAAGGTTGTTGGATGCCTGGAGCAGCAGCTTGGGGATCCTCCTGGGGTATGAAAGTGAGAGGGGAGAGGGGCGATGGCTTTGAAGATGAATCAAAAGAGGGGTGATGGCTAGGGTTTTAAGTATGGGTGCCTAGAATTTAGGAGGAGGGGGTTGGTAGTCGGCTATAAAGATGGTGGTATAAGGATTAGGGTTTGTTAGGTGGAGCTTGGTAGAGGAGATGAACTAGACTAGGATTTGGTAGTAAGAACACTTCGGCCTCATGCCTAACTCTCTCACAGAGGATCAATTGCTCAAGGCAATGGAATTAAAATTTGAAAGAAAGTTCTCAAACTATTTCATTCATTCATGTTTTTTTTCTTTTCCAAGAGAATGGTCTTATAGACCTCTCATGCTATTACGAGGTAAGTTCAACAATTAAAGTAACTAAATGATAGGGATTACAAAATATGGTAGAATATTTGTCATTGTAGAGCAAAGACTCTTCTTTTCTTCATTTAGTTTGACCAAAATGGCAGCAGTAAAATATGGTTCCAATTGTGGAGGTAAGGGACCACAAACAAAGAAGGAAGCTTTGGGCTGCCATCCTTCTTTCTTTCCTTTTGTCAACAAGGTCCATATGGGCATAAGATCCTTTCCAGAATGGTTGAGATACTGGTCTTCATTCCCATTAAATCATAGCAGGGGACCACATAAAAAATAAGGCATCAAATAGGCACCTAATTTCTTCCTCATGGGGCGCCCAAGGTTGCCAAAATTGTAGGTGGAGACATGGAGGGATAAGATTGATTCCATGGCATCAATTCTGGTGTAGGCTGATCCAATCAATACAGAACTCCAAGGATTGGATATGAATAAGGTTGAAAAAGATCAGATAGGATATGGTTGTCTAGTACTGCCTAATCTAGGGCTTCTTCTGAATGTCTTCTACATATCTTCAGCAGGGTCTTAACAAGAGTAATACACTTCCCTTGAATTATTACAGGACTCAAATAAAATGAAAATGCATGATCTGGACAATGGACTAAACCAAACTTGATGGACTCAGTAACAGACTAAACTCAACCAACTAGAAAAAATATAGGACTTCTAGGGTTCAGAGATCCAAATGGAATCCTGCAACCTTTTTCTCACTCTTGCTCCTGCACCGGGATCCCCCCGTTGCTTGCCTTAGACACCAATTAGATTGGCCAGATAAACAAATGGAATTAATTAAATAATCACTTTCCTTTCCTTTTCTATACATCAGTTAATCAGTCAATCCCGATCCGGTCCAACTCTTTCGGATGCCTTGTTCTATTGAGCTCGAGTTTCTTAGAGACTGACGTCTAGTTAATTTTAGAGTTAAAAGCTTAGGTTAATAAAAAATAAAGGATGTGATTTATGGGCCAAGAAAGGGTGATCGACTCTCCACCTTATCTTGATTAGGGGTTTGTTCCCTTAAAGTTAATTATGAAAATGCTATGCAACAAGCAGATGTCAAGCTCTTGAAGTTATCAAACAAAATTAATCTAATTACTTCTTTTTTTTAGATTTTTATGATTAAGTTTCTAATCTCCTAATAAATTATGAGATGTCAATGAAAAAAAATTTTGAGTTTTGCAAAAAATAAATTGACATAAGTCAATCTAGGCATAGAAAACATATAAAATATTTTATTTATTTATTTCTATTATTCTATTTTTTATTTTTTATTTAATTTTTTTAAAAAATAACTTCACTTAAATCCCCATCAACAGCACCAAAATCTGATGCATTTCGTAGCGCAACGATTAAAACACCTTAATTTTACTAATCTTATGTAGAGTAGCAAGAGTAAGAGGTCGAATCCATAGGGACTTTGAGTGGTTATTTTGAAATAAATTTACATAATTAAAAATTTAAATAAACAGACAATTAACAATGAAAATAATTAAGATATAATCTATCTTAATTAAAGTATGATCTGTATTCGTAGATCATGACTCGTCCCTTTTAAAGAATAGATCAGTCAAAAATTATTTTCACTTGAAGAACATTCAATAAAAATTAAACATAAATAAATAATTTATTTTATTGCATCCAAAGGAGTACATTAAAATTAAAATTAAAAATTCTTCTTCAACAGCATTGAAGATGGCTTTGGATCTGCTAGCCAAGCTCCTGATTCTGCTTCTGCTTCTACTTCGTGGCCAAACTCCTCAGGATTCTCTGTTTGTTTCCAAACCAAATTGGAGACTCCCCTGTTTTCTTCTCTCTTAACCGATTACCGAGAGATTCTTTCCCTCCTCTCCTCCTCTTCTCGCTCCCAATCTCTCAGAGCTATTTATAGACGTCGAAGAGGCTTTACCCTGCTACAGATTGAGCGCGGATGTAGAGAGAACGCAGAGAGATTTTCCTTCCAATCTGAAGTTCAAACTTCAAATTTGAATGTCTTCAATCCAATTTAATTCCTGATCTATTGGCAGAATGTTGGAATCGAAGGAGAAGAAGAAAATATGATAAATCCATGAAAATTCAATGAACTCGGCAATTGGTTTGCTGAGTTTTCTTTGAGATTCATGCAATTAAAGATAAATCCTTGTAAATTTAATTCTGAGCTCATTTTAAGTTTGATTTGGGTGTCATTTGCATAATTGAACTCCTAAAATCGAGCTCTTTAAGTTAATGGGGCTTTTTCTAAAAATATTATATAAATTAATCAAATATTAAATAATAAAGATAATTTAACCTATTAATTAATAGGTTTATGATGATTATTTATGCATTTATCAATCGCCATGACATTAACCCTGGGGACCCGGAGGAGGAGTCAGCAACACGGAGAAAGCTAATGATGACTCTGCACCCACTGAGCTATAGGCTCTTGTATTTTATTTTTAGCTTCTACCTTTGTATTTTTGTTTTGGAATTCTCCTTGTAATCGGACTTGGGTCGGTCATCTTGTAATGCACTTGAGCACTAAAAGAGGAATTTTTTTTAAGTGTTGTTGCATACTTATCTTTGTGATGATTTTGTCTTCTTATGTATTTGGCATCTTGCACACATGCGTTGGCTTCGACCTTAGACCACTTTGCATTAATGCATACTTGTTGCTTCCAGGGTCGATGACTCGAGCTGGACTTGCACGAATCCACGAGGGAGCTCTCAAACGAAGTTGAAGGCAAAGTTGTCTGCCCTTCGAGAGGTAGATTGAAACTACTCAGCCCGACTATCACCGAGGTTGACTCGAGGCCATCGAGGCAGGCTTGAGGTTGTTAATGCAGACTTGAAGTTGCTAAGGTAGATTTGAGTCCACTAAGCTAGACTTGAGGCCGTTGAGGTAGAATTGAGGCCGTTGAGGTAGACTTGAGTCCACTGAGGTAGACTTGGGGCCACTGAAGCAGACTTGAAGCGCAATAACAGCCTAGCATTGTGACTTCAGGGGGAAGCTCTTAAAGAACGTTGAAGGCTATGTTGTCTGCCCTTTGAGAGGAAGATTGAAACTCCTCAGCCCGACTATCACCGAAGCCGACTCAAGGCCGTTAAGGCAGGCTTGAGTCCATTAAGGCAGACTTAAGGTCGCTAAGGCAAATTTGAGTCCACTGAGGTAGACTTGAGGCTATTGAGGTGAACTTGAGTCTGTTGAGGCATATTTGAGTTCACCAAGGTAGACTTGAGGCCGCTGAGGCAGACTTAAAGCGCAGCCCAAGTGGCCGAGTCGAAGTCCTACCCGGGAGACTGGCTGATAGATTGCCGAAGATAACCCAGGGGCTGCTGAGACCGACTCAAGGGCTATTAAGACCAACTCTGAGACTACTAAGATCGACTCGAGGGCTACTGAGATTGATTTTGGGATTGTTGAGACCCACCACTTAGGGGTTGCTGGAACTAGCCCAAGGGCTGTTGAGATTGATCCAAGGGCTGTTGAGATCGACTCGAGGGCTGCTGAGTCCATCCTAGGGTGTCTGACGACTGTGAGTCTGGAGGCCAACGTCTTCGACTGTGAGTTGAGCAGATTTATTCGATGCAAGGTCAGAAAGAGGGCATCCGACAACTATGAGCTAGAAGGTCAACATCTTCTAACTGTGAGACGAGCGAACTCTTCAATGCGAAGTCAAAAAGTTATCATCATCCAGCGACTGTGGGCCGGAAGGTCGGCGTCTCCTAGCTGTGGGTCTACTAGAGTCGTCCGACTCATGACACAAAGTCAGGGGGTTATCATCATCTAGTGACTGAGGGTTGGCAGGTCAACATCTTCCAGCTACGGATCCACTGGAGTCATTTGACTAATGACAGAGTCAGAGGTTTGTCATCATCCAGCAATCGAGGGCCGAGTGGTCCAGCTATGGGTCCACTAGAGTCATCCGACTTGGTTGAGGATCTGACCTTCAGCTTGTGAAAGGAGTTGGATGATGAGATAGAGTATTTAAAGCTCCTTTCATTCTCATCATCTGGATGTGTACATCATTGATAATATCTGTGAAGGTTGTCTGCGTTCCAGGTGCGAGGGATTGGCTTTTCGTCGAGCCCTTTGATGTGGTATGCTCCTCAGTAAAGTGCCTCGATGACCCAATAGGGCCCTTCCTAGTTGGGGGATAGCTTTCCTTCCTCCGCTAGCTTGGAGACTTCAACTCACCTAAGGACTAAGTCCCTGAGGTAGAATGTCTTTGGATGGATGCGAACGTTGTAATACTTTGTAGCCCGTTAGCGGAATGCTGCCATCTGAGCTGTGCCCGATCGCGTGCCTTGTCAATGAAGTCGAGATTGGCTCTCAGTAGCGTAGGATTATCTTCTTCATTGTATGATTCCACTCATAGGCTTGGGAGACCAATCTACACAGGGATGACTGCTTATAATCCAAAGACGAGGCTGAATGGAGTTTCTTCAAATGGAGTCCTTGGGGTTGTATGATAGGCCTATAGCACGCTTGGGAGCTCCTTCACCAATCTACCTTTGAACTCATCTAGCCGGGTCCTAAGTTCTTGGAGGATGTTCTGGTTCATAACCTTGGCTTCTCCATTAGTCTTTGGGCGGCCAATAGATGTAAGCCAGTGGCATATGTTTAGCTCAGCACAAAATTCTTTGAAGGTGCTATTATCGAATTGCCGGCCATTATCGGTGATGATGGCGTGAGGTAGCCCAAAGCAGCAGATGATAAACTTCCAGAAGAAGGACTTCACCTTGCTCTCGGTGATTCGTGATAATGCCTCAACCTCGACCCATTTGGTAAAGTAGTCGATGGTGACGAGCATTCCCGAGGATGTCTATCCCTCACTTGGCGAAGGGCCAAGGAGATGAAAGCGGGCTCAGTTGGGAAGCGGGATGCCATTGGATATAAGCATGCCATTGACAGCTATCGCACTTTCTGACTAGCTCAGCCGCATCTTCTCGCATAGTGAGCCAGTAGTATCCCTAGCAAAGTGCTTTGTATGCCAGCAACCTACCCCCTAGGTGGTTTTTGCAGATGCCTTCTTGAATCTCCCGAAGGACGTAGTTGGCATCTGTAGGGCGAATGCATTTGAGAAGGGGCTTTCCACTTCTTTAGTATAATCGTCCATCCAGCACTACGAATCTAGAGGCTCTCCACTTGAGCAATATGTCTTCTATGCGATCAGCGGGAAGGATGCCATCAGTGAGGTAGCGAATATAGGTGTCCATCCTTGTTGGCTCATGTATGACTGGCAAAGCCTCTTCTGCGGCATCGATGCTCGGGGCTTCCAGATGCTTGATATAGGTCCTTCCCAGGGCATTGTCCATCGAAGTGGCCAGCCAAGATAGAGTATCAGCCCTAGCATTTTTTCCCTTGGGGATGTAGCTGATTTTGAAATAAGCCAAAGTGGAGGTCTATGATCGGACCTTATTCAGGTACCGAGACATAATGGGTCTCAGGCTTCATATTCTTTAGTGATTTGTTTGAAGACAAGTTGGGAGTCAGTGAAGGCTCTGAGGCACTTTGCTATGAGCTTTCATGCTAGTCTTATTCCTGCCAATATGACTTCATACTTGGCTTGATTATTGGCGGCCTTGAAGAGGAATCGAAGGGCGTACACTACTACCATCCCCTCTGGGCTTACAAGAATGAGGCCTGCTCCACTCCCTTGGGAGTTTGAGGTGCCATCTACATGGAGATCCAGGTCTCCCCTGCTTCTTCAGGCTCAGCATCTGGGCATGCCGAAGGGGGTTCTTCTGATTGCTCTTCATTCTAGGTGCACTCGACCAAGAAGTCCGCTAAGACTTGGGACTTCAAGGCTAACCTTGGCCAGAATGAGATATCAAACTCCCCTAGCTTGACTACCCACTTGGCTAGCTGATCGAAGGTGTCAGGATGGGCTAGGTTTGCTTTGAGCAGTTGGTCTGTGAGCACCACGATCGAATGAGCTTGGAAGTAGGGCCGGAGACGCTGAGCAGAGACTATTAATGCAAAAATAATCTTTTTGGTTTTGAAGTACCTACTCTCTATATCATGAAGCACTTTGCTATTGTAGTAGATTGGCCTTTGTGTCCTGTCGGAGTCAATTTGGATCAGGATGGAACTGACCACTTCCGAAGAGGCAGTGAGGTAGAGGAAGAGACCCTCTCCCTCCTTTGATTTTGATAGCAATGGTGGGGTAGATAGGAACTCCTTCAGCTCTGCGAAAGCCTTTTGGCAATCTCCCATTCACTCAAAGCTGTTTACCTTGCGCAAAGATTTGAAGAAGGGTAGGCATCATTCGATGGATCTTGATAGAAAGCGGCTCAGGGTGGCTACCCTCCCGGTGAGTCGCTGCACCTTCTTATTGGTGGGCTATCTCATGTCGAAAATGGCTTGAATCTGCTCTGGGCTTGCCTTGATCCCTCATTGGGTTACCAGAAAATCCATGAACTTTTCCATAGTGACTCCAAATGCACACTTATGGTGGTTTAGCTTCATCCGATAGTGGCAAAGATTATTGAAAATTTCTTCCAGGTTGGTGACATGATTGGTGGTGCGGGTGTTTTTTGTCAGCATATCATCCACGTACACCTCCATGTTCCACCTGATTTGATCTTTGAAGACCTTATTCATCAATCTTTGGTAAGTGGCCCCTACATTTTTTAGGCCAAAGGGAATTACCTTAAAACAATATATGCCTTTCTTGGTTATGAAGGAGGTATTCTCCTCGTCCTTCAGGTCCATCCATATTTGGTTGTACCCTAAGAAGGCATCCATAAAGCCAAGGAGCTCGTGCCCGCATGTGGCATCGATTAGTTGGTCTATTATGGGCAATGAAAAGCTGTCCTTCGAGCACGCCTTGTTGAGGTCGGTGTAGTCGATACATATCCTTCAGCTCAAGTTTACCTTATGGACCATCACAACATTGGCCAGCTAATTTGGATAGTGTGCATTTCGGATGTGGTCGGTGGCGAGCAGCTTGTTGACCTCCTTATCAATAGCTCTCTGCCTCTCAGGGGCAAAGTTTCTCTTCTTCTATCGGATTGACTGGGACCTTGGGTCGATGTTGAGTTTGTGGATTATTACCTCCGAAGGTATACCGGGCATGTTCGAAGCTGACCAAGCGAAGACGTTAGAGTTGGTCCGCAGGAAGGTGAGGAGCCGGTCTCTTGCTTCCATAGGAAGAAGTTTGCCGATCTGGACAGTCTTTGTTGGGTCATCTCGTAATGGAAAGGTCAGCAGGTGCTCGACTGGCTATCCTCTTTTTTTTACTCCTTTGGGTCAAATAGCTCTAAAACTGATGGAGTGATCATCTCCTCAGGGTTGGGAACCATGTGATAGCAAAGCTGCACTAGGTTCTGGTCACCGCACATCTCGCCGATCCCATTGCTGGCAAGGAACTTGACAAGGAGGCGCTTAGTAGAGATGATCGTGTCTAAGAGGTTTAGGCCGGGTTGCCTGCGTATGGCATTGTAGGCCAGTGGCACCTGGATGATCAGAAACCTCATGAAGAATGTGCTCTGGCATGGTGGCATCCCGACTGTAATTGGAAAGGTGATCTCGCTTTCCACTTTTATAGAGTCTCCCATAAAATCGACCAAGGGTGTAAACACGGGCTGGAGGGAGCTAGGAGAAAGGTTCATCCGAACAAAGGCATCATAGGTAAGGATGTTGGCAGAGCTTCCACTATCTACAAGGATTCTTTTTACAAGATACTTAGTGATCATCATAGAGATGACAACGCTATCATCGTTTGGATTATTCACTCCCGCTAAGTCCCTTTCTGAGAAGGAAATTATAGTCTCTATTCTCTCACCCCCTCGTGGCCTTTTAGATGTGTGGCCTACTCCCCAGGAAATCATGCCAACCGTCCTCTCGATCAGGACGTTGTCGATGTTGACTTGGGCAGGTGGAGGGCTCACCTAGCATGGAGCAGCTGACGGTCCCCCCCTGGACGAACTTTTTGAGGTAGCCACGTTGGATGAGTTTCTTGATGGCACGCCTTAAGTGATGGCAGTCCTCCGTGTCGTGGCTGTAGTCCTAGTGGAATCGACAGTAGAGGCTTCTGTCTCGGGTGACTGATGGCTTCAGAGGAGGAGAGTGCTTGAGGTAGGACTCACCCTCAATCTCCATCAACATGTGAGATCTGGGGGCAAGGAGAGTGTTGACCCAATTATTGATTTTGATGATTAATAAAGGAATTGAGTATATTCATTATGTTACTAATAAATTTAACAAGTGTTTCAGGGCTTAAAAATATTTGTTTAATCAAAAGGCATCAAGAAACGTGTTTTGAATCAAGTGCCAAAGGTAAGTTTCAAAATTCAGAGCCTGGAGTCGACACCTAGAAAGTCTGTAGCCGATCCCATGGCCAATCAAATGTCTTTCTAATTTTTGATACGGTCCAGAGCCGACACCCATAGTTTCGGAGTGGACACCCAGAGTTTTGGAGTCGACACTTACAGTGTCTGGAGCCGGCTCCAACACGGGGATAGAACGCGTAATTTTTGACTACCTTGGAGCCGACACTTACAGTCTCTTGGAGCCGACACCTGAACATGGCGAGCTGACACTTTACTTTTTCGGAGCCGACTCCTCAACGAGCTCAGAACTTTCTATTTTTGGATACACGACTTGGAGCCGACACCTGAAAAGTTGGAGCCGACTCCAACCTGTTAGAAACGAATTTTTAAATTGCCAGATCAGCTCAAACGGTAATATTTTCTTTACCTAACCCCTAACGACTATATTTCATGTATGGAAAAACTTTCTAGGTACATTCCAACAGCTAGTTTCACACCCAAAAATGGATTAAATGAAAACTATAAAAGGGGGAAGAGCATTCGTTTTAAAGAGAGAGAAATACAGAAGAAAAATGGAAAAATAGAGAAATCATAGTGAAAAAATCCAAGAGGTCTTGAGCTAGAAATCAAGAGAAAAGAATCCACGTTCAAATTTTTCTACTCCAAAAAGCTCAAAGAGAAATCCAAGGCATTCAACTTAAAAAATTGAAGGATTTTCAAAAGCTCTATTTTTGTGATTTCCCAACTTCTCATCTACAACATCTGTGAAGAATCGAAGCTGAGGCTTGATTCAACATCTCAAAAGAGAGGAGGAAAAGAAGAAAAGAAGAAAAGCTCAAATCCAATCATCTTCAAATCAGGTTTTTTAAACTTGTTTATTTACTTTGAATATTTGCTTATTTAAGGAGCTGTGTGTTATTGTAAATTATTATTCTTTCTTGTTTTTGCTAGTTCAATCAGGGGGATTGAATTAGTGGAGGTAGTATACCTCGGGGCAAGCTAGATTAGCTTGTGTTTGGGTTTTTGTGCTGGTGAGCCCGAAAAACCAGCTGGGTTCGTTGTGATCATGGGAAAACAACAAGTTTTGAGTTATGATCTTGTAAAACAACTCGGCTGTAATCTAGTTGATTATAGTGTGGACCCAAGTGGAACTTGGGAGTGGACGTAGGTGTTGGATACACCGAACCACTATAAATTCTTGTGTTTGCATGCTTTAATTGTCTCTCTCTCTATCTCTTCATTTGTGATTGAAATTTATTCTGCACTTGATTATTTCAAAGCCAATAGTTTTAAAAGGTTAAAATTTAAGAACCCAATTCACCCCCCCCCTCTTGGGTTGCCATCTGGGCCAACAATTGGTATCAGAGCAAGTGCTCATTTGAATTTGGTCTAACGATCAAGAGCTAAAGATCCAAATGGCAGCTCAAGCTAGTTCATCTTACTTAGAAGGTCAATCCACTAATCGACCTCCTTTGTTTAATGGAACTAATTATGGTTATTGGAAAGCTAGGATGAAAATTTTTATTCAAGCACTTGACTATGACTTATGGGGTATCATAGTTAATGGTCCACACACACCCACAATTAGAGTAGATAACATGGTGATTCCTAAGCCGGAAATGGAATGGGATGAACATGATAAAAAGTTGGCACAACTTAATGCCAAGGCTATGAATGTTTTATATTGTTCACTAGATGCAAATGAATTTAATCGAATTTCTACATGTATTTCGCAAAAGAAATTTGGGATAGATTAGAGGTTACCCATGAGGGTACAAATCAAGTTAAAGAATCAAAGATTAATATTTTAGTGCATAAATATGAATTTTTAGCATGGAACAAACTGAAACCATCACATGCATGTACACAAGATTCACTGATATTGTAAATGGTTTGAAAAGTCTAGGTAAGACCTATACTAATTCTGAACTTGTGCGTAAAATTCTTAGGTCACTTCCAAGATCGTGGGAAGCGAAGGTGACTGCCATCCAAGAAGCAAAGGACTTAAATGTGTTACCTTTGGAAGAGCTACTTGGATCCTTGATGACTCATGAGCTAACCATGAAACAACATCAAGAGGAGGAAGTCAAGAAAAAGAAGACAATTGCTCTTAAAGCTGCAGAAAGTGAGGAGAGCTGTAGTGATGATGATGATGAAGAGACTGCACTCCTTGCAAGAAAATTTAAGAAATTCATGCAAAGAAGGAGACCCTTCCACAAGAAGAAATCTGGAACAAAAATGGAAGGAGAAAAGGAGAAAGAGAAGGACAAAAAAAAAAAAAAGAGCCCTTAATTTGTTATGAGTGTAAGAAACCAGGGCATTTTAGATATGACTGTCCTCAACTGAAGAAAGCCTACAAGAAGAAAAAGAAGGCGTATGTTGCAACTTGGAGTGACAGCGATGAATCCTCTTCAGAGGAAGAACAAAAGAAGTTGCAAACATTTGCTTTATGGCAAACGATGACAACGAGGTAAGTTCTGAAAACCCTTGTGATGATTTCGCATTTGATGAATTGTTTGAAGCTTTTAATGAACTAGTTGATGATTTTAAAGCCTTGAAAAAGAAATACAAATTTTTAAAAAATGATAATTCAATTCTCATTAAAGAAAAAGATAATCTTACTCATGAGATTGAGATGCTGAAATCTGAAAAAGATAATAACAAAAGAAAGAGAATCAATCTCCAATGAAAATGATAAATTAAAGAAGGAAGTTGATAAATATAAAAATATATTGATAAATTTACTAATAGTTCTGAAAAACTTAATTTATTATTGAGTAATCAAAGAGCTATATTTGATAAGGCTGGATTAGGATATAGGCCTAACATAAAACAAAAGTTTGTCAAAAACTTTTTCAGAAAAGAACCAAATAAAGATGATGTTACATGTCATTATTGTAACAAGAAAGGCCATAAATCCTATGAATGTAAGGCAAGAAATAGTAACAAGAATTTAAGTAGTAAAGGAAAGAAAATATGGGTTCCCAAAGGAACAATCTTTTATGCTACTAACCATGAAGGACCCAAGAAGGCTTGGGTACCTAAATATAAGACTTGATCATTTTTGCAGGAGTGTCTTGCGGCCAAAAGAGCAAAGCAAAAGTGGTATCTCGATAGTGGCTGCTCAAGACACATGACGGGTGACAAGGATCAATTCATCACCCTTGAAAGCAAAAGAGGAGGAGTTGTTACGTTTGGTGACAATGGCAAAGGCCAAATCATGGGGTTTGGTAAAATTCAAATAACTCCCTCCACATATATTGAAAATGTTTTATATGTCAATGGTTTAAAACATAATCTAATTAGTATTAGTCAATTATGTGATAAAGGTTTTAAAGTATCATTTGAAGCTTCTATCTGCACTGTTTCTAATCCCATTGATAATAGCATTGTTTTTACTGGAAATAGAAATGGCAATGTATACTTGATTGATTTAGACAATTTGTCTACTAGTAATCATTGCTTAGTTGCTAATAATGCTAATATGAATGAGATTGGTTGGTTATGGCATCGTAGATTAGGTCATGCAAGCACACACCTAATTTCAAAATTAATTAGAATGGATTTAGTAAAAGGTCTTCCACAACTAGATTTTGAAAATAACAAAATTTGCGATGCATGTCAATTTGGAAAACAAACTAAAAACTCTTTCAAAACTAAAAATATTGTTTCCACTTCTAGGCCACTTGAACTACTTCACATGGATCTTTTTGGACCTACTAGAACCACTAGTCTAGGAGGAAAGAAATATGGTCTTGTGATTGTAGATGATTATTCTAGATACACTTGGGTATTTTTTTAGCTCATAAAGATGAGACCTTTCCATATTTTGAAATTCTTCAAGAAGGTCACAAATGAGAAAAACAACACCATAGTGTCTCTTAGAAGTGATCATGGCACTGAATTTGAAAATCATTTATTTGAAAACTTTTGCATTGAAAATGGCATCCATCATAATTTTTCAGCACCTAGAACACCACAACAAAATGGAGTAGTAGAAAGAAAAAATAGAACTTTAGAAGACATGGCCCGTACCATGCTATGTGAAAGCAACTTACCAAAATACTTTTGGGCGGAAGCTATAAACACGGCATGCTACATTCTTAATAGAGCTTTAATTAGGCCAATCATTAAGAAAACTCCTTATGAACTATGGAACAATAGAAAACCAAACATAAGTTACTTTCATGCATTTGGTTGTAAATGTTTCATTCATAATAATGGTAAAGATAATCTAGGAAAATTTGATGCAAAATCTGATGAAGGCATTTTCTTAGGATATTCAACATCTAGTAAAGCCTATAGAGTGTTTAACAAGAGAAACTTAATTGTAGAAGAATCTATTCATGTAATTTTTGATGAATCTTTAGCATCGAGTTCAGGAAAGATTGATGATGAGGAAGATACAAACATATTAGAAAGAGATAAAAAATTGAATATAAATGTATCTTCAGATCATGAACAAGAAGTTAAAGATGATGATTCTCCTAGTGTTGATGTTGTTGATGCAAATCATAATGATGTAGATCTTCCTAGAGATTGGAGATATGCCTATGGTCATCCAAAAGAATTAATTATAGGTGATCCATCTCAAGGAGTAAGAACTAGATCATCAATGAGAAACATCAATAATCATCTTGCATTTGTATCTCAAATTGAACCTAAAACTATTGAAGAGGCTGAAAAAGATAATAATTGGATGTTAGCTATGCAAGAAGAATTAAATCAATTTACTAGAAATAATGTCTGGACCCTTGTAGATAGACCTAAAGATCATTCAGTTATAGGATCAAAATGGGTATTTAGAAATAAATTAGATGAAAATGGCATAGTAATTAGAAACAAAGCTAGATTAGTCGCAAAAGGATATAATCAAGAAGAAGGAATTGATTTTGATGAAACTTTTGCACCTGTAGCTAGATTAGAAGCAATTAGATTATTACTCGCATTTGCATGTCATATGCATATCAATTTATTTCAAATGGATGTTAAAAGTGCATTTTTAAATGGATTTATAAATGAGGAAGTTTTTGTTGAACAACCACCTGGTTTTGAAGATCATGAATTTCCAAATCATGTTTTTAAATTGCACAAAGCACTATATGGTTTAAAACAAGCACCTAGAGCTTGGTATGAAAGATTAAGTAAATTTCTGATTGAAAATGATTTTACAAGAGGAAATGTTGATAAAACACTATTTTTGAAAAGAAAAGACAAGGATTTATTAGTAGTACAAATATATGTTGATGATATTGTATTCGGTGCTACTAACAATCTTTTGTGTCAAGAATTTGCTAAGTTAATGCAGGGTGAATTCGAAATGAGCATGATGGGAGAACTCAACTTCTTCCTAGGACTTCAAATCAAGCAAAGCAAAGAGGGGATTTTCATCAATCAAGCAAAATACACAAAAGAACTTCTCAAGAAGTTTGGAATGGAGTCAATCAAACCACTTGGAACACCTATGAGTCCTTCATGCAAATTGGACAAAGATGAAGATGGTAAGAAAGTAGATCAAAAATATTATAGAGGTATGATCGGATCTCTTCTTTACTTAACAGCTAGTAGACCAGATATCATGTTTGCTGTTTGTTTATGTGCTAGATTTCAATCTGAACCTAAAGAATCTCACTTAATTGCTGTGAAAAGAATCTTAAGATATTTAAGTGGAACTAAAAATGTAGGTTTATGGTACTCTAGAGACTCAACATTAAACTTGATTGCATATTCTGATTCTGACTATGCTGGATGCAAACTAGATAGAAAAAGCACAAGTGGTGCATGTCAATTTTTAGGAAGTAACTTAATCTCTTGGTTTAGCAAAAAGCAAAATTCGGTTGCATTATCAACTGCTGAAGCAGAATATGTTGCAGCTGGAAGTTGCTGTGCTCAAATCCTTTGGATTAAGAGACAACTTGAAGATTATGGCATAACACTTGATAAAACTCCTATTAGATGTGATAATACGAGTGCAATAAATTTAACAAAAAATCCAATTCAACATTCAAGAACAAAACACATTGAAATTAGATATCACTTTATAAGAGAACATGTAGCTAATAATGAAATTTGTCTTGATTATGTTAATACTGAAGAACAATTAGCTGATATATTTACAAAACCTTTAAGTGAAGAGAGATTTTGTTATCTTAGAGGTGAATTAGGGATTTGTGACCCTTTGGAATGATTTTGAAACTCTAAGGAATGACTATCTAGATTTCTATTAATTTCTTGATATTCCTTTCATAATTTTAAGGACAAATTATCTAGTCATCTGAGCAATTTGATTCTTCATATTCCAAAGATTTTTTCAAAATTTTATTGAACCTATTTTGACAAGTTTCAGATGTTTGAATCTCAGTTGTTTTTCTCTGAAACTGTCAGTGGAGTCGACACCTCAGTTTGAGGAGTCGACACCTCGTTCGCTCTCGGTCCCTGACCTTGGAGCCGACACCCGTATAAGTGGAGCCGACTCCAGTTCGAGCGCTGACTGTTTAGCGATTTGGAGTCGACACCCGACTTTGCGGGAGTCGACACCTGGGGTCCCAAATCAACTTTATTAGGGCAGAGTCGACACCTTCGTCATTCATTCATTTTCAATCCTAAACCAAACTCTTCCCAAACTCTCTCAAAACCTCCCCAACTCAAATTCCACTCTATTCAAACTTTCCTAAGGATCTAAATGGCACCTAAGAGGAGAGGATCCGTACTTGGAGCGCCTGTGACGACTGGGAAGCGTTCGGCGAGGCGACCCATCCCGAGCCGTCTCCGAGCGAGGATTCCACAACCCAATCGGATAGTCCAGGCCCTTCTTCTCCTCAGGTAGACACCTTAGCCGGGAGAGTAATTACCATGGGTAGAAAGGTCGATTTTGATTCTTTGAGTCCGAGGGTTTTTCAATTGGAAATCAACTCAAGAGCTAGGTTGGGATAAAGTGTGCTCATTAGATGTTCCTACCTATCCGGCCCTTGTCAAGGAGTTCTACTTCAATTTGTCAAGAGGTGATGGTGGGATCGTAAGCTCTGTTAGAGGTAAAAGAATCCACCTTACTTTTTAGAAATTAGGAAATCTTCTAAGCATTCCAATCGGATTAGCAGCAGATATTCACAGTGAGAGGTCAGATGCTCTGTCAAGGATGTTAGGGAGAGAAGTAACAGAATTTGAAGAGGTTAGGGCTAACCAATTGCCCTTGGAGTTGAGGTTACTTCATAATATTTGCAGCAGAATTTTATTTCCTAAGACCGGACGATTTGAGTATGTCTCGGAGCGAGACATAGTTGATGGATAGTGTATTGACTGGTCAACCCATAAACCTTGCTGCAATGATGATTTTCTATATGGCCGAGGCTGGAGGAAAAAGGAGATCTTCCCTACCCTACGGTATGATTTGACTATGGTTTTCAGGAGCCAAGGAGTTGTGATTTTGGATAATGAGCCTTCCAAGAACCTTAGGCATACTGACTACTATAGTTTGGCTACAGTTCATCGGATGGGATTTGTGAAGGTTAATGGACAATGGGAGAGGAAAGGCAGTTTGGATGAGAGCCACTGAATTGAGGTCTTCAGCACCTTTTGAGGCTGGTCCGTCTGTGAGGGTTCCTTCTCCACAGCCTGGCAGTCCTGCTCCTGCTCCTGCTCCAGTTCCGGTACCTCCATCTACTTCATCAGTCGGATTTTCAGACATTCAATTGGAGCAACTTAAAAGTCTACTTGCTGCTCAGAAGGATGAAATGAAGACTGAGTTTGACAGTCATTTTATGAATTTAAAAGAGACCCTTTACTCTTTGATGATCGCATTAGTAAAATTGAGTCCACTCTTGCTCTTCTGCTGAATCCTTAAGAATGATCTAAAGAACATATTTGAAGAACTTAAGGATATTGTGGAGACTCAGAAACCTACTCAAGATGCAATGCTGAACTTCAAGATAAGATCATGACTGCTTGCTCTTTTGTTGATAGAAGATTAAAAGAATTTGTAGCGACTCAGAGCGAAGGAATGGGAAAGATTTTAGAACGTTTACAAAGAATTATTAGAACTAATCTGTAATTATCATGTAATGAAGTACAAGTTTTTGATTCAATGTAGTTTGATGTTGAAATCTTAATGTAATGATGTATAGTTTGATGTTGACAAAGTTCAGTTTCACTTTGTAATACCTGACTTTTTGATGTAATGAAATTATCTTTTGATCTATCAATTTATCATTTTACTCTTCTTAATCTTTTGTTGATTACAAAAAAGGGGGAGAAAGTTATGTCGTATATGCATTGATTAGTTATGCTTTGATTGGTATTTGATTGGTATTAAATTATTTTGGATTGCAAGCTTAAGTGAAAATTGATATAACTGAATTTTAGAAGCAAAAGGAAGAACAATTGTTAAATTGAACTTCATAGGGGGAGCTACCTTATTCAGGGGGAGCTTACCTGTGAGGATCATATCTTTGAAAATTTTGATTTGAGAATCCTATGCATATACTCAATGTTTTTATAATCATCAAAAAGGGGAGATTGTTGACCCAATTATTGATTTTGATGATTAATAAAGGAATTGAGTATATTCATTGTGTTACTAATAAATTTAACAAGTGTTTCAGGGCTTAAAAATATTTGTTTAATCAAAAGGCATCAAGAAACGTGTTTTGAATCAAGTGCCAAAGGTAAGTTTCAAAATTCAGAGCCTGGAGTCGACACCTAGAAAGTCTGGAGCCGACCCCATGGCCAATCAAATATCTTTCTGATTTTTGATACGGTCCGGAGCCGACACCCAGAGTTTTAGAGCCGACAGAGTTTTGGAGTCGACACTTACAGTGTCTGGAGCCGACTCCAACACGGGGACAGAACGCATGATTTTTGACTACCTTGGAGCCGACACTTACAGTCTCTTGGAGCCGACACTTTACTTTTTCGGAGCCGACTCCTCAACGAGCTCATAACTTTCTATTTTTGGATACACGACTTGGAGCCGACACCTAAAAAGTTGGAGCCGACTCCAACCTGTCAAAAATTTTTAAATTGCCAGATCAGCTCAAACGGTAATATTTTCTTTACCTAACCCCTAACGGCTATATTTCATGGATGGAAAAACTTTCCAGGTACATCCAACGGCTAGTTTCACACCCAAAAATGGATTAAACAAAATCTATAAAAGGGGGAAGAGCGTTCGTTTAAAGAGAGAGAAATAGAGAAGAAAAATAGAAAAATAGAGAAATCATAGTGAAAAAATCCAAGAGGTCTTGAGCTAGAAATCAAGAGAAAAGAATCCACGTTCAAATTCTTCCACTCCAAAAAGCTCAAAGAGAAATCCAAGGCGTTCAACTTGAAAAATTGGAGGATTTTCAAAAGCTGTTTTTGTGATTTCCCAACTTCTCATCTGCAACATCTGTGAAGAATCGAAGCTGAGGCTTGATTCAACATCTCAAAAGAGAAGAGGAAAAGAAGAAAAGAAGAAAAGCTCAAATCCAATCATCTTCAAATCAGGCTTTTCTAAACTTGTTTATTTACTTTGAATATTTGCTCATTTAAGGAGCTGTGTTATTGTAAACATTATTCTTTCTTATTTTTGCTAGTTCAATCAGGGGGATTGAATTAGTGGAGGTAGCATACCTCGGGGCAAGCTAGATTAGCTTGTGTTTGGGTTTTTGTGCTGGTGAGCCCGGAAAACCAGCTGGGTTCGTTGTGATCCCGGGAAAACAATAAGTTTAGAGTTGTGATCTTGTAAAACAACTCGGCTGTAATCTAGTTGATTATAGTGTGGACCCAAGTGGAACTTGGGAGTGGACGTAGGTGTTGGATACACCGAACCACTATAAGTTTCTTGTGTTTGCCGTGCTTTAATTGTCTCTCTCTCTATCTCTTCATTTGTGATTGAAATTTATTCTACACTTGATTATTTCAAAGCCAATAGTTTCTAAAATGTTAAAAAAAATTTAAGAACCCAATTCACCCCCTGCCCCCTCTTGGGTTGCCATCTGGGCCAACAGAGAGGAGTGAGGTTGTCTTTTTTGTGGGTGAAGCTCCTGTGCTAATTATCTGGTCGGTGCAGAGGCTCTAGCTTTTTGGGGCGAGGTCCACTTGGCTCTTCATGGATCCGCTTCTTATTGATTCTCCCATTAGCTTCTCTCCTCATGGAGTCAGCTTCGTCGATGCGTATATACTTCTGCACACGATTTAGGAACTTTGCGTAAGATCTGGAAGGCTTCTTGTCAAGGGAGTAAGTGAAACGGAAGGGACGAAGTCCTCACTTTAGGGCCAGGGTGGCTACATAATCGTCGAGGTGGAAGACCTCAAGAGCGGCCTTCTTGAAGTGGGCCACAAAATCTTTAAGAGATTCCCCATCCTTTTGTCGAACAGAGAATAGACTATCCGCCACTCGGGATATCCTTTGACAGGCATCAAAGTGAGACAGGAAGGTCATCTCTAGCTACCGGAAGGAGTCAATGCTGTGCGGGAAAGATGAGAGTACCAAGCACATACAGCCTTCCAGAGAGTGACGGAAAAGGCGATGCAGAGGAGGACGTCAGTCTCCTCTTGGACTTGCATGAGAGCCTTGTAGCTCTCAAGACAATCAAGTGGATCTATGGTGTCGTCATACAGATCCAATTGAGGAAGGCTAAACTGGGAAGGAGCCGGTTCCTCCATAATGCGACGAGTCTACCTCCGGTTGGTTGGTGAGTCTGTGGCTGAGCTCCTTCAACCGGCGATGATACTCGTCAAGGCGTCGCTCCACCCTACAGTTGACATGTCCGCCAAGGGACCCTTCCCCTGATGACTCAGAGGATGAGTAGTGGGAGGAGTGGTGCCAGTAATGATATCCCCGCTTGGGCTCCTTCCCATGTCGCTGCCTGAGAAAAGGGCTGTTGCGATGGAAAAATGGGAGATCTAGCCTCTTGGGGTTCTCACGGAAATGATGTTCCAGTGAAGCATAACGGTGATGAGTCTCTCGTTGGGGAGATCTTCCGTAGGTAGATTGTTGGCTAGCCTAAGCGGCTGCCGTGTATTGCAAAAAGGCTTGGGCTACTACTGTGTGGCCACCAAATGTTGTTGTTCAGGTGTTCTAGGTCTTTTCTCTCTTGCCCCCTTTCCTAGCGTGCCAATCTGTTAATGTCAGATCACCTTCCTCGATCATTCACAAGCGTTCGGTCACCTTCTCCGATGGGCTAAGGATCTTCCAGCGAGCTTCGCTCGATCGGGATCCTGCAAAAAGTCTCGAAGGCCGAAGATTCCGTCGGAGACCCTTCGATACTCAAGTTAGTGCTCTAAGCAACAGTCGTGAGCTTGAAAGAAAACTCGAGAGACTTAGAGAAGTGCTCTATGTAAGCGAGTGTTTTTTGATTGAGGGTCTTAGCTCTTGCTTACCTGATCGGAGGTCCCTCTTACCCATTTTATGAACGTTTGTGAGACTTGAGGTGTAATCATCTGATAGAAAATGAAAGATGAGGGTAGCAGAAGCAGAGTATGCCTCCCTCGTGGCATGTCAGACTAGAGGCCATGTCTCATCCAGTGTGGGTGGCTGCAGCTGATTGGTGGGCCAGGTCCCATCAGACGTGGGAGGCCGCAGTTGGTTGGTGGGTTGGTTGTTGGGCCAAGTTCGGTCAGATATGGGAGGTCGCAGTTGGTTAGTGAGCTAGCTTTCGTTAGACAAGGGAGGTCGCATGGTAAGTGGGTCGTATGAGCTATCCTTTAAGAGGGATCTTATCGGGGAGGCCAACTGGGGCGCTCACTACTAGAAAAGTGTGATTTACTGAGGGATTTTTACCGAGGAAAAAAAATCCCTCACAATTCCAAGGGATTTTTCGACAAAAAAATATAACTATAAAATTTTCTGATAAAAAATATTTTCTCGCAAAATCCCTCATAAAATTAATTTTTCAAGGAATTTTTCTAGGGATATTTCTAACATAAATAGGTTCTTTGTAAAAAATTCTGATAAAAAAATCTCTCGGAAAATCCCTCGCAAAATTTAATTTCTGAGGGATTTTTTGAGTGATTTTTCGAGGGATTTTTCTAGGGATATTTCTATAATAAAAGGCTTATTTATAAAAAAATTGATAAAAAAATCCCTTGACAAATCCCATGAAATTAATTTTGTGAGGGATTTTCCGAGGGATTTCTTTTTCATTAATGAGTTATTAATAAAATTTTTAATGAAAAAAAACCCCCAGAAAATCCCTCGCAAAACTAATATCCGAGGGATTTTCCGAGGGATTTTTTGATGATTTTGCGAGGAATTTTCTAGGGATATTTCTATAATAAATGGCTTATTTATAAAAAAATTGATAAAAATATCCCTCGAAAATCCCTCGGAAATTAGTTTTGCAAGGGATTTCCGAGGGATTTCTTTTTCATTAATGAGTTATTAAAAAATTTTGATGAAAAATCCCTCGAAAATCCCTCGCAAAACTAATTTCCAAGGGATTTTTTGAGGGATTTTTTGATGATTTTGTGAGGAATTTTTCGAGCGATATTTCTATAATAAATGGCTTATTTGTTAAAAAAATTAATAAAAAATATCCCTCGGAAAATCCCTCACAAAACTAATTTCTGAGGGATTTTTTGAGGGATTTCTTTTTCATTAATAAGTTATTAATAAAATTTTTGATGAAAAAAATCCCTTGGAAAATCCCTCGCAAAAATAATTTCTGAGGGATTTTTTGAGAGATTTTTTGATGATTTTGTGAGGGATTTTTTTAGGGATATTTCTATAATAAATGGCTTCTTTGTAAAAAATTGATAAAAAATATCGCTCAGAAAATTCCTTGAAAATTAGTTTTGCGAGGGATTTTTAGAGGGATTTCTTTTTCATTAATGAGCTATTAATAAAATTTTTGATGAAAAAAATCCCTCGGAGATGATTTTTTGAGAGATTTTGCGAGAGATATATCTATAATAATGGGTTATTTGCAAAAAAATTAGATAAAAAATATCTCTCAGAAAATTCCTCAGAAATTAGTTTTGCGAGGGATTTTTCAAGGAATTTCTTTTCCATTAATGAGTTATTAATAAAATTTTTGATGAAAAAATTCCCTCAAAAAATCCCTCGCAAAACTAATTTCCAATGGATTTTGCGAGGGATTTTTCGAGGGATATTTCTATAATAAATAGCTTATTTATAAAAAAAAATTGATAAAAAATATCCCTCAGAAAATCCCTCAGAAATTATTTTTGCAAGGGATTTTTCGAGGGATTTCTTTTTCATTAATGAGTTATTAATAAAAATTTTTATAAAAAAAATCCCTCAGAAAATTCCTCACAAAACTAATTTCCGAGGGATTTTTTTGATGAGTTTGCGAGGGATTTTTTTGCGGGATATTTCTATAATAAATGGCTTATTTGTAAAAAAAATATTGATAAAAAATATCACTTGAAAAATCCCTCAAAATTAATTTTGTGATGGATTTTTTAAGGGATTTCTTTTTCATTAATGAGTTATTAATAAAATTTTTGATGAAAAAAATCTCTCGAAAATCCCTTGCAACACTAATTTCTGAGGGATTTTTTGAGGGAGTTTTTTTGATGATTTTGCGAGGAATTTTTTGAGGAATATTTCTATAATAAATGGCTTCTTGTAAAAAAAAATTGATAAAAATATCCCTTGAAAAATCCCTCGGAAATTAGTTTTGCGAGGAATTTTCCAAGGGACTTCTTTTTCATTAATGAGTTATTAATAAAATTTTTGATGAAAATAATCCCTCGGAAAATCCCTCGCAAAACTAATTTCCGAGGGATTTTTCGAGGGATTTTTTTGATGATTTTGCGAGGAATTTTTCCAAAGGATATTTCAATAATAAATGGCTTCTTTATAAAAAAAATTAATAAAAAATAGCCCTCGGAAAATCCCTTGGAAATTAGTTTTGCGAGGGATTTTTCGAGGGACTTCTTTTCATTAAAGAGTTATTAATAAAATTTTTGATGAAAAAAATCCCTTGGAAAATCCCTCGTAAAACTAATTTCGATGGATTTTGATGGTTTTGCGAGGGATTTTTAAGGAATATTTCTATAATTAATGGCTTGTTTGTAACAAAAAATTGATAAAACAAATCCCTCAAAAAATCCCTTAAAAATTAATTTTGCGAGGGATTTTTCGAAGGATTTTTTTCATTAATGAGTTATTAATACATTTTTTGATGAAAAAAATCCCTCGCAAAACTAATTTCCGAGGGATTTTCTGAGGGATTTTTGATGATTTTGCGAGGGATTTTTCGAGGGATATTTCTATAATAAATGGCTTATTTGTAAAAAAAATTGATAAAAAATGTCCCTCGAAAAATCCCTCGGAAATTAGTTTTGCGAGGGATTTTCTGAGGGATTTCTTTTTCATTAATGAGTTATTAATAAAATTTTTGATGAAAAATATCCCTCGGAAAATCCCTCGCAAAACTAATTTCCGAGGGATTTTTTGAGGGATTTTTTAATAATTTTGCAAGGGATTTTTTGAGGGATATTTCAATAATAAATGGATGCATTGTAAAAAAAATTGATAAAAAATATCGCTTGGAAAATCCCTCAGAAATTAATGAATTATTAATAAAAATAATCCCTCAAAAAACCCTATTAAGTTGTTTCATGAGCCATCAACTCAGTTTGCTAGGTTGTGGCAAATAACAAAGGTTGTATATTATTTAAGATTATAGGATAACAAGTAGGAAATTCCCATCTCTTGCTTTATGTTAAAGATGGTGGCGATTAAAGATGATGGCAATTACAAAGGTTAAGGTTTTATGTAATATAGGATAAAAGGCTTGAGCTTATTACATAAATTAGGTAAAGGACAACATGCTATGTAATAAGAAAAAATTATGTGGTAGTTAAAGAGTGACCAAATAGGCAATCAATTGTTTGGGTTAGATCAACTTCATTTAAGCCTGACGACCCAACTTGACCTACTAATAAGTCAAGATTGCTAGACCTAAATTTGACTAACAACCACCAACTGACCTTTGTAATGCTAAAAAATTTTTGAACCGCTAGATCAAATTCTAATCGTTTAAGATCTTAGAACAAATCCAAATTTCAAAGCTTCTGTCACTTGCTCACCAGTTTCTTCCCTTTCATAGGGCCTAGTGCCCATTTCATTCAAATCTTAGATCAAATTTCAAACCTTAAATTTGTGAACAAATCTAAATTTCAAATCTTAGATCAAATTCTAATCGTTCAAACCTTAAAAAAATACTCACTATCATAACCACTATGATCCCAACTTTTGTTCATAAATTTATTGTAAAAATATTTAAATATTGTTGGGGAGATTGTTGACAAATTGTTGCCCCAATCTAATTGATTTTGATGATTACCAAAAGCCATGAGTATATTAAAAGATGCAATGAGTTTATTTACATAAGAAATGAATTTATTTAGAACAATCAATGAGTATGTTAAGTATGACTTTAATCAATTTGAAAGTAACTTCAAGCTCCATGTTTAAGCTTTCAAAAAGAAATTTTTATACTTCATATATCAATCAATGAGTTTTTGGAACATTTCTTGAATTGATTCCTAATGACAATTTTATTGTATTCAAGTCAAAAAAATTGATTTAAAATGAATCTGGAATGAATTTCAAGTCAATCAGAAATTCTCTGATTTTTGATACGTTCCGGAGCCGACTCTAGAGTTTCAGAGTCGACTCCACTCAGTATACAGAGATTCCTGATTTTACGAGTCGACCCCTGTGATTTCAAGAGTCGACCCCCGATTCTGTCGAGCCGACTCCATGACTGTGTGAGTCGACTCCGCTCAGACACCAGAAGGTTGTTTTTCTGAGCACTTCGCGAGTCGACCCCTAACTTTTCATGAGTCGACCCCCGACTGTCAGGAGTCGACACCTTATTTTTGATGAGTCGACCCTTTGACTTTCTGAATATTTCTATTTTTGGTATCACGTCTTCGAGCCGACTCGCGGAAAGCAGGAGTCGACTCCAATAAATCTGGGCGAGATTTTTCTGAATGCCAACTCAGCGCCAATGGTATGATTTTTCATTAACGGCTATTTTTCTTTGTTTCTAACGGCTATATTTTTGCAGAATCTATAAATAGAGAAGCCATTTTCAAATAAATAGATATACAAATAGAGAGATATACACATCAAGAGAGAAAAAAAAAAAAAAAAAATCGGAAAAACAGAGCATCATTTGGAAAAATCAGAGATTCAAAAATAGAGTGAAAGAAAAAGTGTGAAATCAAAGGAAGCTTCATTCGTGCTCAAGTGTATCAATCCAAGAAAGCTTTAGAAGAAAATCCAAGAGCTACTCAAGAGCAAATCAAAAGATTTTTAACATTCAAAGAAAGGAAGAAAAAGCTCAAATCAACTCCAACGTTCAGTCCGTGAAGAATCCGAGCTGAGGCCCGATTCTACACTTCAAAGGAGTTGAGGAAAAGAAGAAAAGAAGAAGAAAAGCTCAAAGCCAACCAACTACAAATCAGGCTTTTCTAAACTTTTCTTTTATTTGATTATCTGCTCATTGAGGAGCTGTGTAATTAAAAAACAATATTTCTATTATTTGTGTCTAGTTCAATCTGGGGGATTGAACTAGTGGAGGTAGTCTTACCTCGGTACAAGCTTGGTATAGCTTGTGTTAGGGTTTTTGTGCTGGTGAGCCCAGAAAACCAGCTGGGTTCGTTGTGATCCGGAAAACAACAAGTTTGAGTTGTGAGCTTGTAAAACAACTCGGCTGTAATCAAGGAAGATTATAGTGTGGACCCAAGTGAATCTTGGGAGTGGACGTAGGTGTTGGATACACCGAACCACTATAAAATCTCTGTGTTTACCGTGTCTCATTTATCTCTATCTCTATCTCTATCTTATTGATTGTATTTTGTTTTTGCATATGCATTCACTTTCACTCACTAAGCAAACAAATACTTAAAAAGGTTTAAATTTTTTAAAGAACCCAATTCACCCCCCCCCCCCCTCTTGGGTTGTCATCTAGGCCAACAAATACTATAAATCATTTTCTTATAAATTAAACTTAAAATCAATTCCTGTCGCCCGGTGCCCAATTCATTTGATCAATGGTTTCCCTCTCCTCCGTTCGAGCCGTCCATTTCTATTTGACCGTCAGGCTTCCCTCTCCTTCGTCTGAGCGATTCAAACACTTGGGGATGAGCAAACAAGGTAATTTTTTTTAATCTTTAGTGATTCAAACACTTGGGGATGAGCAAACAAGGTAATTTTTTTTAATCTTTATTCTTTGATTTTCTCCTTTTTTTGTTTCTATTATATTTGTTGAAGATTTTTGGGGAAGGAGAGCACGGGCTATGGAGCTCGACCGTGCCACTGACGTGCTGAGGCCCAACGGCCTCGCATGCCTCCCTAGAAAGCCACTCCAGTGGAAGGAGTGGCCGGAGCGCCTCGCACGCCTCCTTGGACAGCCACTCCAGTGAAAGGAGTGGCCGGAGAAGTGAAGAGAGTGCCACCTACGGGAGCCGAAACTCAGCAAATAGGTGATTAATATTTTCTTTGCCTCAACCTTAGCAATTTATGTTTCTTGTGGATGAAATCTTGAAATGTTTGGACTTTATAACTAAGAATACTTTAAAATTATGTATAATAAATTATTTTGCCTTCATTTTTTTAACTTTTGAATATGTTTTCATGTTTTTTTATTGATACTTCAAAAAATAGTGACTTTATATATTAATAAATTATTGAAATAATTATATGAAGTGATTTAAATGGTTAATAAAACAGCTAATATTTTTTTAAAAAAATATCTTCAATTAAATATATTTTTAATATATATATATATATATATATATATATATATATATATATATATATATATATATATATGGGTTCAAATCTCAGTATAAATTTAAATTTTAAAACTTCTATCGCTCACTAATTTGTTCTCTTTCTTCCCTCCCACGGATGCCGAAATTTTTCACTTTCAAAAGTCAAATAAAAATGAGCCAAATCTTCCGCTCGAATCGAAGCTCCTCTCCTTTCCCCGTTGGCTAAATCGGCCCGCGCACCCCTTCTCGGTATTTTGCTCTCTCGCGCGCTCTCTTGCGGCCGAAGGCGGTGGCCGGTGGTGAGGGTGGGTTAGGGTTGGGGCTAGGGTTCCCCCCCCTTCTGGGGTATTTTGCTCTCTCGCGCACTCTCTTGCGGCCGAGGGTGCTGGGTGAGGGTGGGTTAGGGTTGGGGCAAGGGTTTTATCGGGGGTTGGGAGAGATGGTGGCGGATAAGGGGAAGAAGGCCAAGGTGGTGGAGCAAGGAGAGGGAGACTCCGATCACATCGATGATGAGCTCATGCTTTCCATAGAGAAGCTCCAGGAGATTCAGGATCGAGAAGGTAATGGCATCTGTTTTCAAAATCCCTTAGATTCACCATCTTTGATGAGCAAATCCATTTAACCTTGTACAGGGTTCAGATTTAAGGAAGATGAAAGGAGACTCAATGAAGGTGGTTGTAACCCTCCAGCATTTATTTAAGGACACCTGGCACCTAGAGTTTATTCTGACATTTAGGTTCCCAGTATGATGCTTGGATTCCCAAGTCTTTGCGTGTCTGATGGGCTTTCGATATCCCCGATCCAAGGCATCACCTAGGGGATTAAAAGATATGGACGGTGACTCCCTCCTGGACCAGGGGACACACTTCGTTCGATCGCAAGGCCAGGACCACCTTCGCATAAGGAAGAGAAGGTTCGCGTTAGTCTCCAGCAGCGATGGAGAGGAGGAACCGACGCTAGAGGACGCAATGCCGAAAGGGCCGGTGCTTAGGATTTCTGGTAAAGGGAAGCGGAAGAAGCGGCACTACCGGTCCTTTGAATACGAAGGAAATATGATTGAGCTGGAGGATCCGGTGCTCCTGACTCCGGAGGATTGGAAGCAGAAGCCTTATGTTGCGATTATCAAGGACATAACTCAAGATGTGGATGGCAAAATGATGGTTACTGGGCAATGGTTTTACCGTCCCAAAGAAGCTAAAAAAAAAAAGAAACGGCGGGAACTAGAAAACACGGGACACCAGGGAACTCTTCTACAGTTTTCATCTTGATGACGTTCCAGCCGAATCAGTGATGCACAAATGTATTGTCCACTTCGTACCTTTAAACAAGAAATTACCACTTCGATCGGAGTTCCTGGGTTTTATTGTGCAAAAGGTCTATGACACTGTTGAGAGAAGGCTCTGGAGATTAACTGATAAAGATTATGAAGACAATAAACAACATGAGATTGATGTCCTGATTCAGAAAACACTTGAACGTTTAGGAAATCTTCTAGATATTGAGCCTGAAGGTGCTTCTGCTAACAACGATGATCAGTCGATGAGGAAAAGAACGTGGATAAAAGGCACATGCATCCTGATGATGTCTCAAGAAATGTTGATGCGCTTACAAGATCGGATGGTACCATTTGAGATTTGCGTACTGATGTAAGTAAGCCTATTTATAATTAGTAATTTATAAATCATGAATTTATAGTTTACATGTATATTATGAAATAAGGAAAATGGAAGTTTATTTAGATTAATTATTTTAAATGGGATCATGAATCTACATATGAGCATTTATTATGACTATAGTAACTGATAATATTTTGCAAGAAATAGTTTCTTGGTATATGTGCAAAAATATAAATTCTTTGACTTGCAAAATATGTTGGTATTATTGAGATGACTACATGAAATTGTAAAGATGACATTGAAATAATCTTGTATGTGTCGCCACGGTTTTCATATATTATGACCACACACATTTGTAAAATATGTTCTAATTGATGATATATGGCCACACACATATATAGGATGTGTTCTTATTGATTTTGATATGGCCACACACATCTGTAGGATGTGCTCCGATTAATTGTGATACGGCCTCACATATTTGTGGAATGTGTTCTGATTAATTTGAAGGGCCGTGGGACACATAAGAAAAAAAATGATTACATAAATAGTGAATTTGTTACATTGCATATTTTGGCATTTATTATATAATTATGCATATTTATGAAATAAGATAAAATGAAGTTTTATTGGTATTGATTATTTTGAAAGTTGGTAAATTGTACCATGAGTATATAATTGAGTAATTGCTATAATTATTATAGCCGGTGATATTTTGCAAAGTAATGGTTTTATATGTTTATGCAAAATATGAAGAAATATATTTATTTTTAGCTTTGCAAAGTGAATTGGTTACATGTAATGATTAAGATTGTACAAACCACTATTTATGTGATATGAAAAGATTATGCTTATGATGATGCATGATGTGTGATATGCATATATAATGATGACCCTGAATTATATTTATATGTGCCGCCGCGGTTCTCTTATGATATGGCATGTGGAGGCCACACATCTAGAGGATGTGTTCTGATTGATTATGATGTGGCATGTGGAGGCCACACACATCTAGAGAATGTGCTCTGATTGATTATGATGTGGCATGTGGAGGCCACACACATCTAGAGGATGTGCTCTGATTGAGGTGTTGCAAGGCCGTGGGACACATAAGATATAATATAACAATGATTATATAAATAGTGGGTTTATTTGCAATGCATATTCTGGTATTTATTGTATAAAGCTTGCAAATTATTTTGAGTTGATATGCTTGTTTTGATAGCATGATAAATGCATTTGAAATTGAAAGTTTTATGAAAATATGACTTGAATATATCTTGATAAGTTATGATGATATATGACTATTTTACATTATTATAGGCTTACTTATTGAGTGTGAGATCATGTAAATCCCACAATGTTTTTCAGAGCCTCGGGAATGAAGAAGGATTTTGGGGTTGATGGAGCTTCTAATTAAATAAATAGTTCCATATTATTGATGTAACCCTGGTGATGCTTGTGTGTAGGGCTTATAGCCCAAAACTTATAATTATGGTTTGTAATAAAGTATGGATTTGGATTGACTATTTATGCATATTGCCTTAAATTATTTGTTGTGTCAATATTTGGGGACGCCTTGCATGCTCGACATACGGCGGGTTGTCACCCTAGCTCTTTGGGTCAGGGGCGTGACAACTTTTATGGTATCAGAGCCTAGGTTTTGACTTTATGAACACATACATGATGATACTCTAGGCAAAATACTAGGATGACATTGAGACAATTATAACTTTAAAGGAATTTCAGGAATTATGTTGTGAAAGCCTGAAATTTAAAGTTTATCAAGATATTAATTAAAATATAAATTTGATAGGAATTAAGAATGAACCATCGCACCAGAAGCCAATAATATAATGGGACTCCTAGGCTGGTGACCTTAATCAGTGGGAAGGTCAAGGGGCTTCTAGAGGTTTTAGCTCCATCAAACTTGTTGGAAATGACTCGTAGCAGTTTCAGACCTTTAAATAATATGGGTAGATGAAACTTTAATTGGATTTGCAATAAAAGATAGATGAATATATGGAATATAATATAGTAGTTGAAAATTACAATTGATGACAAATATGACTAAGATAACATCATTATATCCATATTGCAATTGAGTTAGATATTTGGATTTTGAGTTATTAAATCTAAATTTGAACGTGGATGTATACAATGAATTTTTATTTGTAGAATTTACATAGTTGATATTGTAAGATTATGAGCTAATCTGCTGGTTATAAAGATGATGAATATTGACGATATTTTGGTAATGAGATAGTTAATTATATATTTTTGATCAATTACAATTTGAATCTAGATGGATAAGTGTATATAGTGAATTTTTCTAAGAGAACTTTTATTATAGAAAGTACATGTTCAAAACTGATTGTTATTTTGCTAGATATGGAGATGATTGATACTGATGTTAATAATGTGGTTGACTGCGTATTATATCATGATGGACTATTTAGGAAGAATATAAAATTTTAAATTCTGAGATAATTACTATTTAAGTTTTGAGAGTAGTAGACTCTATTAATCTTTAGAACTGATTTTGGTTATAAATGAGCAAATATTTTGATGGTAGAAAGTGAAAGATTTTAGTAGTAATAAGAATAAGATAAACTCCACTGATAAAGAATTTCATGAGGATTTTCATGTGTTAATAAATTTTTAAATCATGATATCAATTCATTAATTTATCGTGCATACTATTTGTACTTTTTTTCATAGTTCCTAAGTAGATATCTTTTTCCAGGGTGGATAAATTATCAATCAACCATACGTGGAATAATTATTGCTAAGAAAATAGGAGGAGATGATTTTATTTTGATTATTATCAATTATGGATTATGGTTAAGGATACATCTAATATCACTTTCAGTCATAGAGAGATTACTATAATTTTTTAATTATGTCTTTTGGATGGTAAGTACATTTTTAATCTTTATTGACCTTATAAGTCATGTATCCATCTGAGCTAGATCAGTGAGGTCACTTTGAGATATTCAAGGGGTTAAATTTAGTTGGCCATGATATGGCATGAGACATTGCTTAATCTATAAAAACCAACATAATTTTTAGGTGATTTTGATAGTCATTGGTAACAAAATAATTGATTCGAGGATTTGAATCATTTAAATTACAATATTTATTGAGAATATACTGACATATTCAAGAGAAATTGATTGGTTGTAGTGGTATTATTGATAAATTAATTCTACCGGTGATTAATGATGGCAATATTATTTAAAGAAATTAAATTAGTTGATTATGATAATTATGAAAGATATCCTAAATGATTGGCATAATGTTCATTGATGTTAGCTTGAAGTATTCAAGAGTGAAACCTAGTATGTTATGATATTGATATAAGTGTCGTAATGCTTAATGGCACATTCAACTATTCAAGAGTTGAGAGAGCATTGGAAGAAAACTATCTTATATCTAAGTCACAAGAATTTAGAATTGTCTTATCGAGGAATTAAGAGTACCTGATGTGTTACTAACCTTAAGAATGGATGACATAACACATATGATGGATTCTATGATATTTATAATGATTGTGTTGTGAGAAGTTAAGGTATATATATATATAAAGGATGACAGGAAAGAAATACTTCTTAAGGAAATTAATTTTATTTGGTAGAAAGATTAAATTAATTTTGAAAGTTGGACATGTCATTTGGGTACTTGGGAATGAAATAAAAGTTTGCTAGTGAGTATCTTTAATGGTACAAAATTTGTGGACATTTAATTTCGAGGATAAAATTTTAGCGGGATAAAATGTTAATATTTGTTTTTGGTTTAATGGTAAACTACGTAAATTGAGTCTGAACCTATTTGTCTCACTCTCCTAATTCGATAATGTCTTCATAAAGCTTTGTGGATTAAGCTGAATTTCTGTCCAGCCTTCTACCCTCAAATAGATGGACAATCTGCATGAACCAATAAAATTTTAGATGATATACTGCGAGCATGTGTAATGGATTTAGGAGTACTTGGTGTACTTTTTATCCTTAGTGAAATTGCTTATTTTAATGGTTACCAAGCCAATATTCAAATAGATTCATTTCAATTGTCTATGATATAAGGTGTAGATTCCCTTCATATTGAGATGAGATGAGAGAGAGAAAATTTTGGTTACTGAGTTGGTTTAACAACTATGAAAAGTATCGTTTATTAAAGCAGCTTCATGTAGCTCAGAGTTAATAGAAAGTTATGTTGATGTCAAAAAGAAAGATTTGAAATTTCAGGTTGAAGATCATTTGGAAGTTTTACTATCCAATGATGTGATGAGATTGGTGTTAGAGGTGATTTGAGCCACAATACATTGGGCCATTTGAGATTTTGATCAAAATAAAGGAGGTGTCTTATAGCTTAGCACCGTCTTCATTACTCTTTGGAGTGTTCAATGTGTTTCATATCTTTATGACTGAGGAGGTATATTTCAAACCCCCGTTATGTGTTAGAACTTGAACCAATTTAGCTTAAGAAAGAATTGACCTATGAAGATCATCTTGTGCACATTGTGGACCGCAAGGATTAAGTTCGGAGATGGTGTAGTATTCCTTATGTCAAAGTTCAGTGGAGTAATCATTCTGAGAGGGAGACTATTTGGGAGTCTAAGGAGAAAATGAAAAAGAAACATCCACAAATATTTGTATCTTATTACAGATCAATGATGTATCGATGACTGTGACTTTTGAATAAAATTTAGTTGATTATGGAATAGAAAATTTGAATTCTATATTTTATGAATGTGTATCAATTTTGAGGCCAAAATTTTTATAAGAGGGGGAGAATGTAACCCCCCCAGCATTTATTTAAGGACACCTAGCACCTAGAGTTTATTCTGACATTTAGGTTCCCAGTATGACGCTTGGATTCCCGAGTCGTTGCATGTCTGATGGGCTTCCGATATCCCTGATCCAAGGCATCACTTGGGGGATTAAAAGATATGGACGGTGACTCCCTCCTGGACCGGGGGACACACTTCGTTCGGTCGCAAGGCCAGGACCACCTTCGCATGAGGAAGAGAAGGTTCACGCTGGTCTCCAGCAGCGATGGAGAGGAGGAACCGATGCTAGAGGATGCGACGCCGAAAGGGCCGGTGCTTAGGATTTCTGGTAAAGGGAAGCGGAAGAAGCAGCACTACCGGTCCTTTGAATACGAAGGAAATACGATTGAGCTGGAGGATCCGGTGCTCCTGAATTCGAAGGATAAGAAGCAGAAGCCTTATGTTGCGATTATCAAGGACATAACTCAAGATGTGGATGGCAAAATGATGGTTACTGGGCAGTGGTTTTACCGTCCCGAAGAAGCTAAAAAAAAGAAACGGCGGGCACTGGAAAACACGGGACACCAGGAAACTCTTCTACAGTTTACATCTTGATGACGTTCCAGCCGAACCAGTGATGCACAAATGTATTGTCCACTTCGTACCTTTAAACAAGAAATTACCACTTCGATCGGAGTTCCTAGGTTTTATTGTGCAAAAGGTCTATGACACTGTTGAGAGAAGGCTCTGGAGATTAACTGATAAAGATTATGAAGACAATAAACAACATGAGATTGATGTCCTGATTCAGAAAACACTTGAACGTTTAGGAAATCTTCTAGATATTGAGCCTGAAGGTGCTTCTGCTGACAACGATGATCAGTCGATGAGGAAAAAGAACGTGGATAAAAGGCACATGCATCCTGATGATGTCTCAAGAAATGTTGATGCGCCTGCAAGATCGGATGGTACCATTTGAGATTTGTGTACTGATGTAAGTAAGCCTATTTATAATTAGTAATTTATAAATCATGAATTTATAGTTTACATGTATATTATGAAATAAGGAAAATGAAGTTTATTTAGATTAATTATTTTAAATGGGATCATGAATCTACATATGAGCATTTATTATGACTATAGTAACTGGTAATATTTTGTAAGAAATAGTTTCTTGGTTTATGTGCAAAAATAGAAATTCTTTGACTTGCAAAATATGTTGGTATTATTGAGATGACTACATGCAATTGTAAAGATGACATTGAAATAATCTTGTATGTGTCGCCACGGTTTTCATATATTATGGCCACACACATTTGTAAAATGTGTTCTAATTGATGATATATGGCCACACAGATCTATAGGGTGTGTTCTGATTGATTTTGATATGGCCACACACATCTATAGGATGTGTTCCGATTAATTGTGATATGGCCTCACACATTTGTGGAATGTGTTCTGACGTGGGATACATAAGAAAATAATTATTACAAAAATAGTGGATTTGTTACATTGCATATTTCGGCATTTATTATATAATATGCATATTTATGAAATAAGATAAAATGAAGTTTTATTGGTATTGATTATTTTAGAAGTTGGTAAATTGTACCATGAGTATATAATTGAGTAATTGCTATAATTATTATAGTCGGTGATATTTTGCAAAGTAATGGTTTTATATATTTATGCAAAATATGAAGAAATATATTTATTTTAACTTTGCAAAGTGAATTGGTTACATGTAATGATTAAGATTGTACAAACCACTGTTTATATGATATGAAAAGATTATGCTTATGATGATGCATGATGTGTGATATGCATATATGATGACCCTGAATTATATTTATATATGTCGCCGCGGTTCTCCTATGATATGGCATGTGGAGGCCACACACATCTAGAGGATGTGTGCTGATTGATTATGATATGGCATGTGGAGGCCATACATCAGAGGATGTACTCTGATTGATTATGATGTGGCATGTGGAGGCCACACACATCTAGAGGATGTGCTCTGATTGATTATGATGTGGCATGTGGAGGCCACACACATTTAGAGGATGTGCTCTGATTGAGGTGTTGCAGGGCCGTGAGACACATAAGATATAATATAACAATGATTATATAAACAGTGGGTTTATTTGCAATGCATATTCTGGTATTTATTGTATAAAGCTTTCAAATTATTTTGAGTTGATATGCTTGTTCTGATAGCATGATAAATGCATTTGAAATTGGAAGTTTTATGAAAATATGACTTGAATATATCTTGATAAGATATGATGATATATGACTATTTTACATTATTATAGGCTTACTTATTGAGTGTGAGCTCATATAAATCTCACAATGTTTTTCAGAGCCTCGGGAATGAAGAAGGATTTTGGGGTTGATGGAGCTTCTAATTAAATAAATAGTTCCATATTATTGATGTAACCCTGGTGATTTGTAGCCCAAAACTTATAATTATGGTTTGTAATAAAGTATGGATTTGGATTGACTATTTATACATATTGCCTTAAAGTATTTGTTGTGTCAATATTTGGGGACGCCTTGCATGTCCGGCATGCGGCGGGTTGTCACCCTAGCTCTTTGGGTCTGAGGCATGACAGTGGTCGAAACATTCTCCTTGATCATACCTTTCCTAGTTGGTGGCAGCTCTGGTGGAATGCTTTCCTACATCCTTTTCATATCATTCTGGTTGTCATGGCTATCCTGTCATATTTAGCAGCTGATAATGCCAATGGAAGCATTATGCTTATACTAGTTCCGATAAGTGTAGGCATTCGATTCGACCAGGTAAGTTGACATAGCATGCCTTGGATTTTGGCCTATCAGAATCTGATTCTTTCAATTCTTATCATGCTTAGGTGGTAAGAACCGAACTTGAGATACTAAACAACAGAAAATCATGATTTTTTACATACATAGTACTTAATATATTTCAGGAGTACAATAGTTCAAGAGCAGCTATGCAGCTCTCTGAACTCCTAAAATCACCTGTTAGGGTGCAGAGATGCGCCGGAAATGTTGTTCAAACAGAATGGGTCGTTCAAATTGATCAGAGAGACATAGTGCCGGGTGATATATCCATTTCAGTCCTGGTGATCTCTTTCCTGGTGATCTGAGGCTGCTAATAGCAAAAGAATTGGTTGCGAGGTAAAACAACCTGGGTTGTTTTCTCCATGTCAAGAATGTCTAACCTAAATTCTGTCATATCATAGCTGCTTTCCACTACAGTGACTTATAGAACACATCAATTAATTCCACAGCCATGAGAATAATTTTTTCCTCTGGAACAGCAGCTTTCCATAGGACTCTGAGGGCATTGAATACCTCCTTGGTTCATGAACTTGTAAAGAGAGTTAACAGAGAACCTTTTAGAGAACGGACTAGCATCCAGCAAGGTCATTTTAGAGTCAGTAATAGGGAAAAGAGGGTTCATCAATTAATTCCACTCCTGCCGTAGAGTAACCCTTACGTTCCAAATTCTAGTTCTACTCACAAATTTGCTGCTGCCACATTCCTTTTCAATAGACCATCATACAGGGCTGGGAATAGTCGGTACATCTTTCCTGTTTGAAAATTAACTTAGAAACTGATGTGGCTGATCCAGCGCCATTAGAATAAATAGTAACAGCAGCTAACGGAGATCCTCCCCTAACCCCGGAACCTCCTCCTTATCCGACATCTGTGTTGGTTTCGCCAAGCGTTCGCCTGGAGGACACCATCTCCACGGGGTTATTCAACCCTTAGTTCTGCCGAACATCTGGTAAGACCCCGAACATCTCAACCCCGATACCCCTTCGGTCTCGGGGTGCACAAGTATCATCTCACCCCCGAGACCCCCTCCGATCTCGGGGTGAGGTCACTGCATCTCAACCTCGAGACCCCCCTCCGGTCTCGGGGTGCACAAGCATCATCTCACCCCGAGACCCCCTTTGGTCTCGGGGTGAGGTCACTGCATCTCAACCTCGAGACCCCCCTCTGGTCTCGGGGTGCATAAGCATCATCTCACCCCCGAGACCCCCTTCGGTCTCGGGATGAGGTCACTGCATCTCAACCACGAGACCTCCCTCCGGTCTCGTAGTGCACAAGCATCATCTCACCCCCGAGACCCCCTCTGGTCTCGGGTGAGGTCACTGCATCTCAACCTCGAGACCCCCTCCGGTCTCGGGGTGCACAAGCATCATCTCACCCCCGAGACCCCCTCCGGTCTCGGGGTGAGGTCACTGCATCTCAACCCCGAGACCCCCTCCGGTCTTGGGGTGCACAAGCATCACCTCACCCCCGAGACCCCCTCCGGTCTCAGGGTGAGGTCACTGCATCTCAACCCCGAGACCCCATCCGGTCTCGGGGTACACAAGCATCATCTTACCCCCGAGACCCCCTCCAGTCTCGGGGTGAGGTCACTGCATCTCAACCCCGAGACCCCCCTCTGGTCTCGGGGTGCACAAGCATCATCTCACCCCCGAGACCCCCTCTGGTCTCGGGGTGAGGTCACTGCATCTCAACCTCGAGACCCCCTCTAGCCTCGAGGTGCACAAGCATCATCTCACCCTCGAGACCCCCTCCGGTCTCGGGGTGAGGTCACTGCATCTCAACCCCAAGACCTCCCTCCGGTCTCGGGGTGCACAAGCATCATCTTACCCCCGAGACCCCCTCTGGTCTCGAGGTGAGGTCACTGCATGTCAACCTCGAGACCCCCTCCGGTCTCGGGGTGCACAAGCATCATCTCACCCCCGAGACCCCCTCCGGTCTCGGGGTGAGGTCACTGCATTTCAACCCTGAGACCCTACTCTGGTCTAAGGGTGCACAAGCATCATCTCACCCACGAGACCCCCTCCGGTCTCGGGGTGAGGTCACTGCATCTAAACCTCGAGACCCCTCTGGTCTCGGGGTGCACAAGCATCATCCCACCCCCGAGACCCCCTCCGATCTTCGGGTGAGGTCACTGCATCTCAACCCCGAGACCCCCTCTGGTCTCAGGGTGAGGTCACTTCATCTCAACCCCGAGACCCCCTTCAGTCTCAGGGTGCACAAGCATCATCTCACCCCTGAGACCCCCTCCGGTCTCGGGGTGAGGTCACTGCATCTCAACCCCAAGACCCCCCTCCGGTCTCGGGGTGCACAAGCATCATCTCACCCCCAAGACCCCCTCCGGTCTCGGGGTGAGGTCACTGCATCTCAACCTCGAGACCCCCTCCAGTCTCATGGTGCACAAGCATCATCTCACCCCCGAGACCCCCTCCGGTCTCGGGGTGAGGTCACTGCATCTCAACCCCGAGACCCCCCTCCAGTCTCGGGGTGCACAAGCATCATCTCACCCCCGAGACCCCTCCGGTCTCGGGGTGAGGTCACTGCATCTCAACCTCGAGACCCCCTTCAGTCTCGGGGTGCACAAGCATCATCTCACCCCCGAGACCCCCTCCGGTCTCGAGGTGAGGTCACTGCATCTCAACCTCGAGACCCCCTCTGGTCTCGGGGTGCACAAGCATCATCTCACCCCCGAGACCCCCTCCGGTCTCGAGGTGAGGTCACTGCATCTCAACCCCGAGACCCCCCTCCGGTCTCGGGATGCACAAACATCATCTCGTCCACGAGACCCCCTCCGGTCTCGGGGTGAGGTCACTACATCTCAACCTCAAGAGCCCCTCCGGTCTCGGGGTGCACAAGCATCATCCCACCCCCGAGACCCCCTCTAGTCTCGGGGTGAGGTCACTGCATCTCAACCTCGAGACCCCCTCCAGTCTCGGGGTGCACAAGCATCATCTCACCCCCGAGACCCCCTCTGGTCTCGGGGTGCACAAGCATCATCTCACCCCCGAGACCCCATCCGGTCTCGGGGTGAGGTCACTGCATCTCAACCCCGAGACCTCCTCCGGTCTCATGGTGCACAAGCATCATCTCATCCTCGAGACCCCTTCAGGTCTCGGGGTGAGGTCACTGCACCTCAACCTCGAGACCCCCTCCGGTCTCGGCATGCACAAGCATCATCTTACCCCCGAGACCCCCTCTGGTCTCGGGTTGAGGTCACTGCATCTCAACCTCGAGACCCCCTCCGATCTCGGGGTGCACAAGCACCATCCCACCCCCGAGACCCCCTCCGGTCTCGGGGTGAGGTCACTGCATCTCAACCTCGAGACCCCCTTCGATCTCGGGGTGCATAAGCATCATCTCACCCAGAGACCCCCTCCGGTCTCGGGGTGAGGTCACTGCATCTCAACCCCGAGACCCCCTCCGGTCTTGGGGTGCACAAGCATCATCTCATCCCTGAGACCCCCTTCGGTCTCGGGGTGAGGTCACTGCATCTCAACCCCGAGACCCCCTCCGGTCTCGGGGTGCACAAGCGTCATCTCACCCCCGAGACCCCCTCCGGTCTCAGGGTGTGGGGGCAACGTTCAATACGTGAACTGGCCTTCAAACCAAACGAGAACTTCGGGCCACCTGGCGCACCCACGTGGTCCACCGTGCGCCCGTGGCTGCTAGCGGCCATACCTCATAACGACGTATGGTGCATTGCATGTGTCACTATGCATGACCATGCTCCGTTACAGAGTATGATTCGCTACCACTTGTAACTGTGCGCGGTCATGTCAAGCAACGGCACGCACTGAATGCAACCGTGGCTGCTAGACACCTGTAAAGCGATATTGACAGGTAACGCAGGGCGCCTCCAGCGCGCATAGTGATGGTACGACAGCAATCTTCCAGAACAGAAAGATGGGACATTCGAACAGGTATAAAAGCACGCGCCCGCACTGTGAGTAGGATCCTTGAACTCTAGTTTTCTAGCTTTCTTCCTACTAGCTAAAACCCTAACTATTTTTAGCTCCCTTCGGTTGAGTAGTTCTCATCTGATCCTAAGTGACTAACTTGAGTGTCGGAGGGTCCCCACCAAAGCATCCGGTCTCCGGGGACTTTTTCTTGCAAGGGTCCAGAGAGAAGGACGTCTGTCTTCCCCGACGCTTGAAGAAGGTGACTTGGCATCATCAGTGTTGGCCCAGATGGCAACCCAAGAGGGGGGTGAATTGGGTTCTTTAAAAATTTTAACCTTTTAAAAACTATGTGCTTGGAGATAGATGAAATTAAATGCAATGCGAATATTAAACACAACCAAAGAGATAGAGAAAGAGATAATCAAAGCACGGCAAACACAAAGGTTTTATAGTGGTTCGGTGTATCCAACACCTACGTCCACTCCCAAGATCCACTTGGGTCCACACTATAATCAACTAGATTACAGCCAGTTGTTTTGCAAGCTCACAACTCAAACTTGTTGTTTCCCAGGGATCACACCGAACCCAACCAATTTTTTGGGCTCACCCGCACAAAACCCTAAACTCAAGCTAATCTAGCTTGACCCGAGGTACACTACCTCCACTAGTTCAATCCCCTTGATAGAACTAGCACAAACAAGAAAGAATAATGTTTTTCAATAATACAAAGCTTCTCAAATGAGCAGATATTCAAAATAAAGGAATAAGGTTAGAAAAGCCTGTTTGAAGTAGATTGGATTTGAGCTTTTTTCTTTTCTTCTTTTCCTCTTCTCTTTGAAGATGTTGAATCAGGCTCAGCTTTGATTCGTTGCAAATGTTGCAGATGAGAAGTTGGAAAATCTCAAAAACATAGCTTTTTTTCTATTTTGGGAATCCTCCGATTTTTCAATATGAATGCCTTGGACTTCTCTTTGAGCTTTTTGGAGTGGAAGGATTTGAGTTTGAACTCTTTTCTCTTTGATTTCAGGCTCAAGACTTCACGGATTTTTTATTTTAAAGCACTCTCTTTTTTTCCATTTTTTTTTCTCTTTGTTATTCTTTCAAACGGACGTTCTCCCCTTTTATAGATTTCCTTTAATCCATTTTTGGTGAGAAAACTAGCCGTTGGAATGTACCTAGAAAGTTTTTCCAAACAAAATATCCGTTAGAAGTTAGGTAAAAAGAAAATATTACCATTAGAGCTGATCTGGCATTTTAAAATTTCGTTCCAGATAGGTTGGAGTCGGCTCCAACTTTTCCGGTGTCGGCTCCAAGTTGTTTATCCAAAAATAGAAAGTTCTGAGTTCGTTGAGGAGTCGGCTCCGAAAAAGTTAGGTGTCGGCTCCAAAAGACTGTAATGTCGGCTCCGAGGTAGTCAAAAATCAAGTGTTCTGTCCCCACATCAGAGTCGGCTCCAGACACTGTAAGTGTTGACTCTGAAACTCTGGGTGTCGGCTCCAAACTCTAGGTGTCGGCTCCAAACCGTATCAAAAATCAGAAGAATATTTGACTGGCCATGGGGTCGGCTCCAGAATTCCTAGGTGTCGACTCTAGGCTCTAAAACTTTGAAACTTATATTTTGCAATGATTCAAAGCACGTTTCTTAATGCCTTTAAATCAATCAAATATTTTTAAGCCCTAAAACACTTATCAAATCCATTAGTAATCAAATAAATATACTCAATTCCTTTATTAATCATCAAAATCAATTGTTGGGTCAACAATCTCCCCCTTTTGATGATTATAAAAACATTGAGTATATGCACAGATTCTTAAATCAAAATTTATAAAAAAATGATCCTCACAAGTAAGCTCCCCCTGAATAAGGTAGCTCCCCCTATAAAGTTCATTTAGCAGTTGTTTTTCCTTTTGCTCTACATTTTAGTTTGGATACTTAAAATTCAGTCATATCAATTTTCACTTAGGCTTAACTGAATTAATGCATATCCAAAATCACTTGATACCAATCAAAATCACTTGATACCAATCACTTGATACCAATTAAATAAAATGCCAATCAAAGCATAACTAATCAATGCATATACGACATAACTTTCTCCCCTTTTTTGTAATCAACAAAAAGGTTAGAAAGAGTTAAGACAAATGATAAAATTGATATATCAAAGGATAATTTCATTTCATCAAAGGTCAAGTATTACAAAAAGAAACTGTACTTTCATTACATCAAAAACTAAACTTTCATTTCAAACATCAAACAACATATCTCATTAAGTAAAAAAAAACTTAGACTTCATTACATGAAAATTACAAATTGGTTCTAATGATTCTTGTTAAATGATCTAAAATCCTTTGCATCCCTTCACTCTGAGTCCCTACAAATTCTTTCAATCTTCTGTCAATAAAAGAGCAAGCAGTCATGATTTTATCTTGAAGCTCGGCATTGCACTTGGAGTAGGTCTCAGAATCTCCACAGATATCTTTAAGTTCTTCAAATATATTTTTCAGATCATTACTTAAGGAATCCGCAGATGAACTAAGAGTTGATTCTATTTTGCCAATGCGATCATCCAGGGAATAAAGGGTTTCTTTAAGATTCATAAACTTATTATCAAACTCAGTCTTCAATTCATCCTTCTGAGCAGCAAGCAAACATTTGAGTTGCTCCAATTGAAGGTCTGAAAATCCAATAGATGAAGTAGATGGCTGGACAGGACTGCTAGGCTATGGAGAGGGAACCCTCACAGATGGTCCAGCCTCAAAAGATGCAGAAGGTCTAGGTTCAGGGGCTCTCTCATCCAAGCTGCCTTTCCTTTCCCATTGCCCGTTGACTTAACAAATCCCATCCGATGCAAGGTGGCCAAACTGTAGTAATCAGTATGCCTGAGATTCTTGGAAGGTTCATTGTCTAATATCACAACAACTTGGCTCCTTGGCTCCTAAAAACCATAGTTAGCACCATGCCGTAGGGTAAGGATGATCTTCTTTTCCCTCCAGCCTTAGCCATATAAAATATCATCATTGCAGCTAAATTTATGGGTTCTGGTCAACACACTATCCATCACAACAATGTCTCGCTCGGAGATACTCAAATCGGCCGGTTTTTGGAAATAATATTCTACTGCAAATATTGTGAAGTAATCTTAATTCCAAGGGCAGTTGATTAGCCCTAATCTCCTCAAATTCTGTAACTTCTCTCCCTAACATCCTCGATAGAGCGGCTGACCTCTCACTATGGATGTCGGCAACAATCCAGTAATGGAATGCTAAGGAGGTTTCCTAATTTTGAAAAGTGAGATGGATCCTTTTACCTCTGACTGAGCTCACGATTCCACCATCACCTCTCGAAGATTGAAATAGAATTCCTTGACTAAGAGCTGGATATGTAGGAACATCTAGAGAACATACTTTATCCCAGCCTAGTTCCTTAATTTGATTCCCAATAGAGAAGCCCTCGGATTGAAAGAACTCAAAATCAACTTTCCTACCCATTGTTATACTCTCCCTACTAGGGTATCTACCTGAGGAGATGAAGGGTTGGATTGTCCGAAGCAATTGAAGAGGAATCACTCGGAGACGGCTCGCGCACGGGTCTCGCCGAACATTTTCCGGTTGCCACGGGCACTCCAAGCACTGATCCTCTCCTCTTAGGTGCCATTAGATCCTTAGGAAGGCTTGAATAGGGTGGAATTAGAGATGGGGAGGTTTGAGAGAGTTTGGAAAGAGTTTGGTTAAGGATTTGAAAAGAGATGAAATGACGAGGTGTCGACTCTGCCCTAATAAAGTCGATTTGGGACCCCCAGGTGTCGACTCCCGCAAAGTCGGGTGTCGACTCCAAATCGCTAACACAGTCAGCGCTCGAACTGGAGTCGGCTCCACTTATACGGGTGTCGGCTCCAAGGTCAGGGACCGAGAGCGACACAGACAAGGTGTCGACTCCTCAAACTGAGGTGTCGACTCCACTGACAGTTTCAGAGAAAAATAACTAAGATTCAAACTGAAACTTGTCAAAAAGGTTCAATAAAATTTAAAAAAAATCTTTGGAGTATGAGGAAAAATTGCTCAGATGACTAGATAATTTGTCCTTAAAATTATGAAAGGAATATTAAGAAATTAATAGAAATCTAGATAGTCATTCCTTAGAGTTTCAAAATCATTCCAAAGGGTCACAAATCCCTAATTCACCTCTAAGATAACAAAATCTCTCTTCACTCAAAGGTTTTGTAAATATATCAGCTAATTGTTCTTCAGTATTAACATATCAAGACAAATTTCATTATTAGCTACATGTTCTCTTATAAAGTGATATCTAATTTCAATGTGTTTTGTTCTTGAATGTTGAATTGGATTTTTAGTTAAATTTATTGCACTTGTGTTATCACATCTAATTGGAGTTTTATCAAGTGTTATGCCATAATCTTCAAGTTGTCTCTTAATCCAAAGGATTTGAGCACAGCAACTTCCAGCTGCAACATATTCTGCTTCAGCAGTAGATAATGCAACCGAATTTTGCTTTTTGCTAAACCAAGAGATTAAGTTACATCCTAAAAATTGACATGCACCACTTGTGCTTTTTCTATCTAATTTACATCCAGCATAGTCAGAATCAGAATATGCAATCAAGTTTAATGTTGAGTCTCTAGAATACCATAAACCTACATTTTTAGTTCCACTTAAATATCTTAAGATTCTTTTTACAGCAATTAAGTGAGATTCTTTAGGTTCAGATTGAAATCTAGCGCATAGACAAACAACAAACATGATATCTGGTCTACTAGCTGTTAAGTAAAGAAGAGATCCGATCATACCTCTGTAATATTTTTGATCTACTTTCTTACCATCTTCATCTTTGTCCAATTTGCATGAAGGGCTCATAGGTGTTCCAAGTGGTTTGATTGACTCCATTCCAAACTTCTTGAGAAGTTCTTTTGTGTATTTTGCTTGATTGATGAAAATTCCTCTTTGCTTTGTTTGATTTGAAGTCCTAGGAAGAAATTGAGTTCTCCCATCATGCTCATCTCAAACTCACCCTGCATTAACTTAGCAAATTCTTGACATAACAGATTGTTAGTAGCACCGAATACAATATCATCAACATATATTTGTACTACTAATAAATCCTTGTCTTTTCTTTTCAAAAATAGTGTTTTATCAACATTTCCTCTTATAAAGTCATTTTCAATCAAAAATTTACTTAATCTTTCATACCAAGCTCTAGGTGCTTGTTTTAAACCATATAGTGCTTTGTGCAATTTAAAAACATGATTTGGAAATTCATGATCTTCAAAACCAGGTGGTTGTTCAACAAAAACTTCTCATTTATAAATCCATTTAAAAATGCACTTTTAACATCCATTTGAAATAAATTGATATGCATATGACATGCAAATGCAGTAATAATCTAATTGCTTCTAAGTCTAGCTACAGGTGCAAAAGTTTCATCAAAATCAATTCCTTCTTCTTGATTATATCCTTTTGCAACTAATCTAGCTTTGTTTCTAATTACTATGCCATTTTCGTCTAATTTATTTCTAAATACCCATTTTGATCCTATAACAGAATGATCTTTAGGTCTATCTACAAGAGTCCAACATTATTCCTAGTAAATTGATTTAATTCTTCTTGCATGGCTAACATCCAATTATTATCTTTTTCTGCTTCTTCAATAGTTTTAGGTTCAATTTGAGATACAAATGCAAGATGATTATTGATGTTTCTCATTGATGATCTAGTTCTTACTCCTTGAGATGGATCACCTATAATTAATTCTTTTGGATGACCATAGGCATATCTCCAATCTCTAGGAAGATCTATATCATTATGATTTGCATCAACAACATCAACACTAGGAAATCATTATCTTTAGCTTCTTGTTCATGATCTGAAGATACATCAATATTTAATTTTTCAATGTCTCTTTCTAGAATGTTTGTATCTTCCTCATCATCAATCTTTTCAGAACTTGATGCTAAAGATTCATCAAAAATTACATGAATAGATTCTTCTACAATTAAGTTTCTCTTGTTAAACACTCTATAGGCTTTACTAGATGTTGAATATCCTAAGAAAATGCCTTCATCAGATTTTGCATCAAATTTTCCTAGATTATCTTTACCATTATTATGAATGAAACATTTACAACCAAATGCATGAAAGTAACTTATGTTTGGTTTTCTATTGTTCCATAGTTCATAAGGAGTTTTCTTAATGATTGGCCTAATTAAAGCTCTATTAAGAATGTAACATGCCGTGTTTATAGCTTCCGCCCAAAAGTATTTTGGTAGGTTGCTTTCACATAGCATGGTACGGGCCATGTCTTCTAAGGTTCTATTTTTCCTTTCAACTACTCCATTTTGTTGCGGTGTTCTAGGTGCTAAAAATTATGATGGATGCCATTTTCTATGCAAAAGTTTTCAAATAAATGATTTTCAAATTCAGTGCCATGATCACTTCTTAGAGACACTATGGTGTTATTTTTCTCATTTGTGACCTTCTTGAAGAATTTCAAAATAATGGAAAGGTCTCATCTTTATGAGCTAAAAATAATACCCAAGTGTATCTAGAGTAATCATCTACAATCACAAGACCATATTTCTTTCCTCCTAGACTTGTGGTTCTAGTAGGTCCAAAAAGATCCATGTGAAGTAGTTCAAGTGGCCTAGAAGTGGAAACAATATTTTTAGTTTTGAAAGAATTTCTAGTTTGTTTTCCAAATTGACATGCATCGCAAATTTTGTTATTTTCAAAATCTAGTTGTGGAAGTCCTTTTACTAAATCCATTCTAATTAATTTTGAAATAAGGTGTGTGCTTGCATGACCTAATCTACGATGCCATAACCAACCAATCTCATTCATATTAGCATTATTAGCAACTAAGCAATGATTACTAGTAGACAAATTGTCTAAATCAATCAAGTATACATTGCCATTTCTATTTCCAATAAAAATGCTATTATCAATGGGATTAGAAACAGTGCAGATAGATGCTTCAAATGATACTTTAAAACCTTTATCACATAATTGACTAATACTAATTAGATTATGTTTTAAACCATTAACATATAAGACATTTTCAATATATGTGGAGGGAGTTATTTGAATATTACCAAACCCCATGATTTGGCCTTTGCCATTGTCACCAAACGTAACAACTCCTCCTCTTTTGCTTTCAAGGGTGATGAATTGATCCTTGTCACCCGTCATGTGTCTTGAGCAGCCGCTATCGAGATACCACTTTCGCTTTGATCTTTTGGCCGCAAGACACTCCTGCAAAAATAATTAAGTCTTATATTTAGGTACCCAAGCCTTCTTGGGTCCTTCATGGTTAGTAGCATAAAAGATTGTTCCTTTGGGAACCCATATTTTCTTTCCTTTACTACTTAAATTTTTGTTACTTTTCTCACATTACATTCATAGGATTTATGGCCTTTCTTGTTACAATAATGACATGTAACATTATCTCTATTTTGTTCTTTTCTAAAGAAGTTTTTGATAAATTTTTGTTTTATGTTAGGTCTATATCCTAATCCAGCCTTATCAAATATAGCTCTTTGATTACCTAATAATAAATTAAGTTTTTCAGAACTATAAGTAAATTTATCAACAATATTTTATATTTATCAACTTCCTTCTTTAATTTATCATTTTCATTGGAAATTGACTCTTTTTCTTTGTCAAATTTTATTTTCAGATTTCAGCATCTTAATCTCATTAGTAAGATTATCTTTTTCTTTAATGAGAATTGAATTATCATTTTTAAAAATTTGTATTTCTTTTTCAAAACTTTAAAATCACAACTAGTTCATTAAAAGCTTCAAACAATTCATCAAATGCAAAATCATCACAAGGGTTTTCAGAACTTACCTCGTTGTCGTCGTTTGCCATAAAGCAAATGTTTGCAACTTCTTTTTGATCTTCCTCTGAAGAGGATTCATCGCTGTCACTCCAGGTTGCAACATAGGCTTTCTTCTTCTTCTTGTAGGTTTTCTTTAGTAGAGGACAATCATATCTAAAGTGCCCGGTTTCTTACATTCATAGCAAATTAAGGGGTCTTTCTCTTTGTCCTTGTCTTTGTCCTTTTCTTTTCTCCTTCCATCTTAATTCCAGATTTCTTCTTGTGGAAGGGTCTCTTTCTTCTCATGAATTTTTTGAATTTTCTTGCTAGAAGAGCTGTCTCATCATCATCATCATTATCACTGCAGCTCTCCTCACTTTCTGCAGCCTTAAGAGCTATAGTCTTCTTCTTTTTAACATCTTCCTCTATGTGCTGCTTCATGGTTAACTCATGGGTCATTAGTGATCCAAGTAGCTCCTCCAAGGGTAAAGTGTTGAGGTCCTTGGCTTCTTGGATTGCTGTCACCTTTGCTTCCCAAGTCCTTGGAAGTGACCTAAGAATTTTGCGAACAAGTTCAGAATTAGTATAAATCTTACCTAGACTTTTCAAACCATTTACAATATCAGTGAATCTAGTATACATGCATGCTATAGTTTCAGTTTGTTCCATGCTGAAATAATTCATACTTATGAACAAGAATATTTATCTTAGATTCTTTAACTTGATTTGTACCCTCATGGGTAACCTCTAATCTATCCCAATCTCTTTTGCGGAATTACATGTAGAGATACGATTAAATTCATTAGCATCTAAGGAACAATATAAGACATTCATGGCCTTAGCATTAAGCTGTGCCATTTTCCTATCATTATCATTCCAATCCCTTTCGGGCTTAGGAACAATAGTGCCATCAACTATGTGTGTGGGTGTGCTAGGTCCATTAATTATAACACTCCACAATTCATAATCTGAAGCTTGAATGAATATCCTCATTCTTGCTTTCCAATATGAATAGTTGGAACCATTAAACAAGGGAGGTCTATTTGTAGAATGACCTTCAGCAAATGAAGATCCAACTTGAGCTGCCATTTGGATCTTTAGCTCTTGATCGTGTGATCAAATAAATAATGAGCACTTGCTCTGATACCAATTGTTGGCCCAGATGGCAACCCAAGAGGGGGGTGAATTGGGTTCTTTAAAAATTTTAACCTTTTAAAAACTATGTGCTTGGAGATAGATGAAATTAAATGCAATGCGAATATTAAACACAACCAAAGAGATAGAGAGAGAGATAATCAAAGCACGGCAAACACAAAGGTTTTATAGTGGTTCGGTGTATCCAACACCTACGTCCACTCCCAAGATCCACTTGGGTCCACACTATAATCCTAGATTACAGCGAGTTGTTTTACAAGCTCACAACTCAAACTTATTGTTTCCCAGGGATCACAACGAACCCAGCCGGTTTTCCGGGCTCACCAGCACAAAACCCTAAACTCAAGCTAATCTAGCTTGACCCGAGGTAACTACCTCCACTAGTTCAATCCCCTTGATAGAACTAGCACAAACAAGAAAGAATAATGTTTTTCAATAATACAAAGCTCCTCAAATGAGCAATATTCAAAATAAAGGAATAAGGTTAGAAAAGCCTGTTTGAAGTAGATTGGATTTGAGCTTTTCTTCTTTTCTTCTTTTCCTCTTCTCTTTGAAGATGTTGAATCAGGCCTCAGCTTTGATTCGTTGCAAATGTTGCAATGAGAAGTTGGAAAATCTCAAAAATAGAGCTTTTCTTCTATTTTGGGAATCCTGATTTTTAATATGAACGCCTTGGATTCTCTTTGAGCTTTTTGGAGTGGAAGGATTTGAGTTTGAACTCTTTTCTCTTTGATTTCAGGCTCAAGACTTCACGGATTTTGATTTTAAAGCACTCTCTTTTTTTCATTTTTTTTCTCTTCGTTATTTTTTCAAACGGACGTTCTCCCCTTTTATAGATTTCCTTTAATCCATTTTTGGTGAGAAAACTAGCCGTTGGAATGTACCTAGAAAGTTTTTCCAAACAAAATATATCCGTTAGAAGTTAGGTAAAAAGAAAATATTACCGTTAGAGCTGATCTGGCATTTTAAAATTTCGTTCCAAATAGGTTGGAGTCGGCTCCAACTTTTAGGTGTCGCTCCAAGTCGTTTATCCAAAAATAGAAAGTTCTGAGTTCATCGAGGAGTCGGCTCCGAAAAAGTTAGGTGTCGGCTCGCCATAGTCAGGTGTCGGCTCCAAAAGACTGTAAGTGTTGGCTCCGAGGTAGTCAAAAATCAAGCGTTCTGTCCCCATCAGTCGGCTCCAGACACTGTAAGTGTCGACTCGAAACTCTGGTGTCGGCTCCAAACTCTAGGTGTCGGCTCCGAACCGTATCAAAAATCAGAAGAATATTTGATGGCCATGGGGTCGGCTCCAGAATTCCTAGGTGTCGACTCCAGGCTCTGAAACTTTAAAACTTATATTTGCAATTGATTCAAAACACGTTTCTTAATTCCTTTAAATCAATCAAATATTTTTAATCCCTGAAACACTTATCAAATCCATTAGTAATCAAATAAATATACTCAATTCCTTTATTAATCATCAAAATTAATAGTTGGGTCAACAATCAGATTGGCGCGCCAGGTAGGGGGAATTGAAGAAAAGAATAGCCTCGAACCTGTTATTGACTTCTCCCTCCTCAAGCTCTAAAACAATGGTGACGACTCGTACATGAGAGGCCACCGTCAGTCACGCTGGGGGGCAGCGTCAAAGGGCTGATCAGCCCGCAGCTGGCCCCTCAGCCCCTCCAATCGATGCACCAGCACAGCACCGGTACAGCAGTTTCAGGAAGATCGGTTTGCTTCTCTTGCTACACAAGTTCAATCCTTGGCCACAATGGTCCAAGTCCTGCAGCATCAGGTGGTGATTGCACGGCAACCAGAACCCCTCCCGTTGGTGCCAGGAGTCCCTCAGCCCAGTCAGCACTCATTCGGAGGAGGTCTCCTGCCCGAGAAGCCTGCCCTCGCCACACTTCACCTAAGCCTCACCGTCGCGAGGCCTCCAAGCGGCTCCACTCGCCCTCTCGCCCAGCGCGTCCCCCAAGCGACGGCGTGAGAAGGAGGCAGAGCGTCCCCGTCGGCCTCCCCGCCGCCTCTCCTCCTTCCTCAGACTCTTCGAGGGAGGGGTCCTTCGATGGCGGGGTAGCCCGTCGGGCAGAGCGAAGACTTGATGAGTGTTGGCCCAGATGGCAACCCAAGAGGGGGGGGGGAATTGGGTTCTTAAAAATTTAAGTCTTTTTAACTTTAGTTGATTAGTTAGCAAAATGTGCAAGTGAGAGCTAACTTTAATCAATACACAAGCAAATAATAAAGAGAGATAGAGAGAGAGAAAATATAGCACGGCAAACACAAGATAATTTTATAGTGGTTCGGTGCAACCAACACCTACGTCCACTCCCAAGATTCACTTGGGTCCACACTATAATCTCTTCGATTACAGCCGAGTTGTTTTACAAGTTCACAACTCAAACTTGTTGTTTTCCCGGGATCACAACGAACCCAGCCGGTTTTACACGGGCTCACCAGCACAAAACCCTACACGTTGTTTTTCACGGGCTCACAACTAACCCAACACAAGCACTCCGGCTTGCAACGAGGTATAATAACCTCCACTGATTCAATCCACTGATTGAATCAGCAAACAACCAAAATAACAGAGTTTAAATATAGAAACGCTCCCTTGAGCAAATATACAAATAAAGTATAAAAAGGGTTAGAAAAGCCTGATAAGATTGCAGATGGTTGTGGCTTTGGCTTTCTTCCTTCTCCTCTTTAACTCCTCTTGAAGTATTGAATCAGGCCTCAGCAAGATTCTTGACCGTTTGAAAACTTTGGAGTTGAGATGAAGCTTTTTCTCCTTTTGTTGAATGTTGAAAATCCTTCGATTTGATCTTTGAAAAGCTTTTGGATTTTCTTTTGACTCTTGTGGATTGATGATCTGGAGCAGACGAAACTTCCTCTTTGATTTCACTCCTTTTGAATCACTCTATTTTGAACTAGAAGATTTTTCCAATAAAGCTCTGTTTTTCCCTCTTTTTGAAAGATTTTCTTTTTCTCTTTTTTTTTCTTTTTTGATTTGAAAAGGCTCCTCTATTTATAGATTCTGCAAAAATATAGCCGTTAGAAACAAGAAAAATAGCCGTTATTCAAAATATTACCGTTGGAGCTGATGTGTCATCGAAAAATCGCGTCCAGATTCGTGGAGTCGGCTCGAGCTGTGGGAGTCGGCTCGAACACTCGATTCCAGAAACACCTAACTTTCAAGGGTCGACTCGAGATATGCGGGGAGTCGACTCGAGAAGTGCTCAAAAATGAGCCTCTCTGCCGTCTGAGTCGAGTCGGCTCGCACAGTCCATGAGTCGGCTCGCGAAGGTTCAGGGGTCGACTCTTGAAAACTCAAGTGTCGACTCAGGACAACATTGAAAAACAGACATTTGGGGAGTCGACTCGGAAACCCTTGAGTCGGCTCGGGAGCGATACAAAAATCAGAAAAATGTTCTGATAGACTTTAAAACTCGTCCCAAATAAATTTAAATATAAATGTGACTTGAATAGAATTGATCATCAAATGAATATAAGAATTCTTTTTGAAATCTCAAGTTAATCTCAAGTATAAAAATTCTTTTTGTTTTAATTGATTCAAGAACTCATTGAATGTAAACATTGATAGTTTATATTTTTCATTTTTAAATAAACTCATGGTATTTGATAAATAATTCATTGTTTCTATTAATATATTCATGGCTTTTGGAAATCATCAAAATCAATAGAGTTGGGGCAATTATGTTTCAATAATTTCTCAACAATCTCCCCCTTTTTGATGATGACAAAAACATTGAGTATATGCATTATAAAATTGAAAAATTTATGATACCAAAATCAACTTTTGTGTTCATGGAAAGGCTCCCCCTCAATGAGGTAGCTCCCCCTATGAACCTCAATTTTATAATTCATTCAAAATTTTTCAAATTCAAAAACTTAAGCAAATAAACCTTTTTCTTTATGAAATTCAAATTATCTCTTCCCCTTATATGAAACATATATTTCTTTTTCTTATTTAATTCTCTCCCCTTATTTAATTAGGGCAATTAAAAGCATATAAGGTTTAAACAAATCTCTTCCTCTTAAATATGATGATGCATATACGATTAAATCATATAAATCTCTCCCCCTTTTTTGTAATCAACAAAAAGGTTGAGATGCATCAGAGCATCAACTTGATTAAATTCATTCGAATTCATTCAGCATCTAAGTTATCAATTGAGTATTGAGATATTCAAAATTATATCAAATTAAACATAAGCATTCAAGGATATTCAAAGGTACTCATAATTGAAATGAACATAACTTTTCTCATTACTTCAAAAGTATGTCAAATTACATCAAAATGTAACACAATCTCATTGTAATGAAATTAAACTAACTTAAATTCATCAAAGTTCAAATACAGTCATATTAAAGCAAAACTTCCTAGATACAATCTAGTAAGGAAATCTAGAAATACAAACTATGATAAGTATCAAAATCATTTGACACGCTTGAAAACTATACTCTTTAAGTGTCCAATCATTTCCATGATATCATCCTTTTGTGATTTGTTAAAGTCATTCATAGTTACTTGTATCTGATCAACTGCAGCATCAATATCTCTTCTTAACTGATTAGTTCTATCAAGATACACATTGGATCCATCAGCTATCCCTTGAAGTCTTTCAAATATCTTCTTAAGCTCAGCATTGAGTGAATCCACATGGGTACCAACAGAAAATGAAAGTAAGTCAAGTCTTGAAATGATGTCTTCCTTTAATTCTCTAATATCTTCTCTCAATTGACCAATTTCATCTTTTCTTTGATTATCAAATTCTGCAAACATAGCTCTAAGCTGACATAACTGCTCATCTGAAAATCTCACAGAAAAGATGAAGTCTGAGGTGGAGGAGAATAATGCATGCTAGGTCCTGCCTCAGACGGTCCAGCAACAGAAGGTCCAGCCTCGACCTCAGCTCTAATGTCTTCAACTCTGTCCTCCTCAGCTCTAACATCTTCTTGACCTTTTCTTATCCAACTACCATTAACTTTCTTGAAGCCCATGCGGTGAATAGTGGCCAATGAATAGTAGTCAGTATGTCTCAAATTTCTCCTGGGCTCACTATCACTAATTTCAATTCCTTGGCTTCTGAATAATTGTCAAGATCATGCCGTAGGGAAGACAGGATTTCCTCTTACTCCCACAATCAGCTATATACCATAATATCATAATGGGTAAGTTGATTGGCTTGCCTGAAACTACAGCATCCATAACAAAGATATCCCTCTCAGACACGTAGTCAAAACGGCCTGTCTTAGGGAAAAGAATCCTGCTGCAGATGTTATGAAGCAATCTCAAGTCCAGTGGCAGCTGATTGGCAAAAACTTCTTCAAATCCCTCAAAATTTCTATTCAATAATCTTGTGAGGGCAGGTGACCTATCCTCTGGGTCAAAAGTGGAAGGTCCTGATAGGGGTAAGTCCAATAATTTAGAGAGAATGATGGCAGTGACATTCAAACCAACTCCTCTAACAATGCTGACCAATCCATTGTCCCTCTAGTCAAATTTTATAAAACTCTTTAACTAATGCTGGGTATGTAGGACAGTCTAAGGAGCATATCTTTTCAAATCCCATTTCCTTCAACTGTGACCCTACAAGCAATCCCTCTCTCTCAAACAAATCAAAGTCAAACTTCCTTCCTGTAGTAATGACTCTACTCGCAAGGTGATCTACCTGAGGAGTAGTGGCAGTAGGAGCAGGCGAGTCGTCCGAAGAGGAAGAAGGCGAAGAGTCCGGAGTCGGCTCGCGAACGGGTCGACGCACGGTCTTCTTTCTTTTCATCCCGGCACCGCTACTACTAGCACCACGGGTTTTGGGGGCCATTGAATCAAAGTGGAATGATTGTTTAAGGATTTTGGAAGATTTTGGAAGGTTTGAAGGGTTTTGGAGGGTTTTGAAAATGATTTGGAATGATTAGAATCGATCGATGGGTCGGCTCGTGCCCTAATAAAGCGATTTGGGACCACGTCGAGTCGACTCGCGCAAAGCATAGAGTCGGCTCGGGTAAGTCACAGAGCGCAGACTCGATCTCGAGTCGACTCGCTCAGAGAAGGGGTCGACTCCTGAGTTTCAGCAGAAACTCGAGTCGACTCCGATACTCTCGAGTCGGCTCCGAAACCATTTCAGAGTAAAAAATCAAATTTTTCAGAGTGTCTGAAATGAACCCGGATTTGATCTTTGAGTATGATTAAAAATCATGGATTTTGATAGATCAAATTGATATGAGTTCTAGATAAAATTTCCTTAAGATTTTGAGAAATTGAAAGAACTCTAGATATATTTCCTTAGAGGTTTCAAAATCTATCCAAAAGGGTTACAAATTCCTAACTCTCCTCTAAGATAACAAAATCTTTCTTCGCTTAAAGGTTTTGTAAAGATGTCAGCTAGTTGTTCTTCAGTGTTTACATAATCTAAACAAATTTCATCATTAGCTACATGTTCCCTTATAAAATGATATCTAATTTCTATGTGTTTTGTCCTTGAGTGTTGAATTGGATTTTTAGTTAAATTGATTGCGCTAGTATTATCACATCTTATGGGTGTTTTATCAAGTGTGATACCATAGTCTTCAAGTTGTCGCTTAATCCATAGGATTTGCGCACAGCAACTTCCAGCTGCTACATATTCAGCTTCAGTAGTTGATAATGCAACTGAATTTTGCTTTTTGCTAAACCATGTGATTAAGTTACTTCCTAAGAAATGGCATGCACCACTTGTGCTTTTTCTATCTAATTTACATCCAGCATAATCAGAATCTGAATATGCAATTAGGTTTAATGTTGAGTCTCTAGAATACCATAAACCTACATTTTTCGTTCCATTTAAGTATCTTAAAATTCTTTTAACAGCTATTAAATGTGATTCTTTAGGTTCAGATTGAAATCTAGCACATAAACATACTGAAAACATAATATCTGGTCTACTTGCTGTTAAATAAAGAAGGGATCCGATAATACCTCGATAATACTTTTGATCAACCTTCTTACCTTCTTCATCTTTGTCCAGCTTGCATGAAGGACTCATTGGAGTTCCGAGGGGTTTCATTGTTTCCATACCAAACTTTTTGAGTAGTTCTCTTGTGTATTTGGTTTGGTTGATAAAGATTCCCTCCTTGCATTGTTTGATTTGGAGTCCAAGGAAGAAGTTGAGTTCTCCCATCATGCTCATCTCGAATTCTCCCTGCATCAACTTTGCAAATTCTTGACAAAGAGAATCGTTAGTAGCACCAAAAATAATGTCATCTACGTATATTTGTACTACAAGTAAATCTTTATTTTTTCTTTTCAAAAATAGTGTTTTATCAACATTTCCTCTTGTAAAATCATTTTCTATTAAGAATTTACTTAACCTATCATACCAAGCTCTAGGTGCTTGTTTCAAACCATATAAAGCTTTGTGCAATTTAAAAACGTGATTTGAAATTCATGATCTTCAAAACCTGGTGGTTGTTCTACATAACTTCTTCATTTATAAATCCATTTAAAAATGCGCTTTTAACATCCATTTGAAATAAGTTAAAATTCATGTGACATGCAAATGCAAGTAAAATCTAATGGCTTCTAATCTAGCTACAGGTGCAAAGGTTTCATCAAAATCAATACCTTCTCTTGATTATATCCTTTTGCAACTAATCTAGCTTTGTTTCTAATTACTATGCCATTTTCATCTAATTTATTTCTAAAAACCCATTTTGATCCTATTACTGAATGATTTTTAGGTCTTTCAACTAATGTCCAAACATTATTTCTAGTAAATTGATTTAGTTCTTCTTGCATTGCTAACATCCAATTATTATCTTTTCGGCTTCTTCAATAGTTTTAGGTTCTATTTGAGAGACAAATGCAAGATGATTACTAATATTTCTCATAAATGATCTAGTTCTTATTCCTTGAGAAGGATCACCTATAATCAATTCCTTAGGATGACTATAAGCATATCTCCAATCTCTTGGAAGATCTATATCATTATGATCATTATTAACATCATCGACCTTATGTGAATCATCATCTTTAGCCTCTTGTTCATGATCAGAAGATACTTCAATATTAAGTTTTTCAAGATCTTTTTCAATTATGTTTGTATCTTCCTCATCATCAATCTTTTCAGATCCAGTTGCTAAAGATTCATCAAAAACTACATGTATGGATTCTTCTACTATTAAGGTTTTCTTGTTAAAGATTCTATATGCCTTACTAGTCGTTGAATAACCTAGAAAAATTCCTTCATCAGATTTAGCATCAAATTTTCCTAAGTTGTTTTTACCATTATTATGAATGAAACATTTACATCCAAATGCATGAAAGTATTTTATATTTGGTTTTCTTTCATTCCATAATTCATAAGGTGTTTTCTTTAATATTGGTCTTATTAATGCTCTATTTAAGATGTAACATGCTGTGTTAATTGCTTCCGCCCAAAAATACTTTGGTAAGTTGCTTTCGCATAGCATGGTACGGGCCATGTCTTCTAAGGTTCTATTTTTTCTTTCAACTACACCGTTTTGTTGTGGAGTCCTAGGGGCTGAAAAGTTATGATTAATTCCATTTTCAGAACAAAAACTTTCAAATAAGTGATTTTCAAATTCAGTTCCATGATCACTTCTTAGAGACACTATGGTAGTGTTTTTCTCATTTGTGACTTTCTTGAAGAATTTCAGAAATCGAGAAAGTCTCATCTTTGTGAGCTAAAAACATTACCCAAGTGTACTAGAGTAATCATCTACAATCACTAGACCATATTTCTTTCCTCCTAGACTTGTGGTTCTAGTTGGTCCGAAAAGATCCATGTGAAGTAGCTCTAGAGGCCTAGAAGTTGAAACAGTGTTTTTAGATTTGAAAGAACTTCTAGTTTGTTTTCCAAATTGACATGCATCACAGATTTTGTTATTTTCAAAATCTAACTTAGGTAAACCTTTAACTAAATCCATTTTAATTAGTTTTGAAATAAGGTGTGTGCTTGCATGACCTAATCTACGATGCCATAACCATCCAATATCATTTATGTTAGCATTGTCAGCAATTAGGCAATGACTACTTTCAGATAATTTGTCTAAGTCAACTAAGTACACATTGCCATGTCTATAACCAGTAAAAACAATGCTATCATTAATGGAATCAGATACTATGCAAATAGAAGATTTAAATGAAACATTAAAGTTCTTATCACATAGTTGGCTTATACTAATTAAATTGTGCTTTAAACCATCAACATAAAGTACATTATCAATAAATATAGATGGAGTTATGCGAACTTTACCAAGGCCCATAATTTGACCTTTACCGTTATCGCCAAACGTCACAACTCCACCTTTCTTTTCTTCTAGGGTGATGAATTCCTCTTTGTCACCCGTCATATGTCTTGAGCAGCCACTATCAAGATACCACTTTTTCTTTGATCTTTTGGCTACAAGACATTCCTGCAATATAATCAAACTTTATGTTTAGGTACCCAAGCTTTCTTGGGTCCTTCATGGTTAGTAGCAACAAAAATTGTTCCTTTCGGAACCCATATTTTCTTTGCTTTAACATTTAACTTGTTGTTATTATTTAATGTTTTGCATTCAAATGATTTATGACCTTTTTCATTGCATTTAAAACAAGTTATATTACTTTGATTGGCTTTTACAAAAATATTCTTTAAAGATTTTTGTTTCCTATACGTATTATAACCTAGGCCAGCTTTATCAAAACAGCTTTTTGATTATCTAAAATCATGTTTAGTTTAGTTGAACTTAAGGTGAATTTCTCAACAATGTCTTTATATTTTTAACTTCTTTCTTTAATGAATCATTGTCTTTAACTTGCTGTTCTTTTCTAAAGCTAAGGTTTCTAATTGATCTTTTAAATCTTTTGTTGAGTTTTTAGTTTCAGATTTCAACAAATCTATTTCTTGATTAAAATTATCTCTTTCTTTGCTAAGTTCTTCTTTTTCATTAGTTAAGTTCTTAACTTCTAAAGCTAATTCATTTTTACTTTTAGCTAAGCTAATATTGTCATTTTTCAAAAACTTATACTTCTTTTTCAAAGATTTAAAATCAATCATAAGTTCATTGAAAGCCTCAAACATTTCATCAAAAGTAATTCATCATTTGAGTTTTCAGAACTTACCTCATTGTCGTTGTCGTCGTTGTTGGCCATGAAGCAGATATTGGCAACTTCCTTTTGTTCTTCTTCTTCCGACGAGGAAGATTCATCAGACCATGTTGCCATGTATGCTTTCTTCTTTTTCTTGTAGGCCTTTTTCAGCAAAGGACAATCATATCTAAAGTGCCCTGGCTTTTTACACTCATAACATACTAAGGGCTCTTTCTCTTTTTCTTTCTCCTTGTCCTTTTTCTTATCTTTTTCTCCATCAATTCTTGCTCCAAATTTCTTTTTATGGAAGGGCCTTTTTCTCATAAACTTTCTGAATTTTTTGGCCAAGAGAGCAGTTTCATCATCATCTTCATCATTACTTTCACTGCTGCTCTCTTCCATTTCTGCAGTTTTGAGGGCAAGTGTTTTCTTTCTTTTTGTTTCCTCCTCAACATGCTGCTTCATTGTCAGCTCGTGGGTCATTAGGGATCCTAGAAGCTCCTCTAAAGGTAATGCATTGAGGTCCTTTGCTTCTTGGATAGCAGTGACTTTCGCTTCCCACGATCTTGGTAGTGACCTAAGAATTTTGCGCACAAGGTCAGCATTAGAATAAATTCTACCAAGACTCTTTAAACCATTCACAATATCAGTGAATCTAGTGAACATGCATGTGATGGTTTCAGTTTGTTCCATTGTAAACAATTCATATTTATGAACCAAAATGTTTATTTTTGATTCCTTAACTTGGTTTGTTCCTTCATGTGTTATTTCCAACCTATCCCAAATTTCTTTTGCGGAATTACATGTTGAGATTCGGTTGAATTCATTAGAGTCTAAGGAACAATATAAAATGTTAATGGCTTTAGCATTTAATTGAGCCATTCTTCTATCATTATCATTCCAATCCCTTTCGGGCTTAGGAACAATAGTGCCATCAACTAAGTGTGTGGGTGTACTAGGTCCATTATTATTACTCCCCACAATTCATAGTCAGAAGCTTGAATGAATATTCTCATTCTAGCTTTCCAATATGAATAGTTGGTTCCATTAAATAAAGGAGGTCTATTCGTAGAATGACCTTCAGCAAAACATGAACCACTTTGTGTTGCCATAAGGATCTTTAGCCCTTGATCGTGAGATCAAATTCTAAATGAGCACTTGCTCTGATACCAATTGTTGGCCCAGATGGCAACCCAAGAGGGGGGGGGTGAATTGGGTTCTTAAAAATTTAAGTCTTTTTAACTTTAGTTGATTAGTTAGCAAAATGTGCAAGTGAGAGGCTAACTTTAATCAATACACAAGCAAATAATAAAGAGAGATAGAGAGAGAGAAAATATAGCACGGCAAACACAAGATAATTTTATAGTGGTTCGGTGCAACCAACACCTACGTCCACTCCCAAGATTCACTTGGGTCCACACTATAATCTCTTCGATTACAGCCGAGTTGTTTTACAAGTTCACAACTCAAACTTGTTGTTTTCCCGGGATCACAACGAACCCAGCCGGTTTTACACGGGCTCACCAGCACAAAACCCTACACGTTGTTTTTCACGGGCTCACAACTAACCCAACACAAGCACTCCGGCTTGCAACGAGGTATAATAACCTCCACTGATTGAATCAGCAAACAACCAAAATAACAGAGTTTAAATATAGAAACGCTCCCTTGAGCAAATATACAAATAAAGTATAAAAAGGGTTAGAAAAGCCTGATAAGATTGCAGATGGTTGTGGCTTTGGCTTTCTTCCTTCTCCTCTTTAACTCCTCTTGAAGTATTGAATCAGGCCTCAGCAAGATTCTTGACCGTTTGAAAACTTTGGAGTTGAGATGAAGCTTTTTCTCCTTTTGTTGAATGTTGAAAATCCTTCGATTTGATCTTTGAAAAGCTTTTGGATTTTCTTTTGACTCTTGTGGATTGATGATCTGGAGCAGACGAAACTTCCTCTTTGATTTCACTCCTTTTGAATCACTCTATTTTGAACTAGAAGATTTTTCCAATAAAGCTCTGTTTTTCCCTCTTTTTGAAAGATTTCTTTTTTCTCTTGATTCTCTTTTTTTGATTTGAAAAGAGCTCCTCTATTTATAGATTCTGCAAAATATATCCGTTAGAAACACAGAAAATAGCCGTTATTCAAAATATTACCGTTGGAGCTGATGTGTCATCGTGAAAAATCGCGCCCAGATTCGTGGAGTCGGCTCGAGCTTGTGAGTCGGCTCGAACACTCGATTCCAGAAACACCTAACTTTCAAGGGTCGACTCGAGATATGCGGGGAGTCGACTCGAGAATGCTCAAAAATGAGCCTCTCTGCCGTCTGAGTCGAGTCGGCTCGCACAGTCCATGAGTCGGCTCGCGAAGGTTCAGGGGTCGACTCTTGAAAACTCAAGTGTCGACTCAGGACAACATTGAAAAACAGACATTTGGGGAGTCGACTCGGAAACCCTTGAGTCGGCTCGGGAGCGATACAAAAATCAGAAAAATGTTCTGATAGACTTTAAAACTCGTCCCAAATAAATTTAAATATAAATGTGACTTGAATAGAATTGATCATCAAATGAGTAGTATAAGAATTCTTTTTGAAATCTCAAGTATAAAAATTCTTTTTGTTTTAATTGATTCAAGAACTCATTGAATGTAACATTGATAGTTTATATTTTTCATTTTTAAATAAACTCATGGTATTTGATAAATAATTCATTGTTTCTATTAATATATTCATGGCTTTTGGAAATCATCAAAATTAATAGAGTTGGGGCAATTATGTTTCAATAATTTCTCAACAATGAGTATAACCAGCGGTTGGAAGAGCTCAACCGCCAGATTACCAACCCTCTAGAGACAGACTATGATAGCCGCCCACCGCTGTCTCGCCGCATCATGGAGGAGCCTATCTCCACTCGGTTTTGTCTTCCTCAGCTGGACCCTTATGATGGGACCACGGACCCCCTGGACCACCTGGAGAGTTACAAGGTTCTTATGCAGGTCTAGGGGGCAACCGATTTGCTCATGTGCATCGCTTTCCCAGCCACCTTGAAGAAAGCTGCCCGAGCCTGGTATTCCGCCTGCCGCCGCGAAGTATCGATTCCTTCCATCAGTTGGAGAGGGCCTTCCTAGCCCACTTTGATGCCTGCAGGAAGATTCCAAGGGTAGCCGATAGCCTCTTCTTCATCCAGCAAAAGGGTGGCGAGTCCCTTCGGGACTACGTCGCACGGTTCAAGGAGGATGCCCTGGAAGTTTACAATCTTGAAGACTCAGTAGCCGCTTTGGTCTTGAAGCGAGGGCTTCGCCCGTCTCGCTTCGCGTACTCCCTTGACAAGAAGCCACCTGGCTCCTATGCCGAGCTCTTGACTCGGGCCCAGAAATATATTCGGGCTGACGAGGCCGACTCCTCTCGACGCGAGGCTAGTGGGAGCATCTCCAAGAAACTGGCCTGACCGGAACCTATCGAAGCTCGCCCCAAGAGACCTGAGCCTCCTCATCGGCCGGACAACCATTCCCGAGCCCCTGCACCAAGAGATGGACCCTACACCCCACTGCTCGCCCCGATATCGCAGATCCTGCTCGAGATTGAAGGGAGCCTTATCTTCAGCGCCCTCCTCCAATAAACCCGAAGATCCCTCGCAACAAGAACCTCTACTGTCATTATCACCAGGATCATGGCCATGACACTGACGACTGTCGCCAGTTGAAGAAGGCTATAGAAGACCTTATCCAACGAGGCCACCTGGGAAAGTTCATCCAGAGGAACAACCCAGGAGTTTCTGGCCCGTCAGCGCCCCCACCGCCGATGATCGACAATGCTCCAACTGAGAAGACGATGGCAATGATTTCCTGGAGGGCAGGTAGACCGCCCAAGAGGCCGAGAGAGGAGGGGGAGTTAGACTCTGTAATCCCTTTTTCTAAAAGGGACTTAGAGGGTAGTTAATGAAAATAATGATAGTGTCTTCGTGTCCATGACGATAGCCAAACACCGTGTAAAAAGAATTTTGGTCGATAGCGGGAGCTCGGTGAACGTTTTGAATTACGATGCTTGTGTTCGCATGAGTTTATCATCTGACCTGCTCCGACCTATCGCCACACCCTTGATGGGGTTCACAGGAGACTTCGTGCAAGTTAAGGGGGAGATCACCCTTCCTGCTATGACTGGCATGGCCCCGTGCCAAAGCATGGTCCTCATGAGCTTCCTAGTGGTCCGGGTGCCCCTTGCCTACAACGCTATCCTCGGAAGGCCCAGACTCAACCTCTTTGATGCCATCATCTCTACTAAGAGGCTCCTTGTGAGGTTTCCTGCTAGAGGAGGGGTCGGGGAGATGTGGGGGAGCAGAACCGCCCCCACTTTGCTGCCACATGTCTCTAGGTCCGCAGGAGGTGATGCCTGCACCCGCGCCAGAGGTGTTGGACCCCCAGGACCTAGAGAGGAGAGGAGAACCAGCTAAGCGTCTACTGGCCTTCCCTCTCGGGGAGGACCCAGCAAGAATGATCCGCATAGGAGCTTCTCTCCGAGGAGGCCTGCGATCGGCTCCTCACTTTCCTACGAGCCAACGATGACATCTTCGCCTGGTCGGCGTCGGACATGCCGGACATCCCTGAGGAGGTGATCATCCACCGGCTCAATATCAAGCCTGAGTGCCAACCCATTCGACAAAAGAAGAGAAGTTTTACCTCAGATAGACAGAAGGCTGTGGACGAAGAGGTGCGAAAGCTCTTGGCGGCCGGTCATATCCATGAAGTGCACTACCCCTACTAGCTGGCAAATGTCATGATGGTGCGTAAGGCCAGTGGGAGCTGAAGGATGTGCGTGGACTTCACCGATCTCAACAAGGCGTGCCCCAAGGATAGCTTCCCGCTGCCCCGGATCGATCAACTAGTGGATGCTACGTCCGGGCACAAGGCCCTTAGCTTCATGGATGTATTTTCGGGGTACAATCAGATAAGGATGGACCCAGCTGATGAAGAGGCCACTTCCTTTGTCACCGAAAAAGGAATTTACTGCTACAAAGTGATGTCGTTTGGGCTGAAGAATGCTGGGGAAACTTATCAGAGGTTGATGAATAAGGTCTTTGAGGGCCAGATTGGGCACAACATGGAGGTGTATGTGGATGATATATTGACCAAGAGCACCCATGTGGCTGACCACGACGTTGATCTTACGGAAACCTTCAGCAACCTACGCAAATATCGGATGAGGCTGAACCCCCACAAGTGTGCCTTCGGGGTTGCAGCGGGAAAGTTCTTGGGCTTCATGGTGACTCAGCACGGGATCAAAGCCAATCTTGACAAGATCTGGGCCATCCTGGATATGAGGCCCCGGCTAACAAAAAAGAGGTGCAGCCCTGAGTCGCTTCATGTCAAGATCAATGGAGAGATGCCTGCCCTTCTTCAAGGCGCTACGCAAGGTCAACGGCTTCGAATGGACAAAGGAGTGACAGGATGCCTTCGAGGAGTTGAAGCAATTTCTATCCACTCCCCCGTTACTATCTAAGCCAAGGAGCAGGAAGGAGCTTCTTCTGTATCTGGCAGCCTCCCCTGAGGCCGTCAGCTCTGTGCTCGTACGTATGGATGCTGAGGAAATGCATAGGCCAGTCTATTACACCAGTAAGATGCTTCATGATGCTGAGACCAGATACACCAGAACTGAGAAGATCATCTTCACCTTGGTGGTCTCGCACAGCGCTTCCGACCCTATTTCCAAGCTCACCCCATCGTGGTGCTCATGAACCAACCTCTCCAAACTATTCTATCCCGTCTTGACACCTCGGGACGGTTAGCCAAGTGCGCCGTTAAGCTGAGCGAGTTTGATTTGTCCATCGGCCAAGGTCTGCCATGAAGTCCCAAGTATTAGCTAATTTTTTGGTCGAGTGTACCTGGACTGAGGAGGGCTATGAAGAGTCACATCCGGAGGTGCGCATGGAGCCACCCCCGATGGGGGAGCGGAAGGAGAAGAGTGGATCCTACATGTGGATGGGCGGCTAACTCTCAAGAAAGCGAAGCTGGACTTATCCTCGCAAGCCCTGAGGGGGAGGTAGTAGAGTATGCCCTCCGATTCCTGTTCTCAGCTACCAATAACCAGGCAGAGTATGAAGCCCTGCTGGCGGGGATGAAACTGGCCAAGGAGCTTGGAGCGGAGCGTCTGAGAGCCTTCACAGATTCCCAGCTTGTCTCCGGGCAGGTTGTTGGGGAGTATGAGGCCAGAGACCCAACCATGTCCGCTACTTAAGCGAGGTGTGGTCCCAGGCCTCTCGGTTCTCCTACTTTTATGTCAGCTACATTCCTCGGGCGGAGAATGCTAGGGCTGATGCATTATCCCGACTAGCCACCTCGGCCGATGGGACCCTGAGAAGAACGTATGTGGAGCACTTGCAGGCCCCAAGCATTGAAGTGGCAGAAGAAGCATTGCCAGTTGAGCAGGGGCCCTCTTGGATGGACGTCTATGTACGATATTTGACCGCTGACACTCTCCCTGAAGACCCCGCAGAAGCTAGATTGCTCAAGCAGTGGGCTCCAAGGTTCCTGATAATGGACGGGAGGCTCTATCGAAGGTCATTTTCATACCCAGTCCTCAAGTGCGTAGGGCCAGCCGAACAGATTACATCTTGCGGGAGATCCACGAAGGCATTTGTGGAAGTCATCTGGGGGGCAGAGCCCTGGCTTACAAGGCCTTACGACAGGGATATTACTGGCTCACCATGAAGGAAGATGCGGCCAAGCTTGTCAAGAAATGTGATAGCTGCCAGCGCCACGCCAATATTCAGCGACAGCCGGCGTCTCAGCTGACCCATTTGGGGGCACCTTGGCCATTTGCTCAGTGGGGTATGGATATCTTGGGACCATTCCCTCTGGCCTCTGGACAGCGAAAGTTCCTCCTGGTGCCGTTGATCACTTCACCAAGTGGATTGAACCCGAAGCCCTTGCTAAAATATTGAAAACAAGGTGAGATCCTTCTTTTGGAAGTCCATCATATGCCGGTTCGGGCTACCCCATACCTTAGTCACCGACAATGGTCGGCAGTTTGATAACGCGCCTTTCCGGGAGTTCTTCACCGAACTTGGCATCTACCAGAGGTTCACTTCCGTCGGACACCCCCAGACTAATGGCACGGCCGAAGTGACCAATCGCATCATTCTCCAAGGATTGAGAACCCGGCTGGATGATTGCAAAGGGAGATGGGTGGAGGAGCTTCACAATATGCTGTGGGCCTACCATACAATGCCACAAGCCCCTACCGGAGAGACTCCGTTTAGCCTAGTTTTCAGGTCCGAAGCGTTATCCCAGTGGAGATAGGCTCCCCGAGTCCTCGGGTGGAGTCGTATGATGAGAAAGATAACTCGGACCGACTGCGGGCCTACCTTGACCTGGTGGAGAGGTGCGGGACCGATCGCGGTTGCGGATGGCGGTCTATCGACAATGAGCTGCCAGATACTACAACGCCCGCGTACGTCCCAAGACTTTCTTACCGAGAGACCTGGTCCTCCGACGGGCTAAAGTCTCAAAGCCGGTGGAGGGGGGCAAGCTAGCCCCGAATTGGGAAGGACCCTATCGGATCACCGAGACACTCCGTCACGAAGCTTACAATATTGAAGAGCTTGATGGGAAGCCACTTCCTCGGACGTGGAATGCAGACAACCTTCATCGGTATTATCAGTAGTGCATCTCTCCTCTCACATTAAATATCGTGCATGTATTCTTTTGGGCCTTTGCCCCTCATTCCATATTAACAAATTTCAATTTTAGCTCCTGAGTTCTTTCACCTAAAGCCCTGGACCAACTAGGCATAAAGCCCGACAGCCTTAGGCACCTAAAGCCCTGGACCAGCTAGGCATAAAGCCCGACCCCTGTCGGCACCTAAAGCCCTGGGCCAGCCAGGCATAAAGTTTGACACCCGTCGGTACTTAAAGCCCTAGACCTGCCACACATAAAGCCCGACCCCGTCGGTACCTAAAGACCTAGACCAGCCAGGCATAAAGCCCGACACCCATCGGCACATAAAGCCCTGGGCCAGCCAGGCATAAAGCCCGACCCCGTCGGTACCTAAAGCCCTGGACCAGCCAGGCATAAAGCCAGACCCCGTCGGCACCTAAAACCCTTGACCAGCCAGGCATAAAGCCCGACCCCGTCAGCACCTAAAGCCCTGGGCCATCCAAGCTTAAAGCCCGACCCCCGTCGGCACCTAAAGCCCTGGGCCAGCTAGGCATAAAGCCCGACACCCATCGGCACCTAAAGCCCTGGACCAGCCAAGCATAAAGCCTGACACCCATCGGCACCTAAATCCCTGGACCAGCTAGGCATAAAGCCCGACACCCGTCGGCACCTAAAGCCCTGGGCCAGCCAGGCATAAAGCCCGACACCCGTCGTACCTAAAGCCCTGGACCAGCCAGGCATAAAGCCCGACCCCCGTCGGCACCTAAAGCCATGGGCCAGCCAGGCATAAAGCCCGACACCCGTCCGCACCTAAAGCCCTGGACTAGCCAGGCATAAAGCCTGACACTCGTCGGCACCTAAAGCCCTGGACCAGCCAGGCATAAAGCCCGACACCCGTCAGCACCTAAAGCCCTGTACCAGCCAGGCATAAAGCCCGACCCCCAACAGCACCTAAAGCCCTGGACTAGCCAGGCATAAAGCCCGACACCCGTCGGCACCTAAAGCCCTGGACCAGCCAGGCATAAAGCCCGACACCCGTCGGCACCTTAAGCCCTGGACCAGCCAGGCATAAAGCCCGACCTTCATCGGCACCTAAAGCCTTGGACCAGCCAGGCATAAAGCCCAACACCCGTTGGCACCTAAAGCCCTAGACCAGCCAAGCATAAAGCCCGACACCCGTCGGCACCTTAAGCCCTGGACCAGCCAGGCATAAAGCCCGACCCCCGTCGGCACCTAAAGCCCTGGACCAGCTAGGCATAAAGCCCGACCCTGTCGGCACCTAAAGCCCTGGACCAGCCAGGCATAAAGCCCAACCCCCGTCAGCACCTAAAGCCCTGGACTAGCCAGGCATAAAGCCCGACCCCCGTCGGCACCTAAAGCCCTGGACCAGCCAGGCATAAAGCCTGACCTCCGTTGGCACCTAAAGCCATGTGCCAGCCAGGCATAAAGCCCGACCCCCGTCGGCACCTAAAGCCATGTGCCAGCCAGGCACAAGGCCCGCCATACCCCTGGCAGAGCGGTGTGCCATCGGTCCTTAGGAACCCACCTACTTCAACCTCTAAAGTCCGGTGCTTCAACCCCAAGAAGCCTATCCTGCCCCGAGGTTTGGTCCTAGATGGCTAAGATGGAGTAATTTACGCATGAATTGAGAGTTATCCCCTGGCACTAATAGGATCGAGAGGTCACGCATCATCAACCAATGAATTTGGGATAAGGGTCACAGATAGACAATTTATCTTGGAGGAAAAAGATATTTCATTAATTTGAAGTGATTACAAAATGCTGACATAGTCGGACTTACAAAAATAAAAAATACAAGGAGGCTCACGGTTCAGCCAGCGCGGGCTCATCATCGGAGGGGGCTAAATCCGAGAAGTGATCTGGTTCGACTTCTAAGGCTTAGGGAAAGCTCAAGTCCCTAGCAATCTTCTCCTTCCCGTGCTGGAACCCTTGAAGAAACACCTCCGTCGAGGCTTCTGCCAGGTCATCTGCAAAGCACTTGGATGCTTTGTATTCTTCTATGATTCCGGTGGTCCTGGCCACGACGGCGGCTTCCACCTCAATGGCCCGAGCTCCTTCCTCCGCGGCGAGGGCTGCCGCTGCAGCCCTCTCGGCCTCTTGGGCGCGGCTCACCTCCTCCTCGGCTTGGTTTGCCCTCTCCTTCCCTGCCCTTGCCTTTTCCTCCGTGGCCCTTGCCTTTTCCTCCGCTGCCGTTGCCTTTTCCTCCGCTGCCCTTGCCTTATCCTCGGCCGACCCTATTCTCTCCGCAGCCGTGACCGCTCGACCCTCGATTTCTTGGATGGCCAGGGTCAGCTCAGAGATGTACATGTCTCTGGCCATCATGGCGTTTTCAGCTTCCATCATCTGGTGGAGTGCCGCCCGCAGACGGTTGGCCTCGTCCTCCGCTCAACTCTCGGCAGCCCTTATTTCATTGGCCCGAGCAGTTCTGGCCAACTCTAGGGTCCCCTCAGCCGCCTCCGCACGATGTCGGGCCTCTTCGGCCTCCTTCTGTGCCTCGCGCAGAACTTCCCACCATGAATCACCTCCCTCGCGGCCCTTAGGGAGTGCGCAAGCTGCATGCAAGCTCCATGTCAAAAAAAAAAAAAAAAATGGGAGAAATATAGAAGCAAAGGGTGGCAGGACCACTTACTCTGACGAGGGCCACGTAGGACTCCCGGAAGAACGTACCCGCCTTCAGGTGGCTAAGCTCTTTCAGGACCTTGGGCATGATGATTGGAGAAAGGACCCGCTCTGCCCAATGCCCATCATTCAGGATGGAGTCCCGGGGCGGCCCTGGTCTGGCCCTGCTCCATTCGGCTGCCTCGACATTCTTCGACTCGGCGTGCAGGCTGCTCCTCAATGTCCTCTCAGGGGGTGGGCTTGCTGTCCCTGATGGCCCTTCGCCCCAGCTCCTGACTGCCTCGGGTAGAGTCGGTTCCTCAGGGGCAGGGAGCTCCTCCGCTACTGTGGGCTCCTCCACCACTGTCGGCTCCTCCGTAGCTGGCTCCTCCATTGATACCCCCTTGGTCGCCGCCCTCTCTGGCGGGGTGTCGGCTGTGAGGTCGATCTCTGGAGCGACCGGGGGGTCTTGCGGTGCTGATGGTCTGGGGACCTGAGCGGTCGGGCATTTTGGGGCCGGGGCTTGCTGGCCTTCACTCGGCCCTTCCTGGGCCCTCTTCTTGGAGACGGCCTTCAGGAGTCTATGGGTCGAGATCTTCATGGCTGTATGATATTGGTCAAGGTCAAAAAAAAAAATGAAACCAAGCAAAACTTTGGCTAAGTATGGAGATGGCTTACCCCGGTGGAAGATAAGACCCGCCAACTGGAGGTTATCTTCTGTCAGGAGCAGGGTGTACTGAGGGATCTCGGCAGCCAACAACTAACCCAATGCTTCTCGGTCTCTAGGGTGGACGGCGGAGTTCGCGTTGCCTCGAAGGTCGAGGTCTCCCCACCGAGGCCTGACTTGGTCTAGGCTGGCAAAAAAGAACTGGGATTTCCATCCCTTGATCGAAGAAGGAAGGAGAAGCTTGAGGACCTGGTTGGGTCGGGGCTGGAACAGCCACCAACCCTTCTGGGACCGAAGGATATAAAAAGATCAAAAGAGGGAGATTCGGGGGGTGATGCCAAGGCGATGACAGAGAACAACAAAGGCACTAATGACCCGATAGGAATTTGGGACTAGCTGAGAAGGAGTCAAGGAATAGTATTCAAGGAGGTTGATGAAAAAGGGAGGAAAGGGTGGACGGAGGCCTGCCTTCAAGCAAATCTCGTAAAGGGCCACTCGGCCGGGTCGGGAGGAGATGACTCTATCATCGGGAGTCGGCAGAAAAAGCCCAACATCCTGGGGAATCTGATAACGGGCCCAGATTTTTACCAAATCCTGGCATATTACTGTGGAGGCGGTCCCCCTCAGAGACTCCTCCACCATTGAGGAGGTGCCGGCCTCTGACCGGCGGCTCCTCGATGGAGCCCTACTAGTGACCCGCCGCTGGGCCAAAGGGACGCGGTCCTCCGAATCGATGGACCACTCAAGTGAAGGAGAGGGGGAAGGAACAGGAGAGGCGCAGTGCCTCTCAGAAGGAGAACGATTCTCCGAATCATCCTCTGAGGTCCAAGATGGGGAACTCATGGATAAAAAAAGGAATGGAGGAGTCTAGAAGAGACAAAAAACTGACCTGAAGGAAGAGAAGCTAAGCGCAGGTTCTTGGGTTTCAGGGGAGACCAAGACGCAGAGGCTCAGAGGAAGACGATGATGGCAGCAGTGGTGTGGCCAGATTCAACCCCCCGTTCGAGTTTTATTGGGTTTCAAATTGTCCCGCCATGTCTCATCAGCCACATGGATCCCCACCATAGGCTGGCTCACCTCGATGATTGCCCAGTGCATGATATGATACGCCTCCGGCCAATGATGGGACTTTGCTAACGTCGCCGCTGTGAAGGTAATGATGATGCGGCTTTCCACATGGACTTCGAAGAGTTAATCTCACCTCGAGGACGATCGTGGTAGGCTGAGTGGACGGAAGCGGCCGCCTTCTCACATTCCCCATGCCGTCCGTATAGAGATGCGGACAAGGATCATCCACATGGGAGGTAGCACCCCTTTCGCCTTGCCAGTGGGGCCCGCTTCGCCTTAGGGTGAGGGGGCATCTGATGTGGCTTATTCAGCGCCGTTAGAATAAATGGTAACAGCAGCTAACGGAGGTCCTCCCCTAACCCCGGAACCTCCTCCTTATCCGACATCAGTGTTGGGTTCGCCAAGCGCTCGCCTGGAGGACTCCGTCTCCACGGGGTCATTCAACCCTTAGCTCTACCGAATATCCGATAAGACCCCGAACATCTCAACCCCAAGACCTCCCTTCGGTCTTAGGGTGCACAAGCATCATCTCACCACCGAGACCCCCACCGGTCTCGGAGTGAGGTCACTGCATCTTAGCCTCGAGACCCCCCTCCGGTCTCGGGGTACATAAGCATCATCTCACCTCCGAGACCCCATCTGGTCACGGGGTGAGGTCACTGCATCTCAACCTCGAGACCTCCCTCTGGTCTCGGGATGCACAAGCATCATCTCACCCCTGAGACCCCCTCCGGTCTCGGGGTGAGGTCACTGCATCTCAATCCCGAGACCCCCTCCGGTCTCGGGGTGCACAAGCATCATCTCACCCCGGAGACACCCTCCGGTATCGGGGTGAGGTCACTGCATCTCAACCTCGAGACCCCCTCCGGTCTCGGGGTGCACAAGCATCATCTCACCCCCGAGACCCCCTCCAGTCTCGGGGTGAGGTCACTGCATTTCAACCCCGAGACCCCCCTCCGGTCTTGGGGTGCACAAGCATCATCTCACCCCGAGACCCCCTCCGGTCTTGGGGTGAGGTCACTGCATCCCAACCCCGAGACCCCCTCCGGTCTCGGGGTGCACAAGCATCACCTCACCCACGAGACCCCCTCCAGTCTGGGGTGAGGTCACTGCATCTCAACCCCAAGACCCCCTCCGGTCTCGGGGTCCACAAGCATCATCTCACCCCCGAGACCCCCTCTGGTCTCGAGGTGAGGTCACTGCATCTCAACCCCGAGACCCTCCTCCGGTCTCGGGGTGCACAAGCATCATCTAACCCCCGAGACCCCCTCCGGTCTCGAGGTGAGGTCACTGCATCTAAACCTCGAGACCTCCTCCAGTCTCGGGGTGCACAAGCATCATCTCACCCCCGAGACCCCCTCCGGTCTTGGGGTGAGGTCACTGCATCTCAACCATGAGACCCCCTCCGGTCTCGGGGTGCACAAGCATCATCTTACCCCCGAGACCCCCTCCGATCTCGGGGTGAGGTCACTGCATCTCAACCTGAGACCCCCCTTCGATCTTGGGGTGCACAAGCATCATCTCACCCCCGAGACCCCCTCCGGTCACGGGGTGAGGTCACTGCATCTCAACCTCGAGACCCCCCTCCGGTCTCGGGGTGCACAAGCATCATCTCACCCCCGAGACCCCCTCCGGTCTCGGGGTGAGGTCACTGCATCTCAACCCCGAGACCCCCCTCTGGTCTCAGGGTGCACAAGCATTATCTCACCCCCGAGACCCCCTCCGGTATCGGGGTGAGGTCACTGCATCTCAACCTCGAGACCCCCTCCGGTCTCGGGGTGCACAAGCACATCTCACCACCGAGACCCCCTCCGATCTCGGGGTGAGGTCACTGCATTTCAACCCCGAGAACCCCTCCGGTCTCGGGTGCACAAGCATCATCTCACCCCCGAGACCCCCTCCGGTCTGGGGTGCACAAGCATCACCTCACCCCCGAGACCCCCTCCGGTCTCGGGGTGAGGTCACTGCATCTCAACCCTGAGACCCCCCTCCGGTCTCGGGGTGCACAAGCATCATCTCACCCACGAGACCCCCTCCGGTCTCGGGGTGAGGTCACTGCATCTTAACCTCGAGACCCCCTCCAGTCTCGGGGTGCACAAGCATCATCTCACCCCCGAGACCCCCTCCGGTCTTGGGGTTAGGTCACTGCATCTCAACCCGAGACCCCCCTCCGGTCTGGGGGTGCACAAGCATCATCTCACCCCCGAGACCCCCTTCGATCTCGGTGTGGGGTCACTTTATCTCAACCTCGAGACCCCCTCTGGTCTTAGGGTGCACAAGCATCATCTCACCCCCGAGACCCCCTCTGATCTCGGGGTGAGGTCACTGCATCTCAACCTTGAGACCCCTCCGGTCTCGGGGTGCACAAGCATCATCTCACCACCGAGACCCCCTCCGGTCTCGGGTGAGGTCACTGCATCTCAACCCCGAGACCCCCTCCGGTCTCGGGGTGCTCAAGCATCATCTCACCCCCGAGACCCCTTCCGGTCTCGGGGTGAGGTCACTGCACCTCAACCTCGAGACTCCCTCCGGTCTCAGGGTGCACAAGCATCATCCCACCCCGAGACCACCTCCGGTCTCGCGGTGAGGTCATTGCATCTCAACCTCGAGACCCCCTCCGGTCTCGGGGTGCACAAGCATCATCTCATCCCCGAGACCCCCTCCGGTCTCGAGGTGAGGTCACTGCATCTCAACCCCGAGACCCCCTCCTGTCTCGGGGTGAGGTCACTGCATCTCAACCTTGAGACCCCCTTCGGTCTCGGGGTGCACAATCATCATCTCACCCCCGAGACCCCCTCCGGTCTCGGGGTGATGTCACTGCATCTCAACCTCGAGACCCCTCCGATCTTGGGGTGCACAAGCACCATCCCACCCTCGAGACCGCCTCCGGTCTCGGGGTGCACAAGCATCATCTCACCCCCGAGACCCCCTCCGGTCTCGGGGTGAGGTCACTGCATCTCAACCTCGAGACCTCCCTCTGGTCTCGGGATGCACAAGCATCATCTCACCCCTGAGACCCCCTCCGGTCTCGGGGTGAGGTCACTGCATCTCAACCCCGAGACCCCCTCCGATCTTGGGGTGCACAAGCGTCATCTCACCCGCAGACCCCCTCGGTCTCAGGGTACGGGGGCAATGTTCAATACGTGAACCGGCCTTTGAACCAAATCAACTTCGGGCCACCTGGCGCACCCACGTGGTCCGTCGTGCGCCCGTCGCTGCTGGCGGCCATACCTCATAACGGCGTATGGTGCATTGCATGTGTCACTGTGCATGACCATGCCCCGTTACGGAGTACGATTCGCTACCACTTGCAACTGTGCACTGTCATGTCAAGCAACAGCGTGCACCGAATGCAACCGTGGCTGCTAGACACCTGTAAAGCCATATTGACATGTAACGCAGGGCACCTCCGGCGCGCACAGTGACGGTACGACAGCAATCTTCCGGAACGAAAGATGGGACATTCGAACAGGTATAAAAGCACGCGCCCGTGTGAGTAGGATCCTTGAACTCTGGTTTTCTAATTTTCTTCCTACTAGCTAAAACCCTAACTATTTTCAGCTCCCTTCGGCTGAGCAGTTCTCATCTGATCCCAAGTGACTAACTTGAGCGTCGGAGGGTCCCCACCGGAGCATCCGGTCTCCGGGGACTTTTTTTGCAGGGGTCCAGAGAGAAGGATGTCCGTCTTCCTCGACGCTTGAAGAAGGTGACTTGGCGTCATCAGAAACAAAACTACATTTGGATCACCGAAAGAGACCTCACATTCATTCAGTAAATTTATTCTTTCCTTTGCTTGCAAAATCAAACAGAGGGTGCATTCTATGAATAAGCTTTTGTGTTACTAGTCTTAGTTGTCCTACATGAAAACAGCACTACTTGTCCTAGATCATCATTATTTACTCATGATATTACCATCAGCTGTGTTAGTTCCGACATTAACTTATGAAATGTGTTTGCGGCCCCTTTGTGATGGAGTGCCTGAGAGAATTTTATTCAACATATAATGATACCCTTTTAAGGTGGAATGGAGCTGATCTGATGACAAGAGTGATGAACAAGTTTTCTGTGGCTAAACTGTATGGACAACTGGACATAAAGATAGAACCTCCTGCATTTTACCCAATAAGTTCCACTAATATCACAAGGTATGCTTTTTTCTGCTGCAACGATATATGTTGAACCTCCATGTTCCACACCTTACCTTTTATTTTGAATCATCGAGTCAGGATCCTAACTGGCCCTACTAATAACTTCTGTTGGAGCAAATAGAAGTTTGGTGTTGACAATAACACCTTGCCACCTACTGCTAAAATCAAAGCCATTACCTTGAAACTGACATGCGAAATATAATATAGGCTATATGGTCAACACCTTGAGGGGTTTGTGAGTTGTGTATATCATTCTTTAGCTTAGCGTTGCACCAAGGCGCTACCACTTTATGCCTCTTTATCTTTTAGTTGTCGAGGGCATGGGCAGCATAGTTAGATGTGGGCTTTAGTTTTGACAACAATTGTGTCAAAGGCTCCAACCACCCTCCCCACCCCCCACCCCCACCACCACCACCCAAAAAAAAAAAAAAATTCTTGGTAGGCTTCTTGAACACATTAAAGTGAACTAATCGAGTCCTGTGCGGGTATTTCATGGAACCACCTGATGATTCTGAAAGAGCCCAGCAAGATTCTCTCCTCGCAAGGATGTTGAACGAATCAATCACATTTCATTTCTGGAATGACTTAACATCTGCCCTGGTTCCTGAGCCAAACAGCCTTGTAGAAAGGCTTTTAAACAGATATTGCCTCTACTGTCTTCATGCGTTGTGACTTGTAGCAGGACAATCTGACCTTCAACCTCATTTTGCTTCAGCAAAAGTAACTGTCATTTATACCTGACTTGCACAAAATAAACTTGTGCTGTGGGTGCTGAAATGGGAATTTGAGGTTTAAAACATGCTGATCGGTGGGCAGTTCTCTCTTTGCCTTGTTGAACTAAGGAAACTTGTGGCGGTATGTTAGGTAAAATTGAGGATGAGGAAATCAGTGACTTGGCACTTGGCACCAGTTTCAGGAACAAGAGGTGGTAAAAGATTGATAAATCATACTGGATCATAGTTTATCCCATCAAAGAAGTTTCCACAGGAGAAACCTGCCCGCAGAAAACATTGTTACAGAATGTCAGATGTGATGTGGGAGGCTGCAAGGTTCCCAGTCATGTGGAGGTCAGTGAATTATCTTGTTATTTTATTTTATATTTTTTGCATGACTTGTTGCGGCTGCTATTGTATTGTTTACGAGTCTATGCTCAGTTAGAAAATTAGATGGTTTGTAGATAATTTTGGGGTGGTGAACATAGATCTGTTATCCAAATTATATTCATTTTTTCAGGAGATTTTAGAGTGGTATTCATGTTTGTGAACTCAAATTGGCATAACGAAGCTTTTTTTGAATTTGGAGTTGCATATGGTAACTTGTGTTTATTAGAAAATATTTATTTTTATAAAAATAATTTCAGCTTTATGGTTAGAATCCTTGATAGAGATTTTATATATACTTTACCTTCCCATGTATAATGAACCATGAAATGGTATCTAAATATGGAGCATGACGTGGCTTTTAGAAGTGTTATAGTTAACTAATTCGACAAGATTGATTAATATAGCCTTTGCATGTCTCTATCATTTGTGACTCCTTAATTGTGTTGATGTCCTAAAAGTGCACCAACTATATTTGTACATTTTACTGTTGTTTATGTTATTAAATTCTAATTTGGTAATATCCTTTTCTTTACATATATGCTGTTATTATTTCATATAATTTTTTAAAAAAATTGATAATATTGTTTATATTACGAAATTCAGATGCCGAAGTTGAATCAAGCACTTACATTAGATGAGCTCTTCATACATATCCATCAAAAGAAAAAGGATGACAATCAGTGGATAAATAAAAAGGCAGAGACATCACATGTAAGTATTTAAAAACTTTAATTCATATATTTATACTATTTGTATGTTTAACTCATTGTATCTAATATCTTTTACCGACTAATTTTATACAGAAGTGGCAAGAGATGGAATCAAGTCAGAGCCAAGGAGTTCATGCATCTTATGATGGAAAAAATGCAGGTCAATTCATCTACAATTTCAGCACCATCTTCAGCTGCTATCTCTGTAAATGATGATGATTGTGATAATATTGATGATGATGAGGATCACGAGAAGGAGGATGTATAATTTTATTTTCTATGATTGAAATGATACTTGTTTGTGATATTTTTTTTGTTATGAAACTTGGATATGATGTCATTTTTATACCTTTTTTAAACTTGTTTGTTATGAACTTGTTATAAACTTGGATATGATGAACTTGTTATGAACTTTTTAACCTTGTTATGGACTTGTTTGTTATGAACATGAATATGATGAAACTTGTGGATAATTTATATATATATAATCAGGTGTATTTAAAAAAAATTATTTTGTGAGGGATTATTCCTTCAGATATTTATTTAGTGATGGATAATTTCTTTAAAAATAAAGAAAGTTATTTAAAAAATTCCTTAAAAAAATCCCTCAAAAATTTTCCTCAAAAAGTTCCTCGAAACTTTTCCCTCAAAAAATCCTTAAATCCCTTAAAAAAAATTTTCTCATAAAATCCCTCGATAAATTGTCCTCGGAAAACTCCTTAAAAATTTTTCCTTGGAAAATCCCTCAGTAAATTGCCCTTGAAAAATTCCTCGGAAAGTCCATCAAAATAATTCTCTCAAAAAATCCTTCGGAAACATTTCCTCAGAAAATCCCTCAGAAACATTCTCTCGGAATAGTTCCCTCAAAAAATCCCTCAGAAACATTCTCTCGAAAAATCCATCAGAAAGTCCCTCGGAATAGTTCCCTCGGAAAATCCCTCGGAAACGTTCCCTCAAAAATTTCTCAGGGATAAATTCTGTCAAAAAATCCCTCGGAAACGTTCCCTCGAAAAAATTCCTTGAAAATTTCCAAGGGATAAATTCCGTCGAAAAATCCCTTGAAAATTTTCATCAGAAAATCCATCGGAATAGTTCCCTCGGAAACGTTCCCTGAAAAATCCCTTGGAAAAGTTTCCTCGAAAAATCCATCGGAAATTTCCAAGGGATAAATTCTGTCGAAAAATCCCTCGGAAAATTTTCTCATCAAAATTTTCAAGGGATAAATTCCGTTGAAAAATCCCTCGAAATAAATTCCCTCGAAAAAATTCATTGGAAAGAATTTCCGAGGAGGGTTTTTTCGACGACCATTTATCCCTCGGAAATCCGTCGGAATTTTATATTTTTGACGGATTTTTTTCTTTTTTCCTCGAAAAATCCCTAGCAAATGACCCTTTTTCTAGTAGTGGCGCTACTCGGGTGGCCGAGTCAAAGTCCTACCCGAATGGCTAATTGGGGGCATAATTCATGTGGCTGATTGGGGGCGTAGTTCAGATGGCCAAGTCGGAGTCCTACCAGGAAGGCTAGCTGTGGGCACAACCCGGGTGACCAAGTCGGAGTTCTACTCAGAAGGTCGAATGGGGGCGTAGCCTGGGTGACCAAGTCGGAGTCCTATCCGGAAGGCCAGCTGAGGGTGCAGCCTGGGTGGCCAAGTTGGAGTCCTATCAAGAAGGCCGGCTAGGGGCGCAACTCAGGTGGCCGAGTCGGAGTCCTACCTGAAGGCCAACTGGAAATGCTTCAAAAAGCTGGTCATCGTCGTTGATCAGGCGTTATTTATCAGCTCCATCAGATGGTTTCTACTGGTTGATCATGGCTTCACCAGGCGATCTTCATCGTTGATCGAGAATGACTTTATCAGCCATATCGCATAGTAAGGTCTTTTTAAAAAATAAAAAATAAAAAATTTTATATGCATACATATAATTATGTTTGATCATGCATAGGCTACATGCTAAACGTATAATGGTACGGTCATCAAAGTTAATAGTATGGAATCAATGGCAACTAAATATTAAAAGTTACGCACCCTTAAAGCACTACAGAGAACAAAAATATAGCGATGCCAAAATACGTCGCTAATGCATCGCTAAACATACTATTGCGATGCAATAGCGACGCAATGACGGCATCGCTCAGATGATCGTCGCAATCTCAATTTATCGCAATTGCGTCGCTTCACAGCGACTCTCTGCAATGCACCAATGCATCGCAATATTGCGACGCATCCTAAATGCGTCGCTAATTTTAAAACTAATTTTTAATATTTAATATTATTATTAAATATTGCAACGCATTCAATTGCATCGCAATATTGCGATGCATTTAGTTGCATCGTAATATTTAATAATAATATTTTAGATATAGTAGTGACCCAATTTGAGTCGCTAATGCGTCGCTAATTAAATTTTTTTTAAAATATTGTGATGCCAGGTCATTGCGTCGCAATATTTAATAATAATATTTTAGATATATTAGCGACGCAATTTGAGTCGCTAATGCATTGCTAATTAATTTTTTTAAAATATTGCGACGCCATGTCATTGCGTCGCAATATTTAATAATAATATTTTAGATATATTAGCGATGCAATTTCAGTCGCTAATACGTCGCTAATTAATTTTTAAAAAAAATATTGCGACGCTAGGTCATTGCATCATAATATTTAATAATAATATTTTAAAAATATTAGCGATGCAATTTTAGTCGCTAATGCATCGCTAATTAATTTTTTAAAAAAAATAAAATATTAAAAATTAAAACGGTTAATACAATTTCATTATATTTAAATATTGATCGAAACATTCTTCACTCATATTGATCCAAACAATAATCATTCAATTTTCAAAAATAATTAATATATTAAAATTTTGAAGTATTCCTATACAAAATATAAAAAGTAAAAAAAAATACATCAAGAATCCGAGCGATCACGTGGAGGCTGGAAACCCTGCGACATGCGGCTAACCATATCCTGCAACTGACGCATCTGATCTCGCACGTCTGCAAGCTCTTGCTGATGGCCTCACATACGCTGCTCGAACTCGTGCTCGACCTCCTGCCGAACCTCCTGATGAACGTCCTGCCAAACCTTCTCCGTAATAGATCTCTGAATGTCGTCTAAACGCTCGGCAGAAATATCACTAGAATATCGCGAGCTGGAGGCCTGATGGGGAAAATATGCAGAAGCTCTAGTGCCCAGACCATAGACCCTGCGGTCTCACGGCTGGGCACCAACAGCCTCCAAAAACATGTCGACTCTCCTCTGCTGAGAGTTCGACGGGCGTCTCCCCATCAGTGAAGTCAACCTGCGATACCTGGGAACGAAGCTCCTCGATTCGTGTCTTTGAATTATAAAATCAATAATAAATGAATCAATAAATTTCTTTAAATAAAATTTTAGAAATTAAACAGATAATACATTAAGCTAATTTCTTACCGCAACCTCCCGTGATCGCGTATCGACCCAGGAACCGTCCCTCCTGGTGTGTGTCGCCTTGAATAGACGAAACTCACCAGGATCTTCGCCCTCCTGCTCAGACTATAACAATAAAAAAATTAATATTAATGCAAATATTTATAAATAACTAAATTAGTAATTAAATTATTTATGTTCTCTTACCATACAACATCTATGCTCCTGAATCGAAATGGAGCCCGAATTGTGGCGGGAGAGACCCATGCCAGGACCGCCCCTCTCGAATCGGCGGTTCGTGCTGGCTGATGCGGACCTCCTGCACCAGCCATCGGACTGCCAGGCCTGCTGTCACTCGTGCCAAATACCCTCTGGCACATGCGCGGGACGCTAACCCGATGACCTCCAATGATGAAGCATGTCGGAGTATCGGCGTCCCGTAAGAGCCTTCCATGCTGCCCTAATGGCATCATGGCTGGCAAGGTCCCACGTAAATTTTTTCTGCATTAAAATAAATAGTTAGTTTCAAAATTTATTAAAATTAAAAAATTTAATATCAGTGATAAATTGTATTTTAATAAGTTTACTTGAAACTCAGAAAAATAAAACTCCCTCGTGGCTGCAGATACGTGGCGCCAATCGTAGCCATTGGGATCTGCACGCCTCTGAAATACGGAGCTGATGTGGCTTGATACATGATGCTGCTCAATAAATATGTTAAAAAAATGCATGTTTATAAGTAATTGACTTAAAAACATAACATATATTTTTAATTATATATACTTACAGCCCATGAGCATCCAGTTGAAGTACGGTGCGGCCGATGGCGGAAGAACTCTCTGAGGTATGTGCCGATCGGCTGGATGGTAATACCAATGCAGGATCACCGCCGATTGCTGGAGAGGTCGAAGGCTCTGCGATGTATGGAGATCCGAACTCTCCATCTCCAAATCTCATGTGATCTGATGCAGCAGGGCTACGTCCCTGCTCACTCCGTATGTCGTCTGTAGATCTACCTCTGCCCGTCATACTGAAAATACTAAAGATTCATGCAATTAAATTATGATTAATGATTGACTATGTAAAAATTTAACACTTATAAAATAAAGTTGAATTTAAAAAAACCTATGTTTAATCGGTGTCATTTGTTTCGTGAAATATTGGTTCAACATCCGATGTCGTATCGGACTGCGATTCAGTTTCATTATCATCGGAAGGAAACCGAACATTTGCATCCGCAATTTCTTGGACAATACGGTTTGTTTCATAGGCCAACTGGGATATTCAACTTCAACCACTCTACTAACTTTCCGTAATAATCCTGCATATTTGCTCCAACACTTTCTCCTTTAACACACACGCCCCAGTTCTGCGTGCCTCTTGAAGAGCTACGACTAATGACATAAATTAATTAATTTATTAGAGTGATCATTCTCCATATATATATATAGTAATACTATTGTGTGACCATTTGAATTAGTCCTATCGAAGCAAGTATCACTTAGTATCAGCATTGTGTGACATAAATCTAATGGCATCGGAAAACCCCCCCTGTTAATTTTTTATTTGGTGGCCTGGCCACCGTGGCCAGGCCACAGCCGGCCACGGCCGTGGCCGTGGCCGGAGAAGAAGAAGGGGGGGGGTGGTGAGGAAAACCCCCCCTGTTAATTTTTTTTTTGTGTGGCCTGGCCACCGTGGCCAGGCCATGGCCGGCCACGGCAGCGGACTTGACCAGAGAAGACGGCCACGGCCGTGGCCATGATCGAAGAAGACCAAGGGGGGCTGGGGAAAACACCCCCTCCCCCTGTTAAATTTTTTTTTGGTGGCCTGGCCACCGTGGCCAGGCCACGGCAGTGGCCATGGCCGGAGAAGATGAAGGGAGGGTCGGGAAAACCACCCTGTTGATTTTTTTTGGTGGCCTGGCCACAGTGGCCAGGCCACGCCGGCCATGGCCGGAGAAGATGGCCACGGAAGCGGCCATGGCCGGAGAAGCCGACCACGGCCGTTGTCGTGGCCGGAGAAGAAGAAGGGGGGGTGTGGTGCGGAAAACCCCCTGTTAATTTTTTTTTTTGGTGGCCTGGCCATTGTGGCCAGGCCACGGCCGCTGCCGTGGCCGTGGCCGAAGAAGACCAAGGGGGGGTGGGAAAACCCCCCTGTTAAAAAAAAATATTTGGTGGCCTGGCCACCGTGGCCAAGCCACGGCCGGCCACGGCAGCGGCCGTGGCCGGAGAAGATGGCCACGGCAGCGACCGTGGCCGGAGAAGACGAAGGGGGGTGGGAAAACCCCCCTGTTAATTTTTTTTTTGGTGGCCTAGCCACCGTGACCAGGCCACGGCCGGCAGCGGCCATGGCCGGAGAAGACAAAGGGGGAGGTGTGGTGGGGAAAACCCCCCTGTTAATATTTTTTTTGGTGGCCTGGCCACCGTGGCCGGAGAAGACGGCCACGGCCGTGGCCGTGGCAGGAGAAGACCAACGGGGGGTGGGGAAAACCCCCCTATTAAATTTTTTTTTGGTGGCCTGGCCACCGTGGCCAGCCACGGCAGCGGCCACGGCCGGCCACGGCAGCGGCCGTGGCCGGAACCTAGTTTTTTTATAAAAAAAATGAGGAGGGGGGGCTTACCTCGGTCGAGAGGAGACGCCGCCGGAGTGGGGGAGCTGCCGCCGGGGAGAGGACGGGGGAGCCGGAGGAGCGAACGGCGGCGGTTAGGGTAAGAAGAGGAAGAAGAAGAGAAGCGGAGGGGGCCGGCGCGACAGAGGTTATATAGTAGCGATTAGCGATGCAAATTTGCATCGCTAATCACTTGCTATTTTTTAAAAAAATTTATTATGGATTAGCGACGCAAGAACGCATCGCTAATCCATCGCTAATTTGCCTTTTTTTTATTATTTTATGCAAAATTTAGAGATGCAACAAATTGCGTCGCTAGTTTGGCGCCAATGTCTGATGAAAAAATTATTTTTATTTTTTAGAAAAATGCGTCGCTAATACGTCGCAATATTTTTATTTGATAATTATATTTGAAGAAAATTATATTTTCTAAAAATAATTGCGATGCATATATGCGTCGCAATATTTTTTTAATTTTTTTATTACATTTATTTTTCTAAAAAAACATTGCGACGCAATATATGCGTCGCAATATTAAAACTGGTTTTCTCTAGGAAAACTATTTTATTTTCTAGGAAATTGCGTCGCTAATGCATCGCAATATTTTTTAATAATTATAACTGATAAAAATTATATTTTTAAAAATAATTGCGATGCATATATTGCGTCGCAATATTTTTTTTTAATTTTTTTATTACATTTATTTTTTAAAAAACATTCCGACGCAATATATGTGTCGCAATATTAAAACTAGTTTTCTTTGGGAAAATTATTTTTATTTTTTAGGAAATTACGTCGCTAATGCGTCGCAATATTTTTTAATAATTATAACTGATAAAAATTATATTTTCTGAAAATAATTGCGATGCATATATTGCGTCGCAATGTTTTTTTTAATTTGTTTATTACATTTATTTTTCTAAAAACATTGTGACGCAATATATGCGTCGCAATATTAAAACTGGTTTTCTTTGAAAAAATTATTTTTATTTTCTAGGAAATTACATCGCTAATGCGTCGCAATATTTTTTAATAATTATAACTGATAAAAATTATATTTTCTAAAATAATTGCGATGCATATATTGCGTCGCAATGTTTTTTTTAATTTTTATTACATTTATTTTTCTAAAAAACATTGCGATGCAATATATGCGTCGCAATATTAAAACTAGTTTTCTCTGAAAAAATTATTTTATTTTCTAAAAATTGCGTCGCTAATTGGTCCGATCGCCGATGATCCGACGGTTGCGATCGATCCAAGCCCTGATCCCAATCGGCCACGATCGATCTCGGACTACGGCGATCGGTTCGATCACCCACGATCCGACGGATGCGATCGATCCAAGCCCTGATCCCGATCGGCCACGACCGATCTCGGACCGCGGTGATCGGTCCGATCGCCCACGATCCGATGGTTGCGATCGATCCAAGCCTTGATCCCGATTGGCCTCGATCGATCTCGAACCGTGGTGATCGATCCTATCGCCGACGATTCGACGGTTGCGATCGATCCAAGCCCTAATCCCGATCGGCTACGACTGATCTCGGACCGCAGCGATCGGTCCGATCGCCCACGATCCGACGGTTGCGATCGATCCAAGCCCTGATCCTGATCGGCCATGACCGATCTCAGACCGTGACGATCGGTCCGATCGCCCACGATCTGACGGTTGCGATCGATCCAAGCCTTGATCCCGATCGGCCACGACCGATCTCGGACAGCGGCGATCGGTCCGATTACCCACGATCTGACGGTTGCGATCGATCCAAGCCCTGATCCCGATTGGCCACGACTGATCTCAGACCGGGCGATCGGTCCGATCGCCCACGATCCGATGGTTGCGATCGATCCAAGCCCTGATCCCGATCGGCCATGACCGATCTCAAACCGCGGCGATCGGTTCGATCACCCACGATCCGATGGTTGCGATCGATCCAAGCCCTGATCGATCCCGGTCGGCGATGACCGATACGACGCATGTACCGAAATTAATTTTTTTAAAACAATTACAACGCATTTTGTTGTGTCACAATGTTTTATTTTTAATTTTTATCTTTTAATTATATTTTTATAAAATTTAATCTTTAAAAAAACATTACGATGCAATACTGGCGTCGCTACATTAAAAATTATTTTTATTAATTTACTATTTTATTGCATCGCTATTGCGTCGCTATTTAAAATAATTAATTTTTTAAAAAATTGCGACGCACTGAGTTGCGTCGCAATATTTTTATTTCATAATTCCTTTTAATATTTTTATAAAATTTAATTTTTTAAAAAAACTTTGCAATGCAATACTTGCGTCGCTAAATTAAAAATTATTTTTATTAATTTACTATTTTATTGCATCGCTATTTAACATAATTAATTTTTAAAAAAATATTGTGACGCACCGTGTTGCGTCGCAATATTTTTATTTCATAATTATATTTAATATTTTTATAAAATTTAATTTTTTAAAAAATATTACGATGCAATACTTGCGTCGCTAAATTAAAAATTATTTTTATTAAATTACTGTTTTATTGCATCGCTATTGCGTCGCTATTTAACATAATTAATTTTTTTAAAAATATTGCGACGCACTGAGTTGCATCGTAATATTTCTATTTCATAATTATATTTTATAAATATTAATTTTATTTAATATAATTGCACGCAATTAGTGCGTCGCTAAATTAAAAATATTTTTTCTAATTTTTGGTTTATTGCGTCGCTATTTAACATAATTAATTTTTTTAAAAAAATATTGCGACGTATTGAGTTGCGTCGCAATATTTTATATTTTATAATTCTATTTTATAAAAACTAAATTTAAAAATATTGCGATGCATTACTTGCGTTGTTAAATTAAAAAATTAATTTTTTTTTTTTCTATTTATTGAGTCGCTAATGCGTCGCTAATTACGTCGTAATGTTTTGTTGTCGCGGAGGCATCGCAATTTGGTCGTAATTTAGCGACGCAACGATGCATCGCTAAATTTGCATCGCTATTTCAGTATTTTTTTTGTAGTGAATATCTTTTTCGAAACAGTATTCTTTTTTTTTCTTTTCTTTTTTTCATTTTGCGCTCCAGGGAATTCAAATTTACTCAATAAAAATATTTTTTAAAAAAGAAAAAACTTCAGAAGCAACCAATCTAGCACCTTATTTTATAAAATTGATTTAAAATATGCTAGCATATAATGTTCCATCTCATAAATTCTGCGTACGATCCTGCTTAACGTACGCCAACAACAACGGGTCCGAATGCGGACCGTAGGACGGGGGTCGCGGGCCAATGGCCTCGCGTGGCAACGAAGCCGAGCTCTCTTCGCCGACCCCGTTCCTTCTATATAACCAAGCCAAGCAGCAGCCCACCTTCTCTCCATCCCGCCCCACGTTTCTCCCCTTATCTAAGCTTCTCTCTTTATTCTTCTCTTTTCTCTCGCCATGGGAAGATGCATCCACGATTTTAAGCCGTTAGATCTCGACGATCTAAGAGAACAAATCCATCAGACTGTCGACTTCATCATGGATTATTACAAGAACGTAGAGTCCTACCCTGTCCTCCCCTCGGTCCAGCCCGGCTACCTCCGCAGCCTCCTCTCGGCCACCCCGCCGGCAGAGCCCGCAACCTTCGAAACTACCCTCCACGACCTCCGCCGCGTCATCCTTCCTGGCCTGACTAACTGGACCAGCCCCAACTTCTTTGCTTACTTCCCTGCCACCCTTAGCTCCGCAGCCCTAGCAGGCGACCTCCTCGCCTCCGCCTTCAACCCCGTCGCCTTTACCTGGCTCTCCTCCCCCGCCGCCACCGAGCTCGAGTCCCTCGTCCTCGACTGGCTAGCCGACCTCCTCCGCCTCCCCTCCCACTTCCTCTCCTTCTCTGCTTCCGCGGCCGCCGCCCGCGGCGGCGGAGTCCTCCATACCACCACCAGCGAGGCCATGCTCTGCACCCTCGTCGCCGCCCGTGACGCCGCCCTCCGCCGTTCCGGAGGCGATGCGGCTGCCATATCCCGCCTCGTCGCCTACGGCTCCGACCAGACCCACTCCACGTTCTTCAAGGCATGCAGGATCGTGGGGTTCGACCCGGCCAACGTCCGGGCCGTCCCGACCCGGCACGAGTCGGAGTTCTCCCTCGAGCCGGTCCACCTCCGCGCAGCCATGGCCGCCGACGAAGCAGCCGGGCTCGTCCCCATCTACGTTTGTGCAACCGTGGGGACCACTTCATCGACAGCGGTAGACCCCGTGAGGCCCATCTCCGAGGTGGCGGCCGAGTTCGGGGCCTGGGTCCACGTGGACGCGGCGTACGCGGGCAGCGCATGCATCTGCCCGGAGTTCCGCCCGTACCTTGACGGCGTCGAGCTTGTAGACTCCTTCAGCTTCAGCCCCCACAAGTGGCTCCTCACGGGCCTCGACTGCACGTGCCTCTGGGTCCGCGACACGCGCCTCCTCACCGGTCCGCTAGGGACCGACCCCGAGTACCTAAAGAACGGCCCGAGCGAGTCCGGCTCGGTGATAGATCTCAAGGACCTCCAACTGGGCGTGGGCCGTCGATTCCGTGCGCTAAAGCTGTGGACGGTGATCCGGACCTACGGGGTGGCGAATCTACAGGCACACATCCGGAGCGACGTGGGGATGGCCCAGGAATTCGAGGGGATGGTCCGGTCGGACCGGCGGTTCGAGGTGGTGGTCCCGAGGCGGTTCGCGCTGGTCTGCTTCCGGCTCCGGCCACGTGACGAGATGGGAGAGGCGAGGGCGGACGAAGAGAACCGGAGGCTCTTGCAGATGATCAACGGGAGCGGGAGGGCGTACATCACCCACACGATGGCTGGCGGGAAGTACGTCCTCCGGTTTGCCGTGGGATCGACGTTGACGGAGCACCGCCACGTGGCGGGTGCATGGGAGCTGATAGGAGAGAAAGCCGACGAGCTTCTGCAGGGTGTTGAAGACCACCCAGTTCCGGATGCATGTTTAAGTAGGCAGCCACCACTCTAGAATGGAGTTCACAGAGTTCCACCAATTTATCTCGATGGAGTACGTACGTGGAATAATAGATGAGTTGGGGTTACAGATTTAAACGCAACTCATCGTTTGTGGAGTTTTCAAGGAAATCATATGCTTTCAAGATTTCTCTATATTAATTTATATGTTCCGTGTCTTCTAAAAATATGTTTCATGTGCTTTATTTATACTTTCAGACGTCGATACACTATCAACGGATCGATAGTGATTCCAACATTCCTTGCAAGGCTTTTTTTTTTTTTTTCAACCCACTGTCTCTGTGTATGATCCCCGCCGAATCTTAGTTCTCGCGAGAATGTCAGATCTATAAATATTTTTTGGGGGTATAGGAGTACTACTGTGCAGCCCGCGGGCGCATGGCTAAATGCTACAATGAGAACTCGAAGTTATCTCGTAGTGATCTCGTGAAATAAATTAAAATAAATAAATAAATTATAGTCCCAATGATCCCCAAGCGTAGTTTAGAAGGGGAAAAAAAAACGCTGCTGTCGACGTTTACCCAATAAACTTCCGGAATTGGGTATAGCAACTTGGGTCAAATGAGCGAGTGTTCATTGATCCATACAAAGAGTTGAGGGAGCATTTAAAAGGAGAATTTAGGTTCAACCTAGGGAGACAGCGATAGGATGCCAATGGCTCCAGCTTCTAGGCAGCCTCAATTCTCAAACGGTTCTAGTTCTCAGATGGTTTCAGCTCCTATGCAGCTTCAATTCTAAGGCGGTCGACCTCAGCTCTTGGGCGGCCAGCCCGGCCAGTTCTCAAACGGCTCCAGTTCTCAGGTGGCCTTAGCTCCTAGGCGGCCTCAGTTCTAAGACGGCCTCTACTCTTGGAAGGCCAGCTCCAGTTCTCAAACGATCCTAGTTCTCGGTAGCCCCAGTTCTAAGATGGCCCAGCTTCTAAACGGTCCCAGCTCCTAAATGGCCCCAGCTCTAAGACGGCCCCGGTCCTCAGACGGTCTCAGCTTCTAGGCGGCCCCAGCTCCTATGCGGCTCTAGTTCTAAGATGGCCTCATCTCTTCTTATCTCCAGGCTCAGCTTCAGCTTTCCAGGCAAGCCTTCGCTTCTAATAAGGTCGGGCCCATCAGCCATCTTTGACTCATATATGTCTAATAAGACAAGCTCCACTAGTTCTGGTACGAGTCTAAAAAGTCATCATCCCTCATGGAGCTTTAATGACTCCAGATTAGACAAACTTAAAAAGTCATCATCCATCATGAAGCTTTAATAACTCCGAATCAGAAGAGTCCGAAAAAGCTATCATCTATCATGAGGTACCAATCATCCAGTTCAAATAGGATAAATCTCACTAATTCTGACATTCAATCCAAAAGGTCGTGGCTCATCATAAGATTTCAAGCTTTCCAAGCAAGTTTCACAAACTCCAAGTATCAATAAAATGGGTAAGAGGGACTCTAGGCCAAGGTATGAACACTCAAACACTGGAAGAGTTTTTGGCTTTCCAACTCTCTCTTTTTCGAACTTATTCAAGTTCACGGCTATGATTTTGATCACTAACTTGAGTGTCGAAGGGTCCCCATCGAAATATCCGGTCCTCTAGGACTTCTTACAGATCTCGATGAGAAGGTAAAACTGTCTCAGCAAACTCACGAAACATTCACTCATGCTCAAAAACGTCAGCTCAAAGTGATCAGCCATCATCAGATATAATATATTTAGATAATAATATTATTTAAATATAATTTTTATCAAGCTTTGCATGCTCTTTCAATTCGTTCTAAAAGTTTGCAACCGTGTTACGTTACATCGATTTGAAAGGCATGATAAATCATTTGCAGCTAGGATTAGGGTTGTTACGTTACATCGATTTGAAAGACATGACAAATCATTTGTAGCTAGGATTAGGGTTGTTACGTTACGTTGATTTGAAAGACATGATAAATCATTTGTAGCTAGGATTAGGGGTAGAACATTGCATGCTAGCTGCCATGCATGAAGTCTGCAACGAGCTATCTATCTATCATCACAGTAACAATTCACAATCTGAAAAGGAAACGCGAAGACAAGTACTTATCTATCCTCACTAATGCAACGAACTAGCATTAAATATTGATCGTGAAGAGGTAGGGCGGTTCATCCAATGTGAAAATAACGTGTTCTACTTCAACCTTTTTAATGGCATGCATGGGATGGAACTATTCTAATTGTTTTTTGAAACAGAATCTTTTCTTCCTATATAACACGTAATGCACATTATCATTTCATTCCATTCTGATAATCAGGATTAAAAAAAAAATATTTCCAAATATTTTAATTAAGGCGTTGAAATGATAATGAACTTGAAAGGTGACGCCCAATGGACATCGTTGAAATGATAATTACGTATGCTTGCATCTGTGCGCAAGTAATTCTACAGATTGCGACGCAATCAACTACACATTGACCAGAGGATAAGGATATAACCAGCCTCCCAACCACCAAGGCAAGTACTGATCAAAGTTTTTAAAATGAAATCAAACAATAAATCGGCTTAAAATTTAGATCATGAATCAAACAGTTCAATCGAATAAATCAATTTCATCTAGTCAAATAATATTATAATTAATTTTAATTTAATAATATATAGATATTAAACTATAAAAAATAATTTTAAAATTTTATATATTTATTTAAAAAATTCATATAATATTAAAGTTATAAAAAATATATCTTTAAAATTATAGATGAATTATTTTTATATGCAAAAAGAAATAAAAAAAAATTAATCTTAATCTTAATTTTATTTATTAAATTAAAAATTTAAAAATTAGAATTGAATCGATTCTTTAGAATTTGATCGATTTAATTAATTTTTTTAATTTTAATTAAATTATATAAAAGTTAATTTTAATAGTAAAATTGGACCGAATGATCAGTACTTTTTGGTTTGATCGGTCTAAATTCTAATCGATCGATCCGATTTTTAGTACTTGCATGGCCTCGTGGAAGACTCGCTGCCAAAGTGTTCATGGTTGGACACGTAATGCACTACAAGAAAATAAATAATAGTGACAAAATTTTTCATCACTATTCCATCACAAATTGGGTTTAGTGATGGATTAGTACGAAAATCTTATTGTCACAATTTTTGTCATCACTAAATTTAGTGATGGAAAGAGGTCCGTCACAAAATAATAGCGATGGATTTGTGACGAAATATTTCATCAAAAATTTGTGACGGAACATATTTTCGTCACTAAATTGTGATGGATTAGTGACGAACTATCTGTCACTAAATTATGACAGATTAGTGATGAACTATACATCACTCATTATTCTGTCACTATTCCGTCACAAATATTTCTATCACTATTCCATCATAATTTAGTGATGGATTATTGATGGAAATTTAGTCACTAAAGCTTTCGTCACTAGTCCATCATGAATATTCTATCACAGTTTAGTGATAGATTATTGACTCACTAATCCATCGCTATTATTTTTATCAGAAATTCATCACTAATCCATCATTAACCTAATAAAATTTCATCAAATTTTTTTCTTATAAATTTAAAATTATTTTTAAATTATAATATATTAAATTTATTAAATTTAATAGTTTTATATTAGACATCAAATTATTAAGTTTAAGATAAGTCAAAGAGACAACTTGTAATGATCAAACTATTAACATGGATTCTCTCTTCTCCTTTATCACCCTTCAGTCTCTTCACTTTCGATCTCATGGAGAGTTTCTTGGGAGCCGCAGTTCACATAGCCATCGACCATCGATCAATGTTTCCATGGCACTAACTCCACGTTTGGGCATTTTTCTTCTTCAAACACACCTGACGAGCGGTAACACCAAATTCAAGCCAACTAGAGCGCCTGTAACCACATACAGTTAATTTAGAATTATAGGATTAGAGGGAGCCCTTCCAGAAATTCTTTACGGCAACCAACGTGCCTCGGTTATAACCTCGCTAGCTGCATCATTGCCCCCAAGCGCAAAGATGATGACACTTTCCCAACAAGTCCATTGTATCTATTGAACCGCCTCTACGTCGCTTTCCCACAACCGATGTGGGACTAAAAGCGATTCAATCGTCAATCGTCCCAACAATACGATCTGTTCTTCTTCCAACGGACGGCTCACGTTCCGCCCCTCCTCCCCCCTCCACACACAGGAAGAATACCTCGCTCTTTGCCTCGTTATGCTTGCACGTGGCACCGGCCACCTTCTGTCATCCCCGTCTTCTCCTCCTCCTGCTCCGCCGCCACTGCCGAAGCTTCGTCACAAGTGCTCCGTCTGTGGCAAGGCGTTCTCTTCTTACCAGGTGCTCGGCGGGCATAAGTCCAGCCATCGGCGGCCAACCGGGAGTGATGATGTTCGGCTTTTCTCTTAGTTTGTCGTAAATGGCTCGGCGTCGTCGGGTGGGTCCGGCGGGGGCTCGGAGGGTGGCAGGGCTCACCAGTGCTCTGTTTGTTTTCGGAGTTTCGCGACGGGATAGGCGCTGGGTGGGCACAAGCGGTGCCATTACTGGTAGGAGTCATCGAGCTCGGGTGTGACTTTGAGAGATTTTGATCTGAACCTGCCGCCGTTGCCGGAGTTTGAGGCGGAGAGGTGGGCAACAAGGTAGGAGGAGGAGGTGCAGAGCCCTCTGGCTGTGAAGAAGCCAAAGCTTTTGAGGTCGGCCTAAGATTGAGCTTTTACCATCTTGGGCGTGGAAGTTTTTTTTTTCCCATATGTTCTTTGCTTTTGTTTAAAAAGATTGCGTTGTTGTTCATAACATTGTAGAAGGGAAGATTTGTTCCATTATAGGCTGACGGACACGTGGCTGGGATGCGCATGAAAGGCGGCGTACGTAATTGGCATATGTGGATGCGACTTTGTTTATCATAATTTTTTTTAAAAAAAAGTAGAGTATAAATATAGTGACAAATAAAAAATCCGTCACTAATTCGTCACTAATTTAGTGATGGAATCCTTATCCATCACTAATTTAGTGATGGAAGGACTTCGATCACTAAATTAGTGACGGATTAGTGATGGAAGAGCAGTCCGTCACTAAATTTAGTGACGGACTGCTCAATCCGTCACTAATTTAGTGATGGATAATTTTTTCATCACTAACTCTTTCATCACTAATTTAGTGACAGATTGCTCTTCCATCACTAATTTAGTGACAGATTAGTGACGGAAAAGTTATCCATCACTAAATTAGTGACGGATTGAGCAGTCCGTCACTAAATTAGTGATGAATTAGTGATAGAAGAGCAATCCGTCACTAAATTTAGTGATGGACTGCATCATCCGTCACTAAATTAGTGATGGAAAGCAATCCGTCACTAATTTAGTGATGGATTACTCTTACATCACTAAATTAGTGACGGATTAGTGATGGAAGAGCAATCCGTCACTAATTTTAGTGATGGATGGGGCAGTTCGTCACTAAATTAGTGACGGATTGCCCCATCCATCACTAATTTAGTGATGGATTAATGACGGAAGGACAATCTGTCACTAAATTAGGGATGCGTACATGCTAAGTACAGTCACGCATAGGCACGTGCACGCGCAGACACAGCGCTGGGCATGCGTAGACACGGCGTTGGGCACGCGCAGACACGACGCAAGGGGCACCGGACATAGGCGAGGTTGTGCGGCCAAAGAGACAGACCGATTGGTGCAAACGCGTGCGGGCCATGGCAGGCACGTGTGCAGGCCGAGTAGCAGACGCGCATGGCATGTGCCGAGAGACAGAAACGTGGCTGGAATGCGCATAGGAGGCGACACACATAACTGGCACATGCGGATGCATCTTTTTTTGTCACGATTTTTTTAAAAAAAATTAAAATATAAATTTAGATAGGCAATCCATCACTAATTCATCACTAATTTAGTGACGGATTGTCTTCCGTCACTAATTTATGATGAATTAGTGATGGATAGCTCCATCCGTCACTAATTTAGTTATGGATTGTTCCATCCGTCATCAATTTATGATGGATTAGTAATGAAAAAAAAATCTGTCACTAATTTAGTGACGGATTGTCCCATCCATCACTAATTTGTAACAAATTAGTGACGAAAGGAAAATTCGTCACTAATTTAGTGACGGATTGCTCTTCCGTCACTAATTTGTGATGGATTAGTGACGAAAGGACAATCCATCACTAATTTAGTGACGAATTGCCCTATCCGTCACTAATTTAGTGACGGATGTGATAGTCCGTCACTAATTTAGTGATGGTTTAGTGACGGATAGACTAATCCGTCACTAATTTTAATTTTCGTTACTATTTTGTTACTAAACCATCACAATTTAGTGACGAAAATTTTCATCACTAATTTTCATCACTATTTTGATATTTTCTTGTAGTGACGCAAGTGGAAAGTCGCGAGCCTTTCTTTTAATATTATTTACAAAAGCTTCCAGTACGTTCCTCGATTACTTAATAGCGTGAAGAAAGATTGCACTGCTCGATCATAATCCATATATACCAATTGCACTTGAAATTGAACACCAATTAAGAGCAGGCTCAATGCACGGCCAATGAACAATTCCACTAACCACAAAAATTTCTAAAGCTTGTCAATATTAGACGTGCCCCACTGACAGATGGGAAAAGGCCTCAGATCATCTCGGCCATAAGTGATTTCAACGCTTGTCGTGTAATCTAGTTTTGCTTATATCAGATTATATATATATATATATATATATATATATATATATATATCGATAACATAATTGAAATTAAAGGTTTTATATATTCACGTATAATGGCAAGTACTACCGGGATTTAATTCCATTGGAACTAAACGTTTTATATATAACTATCAAGCCACTTGTTCTCCTCTTTCGCGTGCTTTGTTTATTTTTTTTATTAAGCATATCGGTTAGATATGATTAAGATGGTCCTATATTATTATCTGAATTCAAAATTTGAATCCATGATTAAAATAAACATTCCTCAACTATATTCGTTTGAAGCGCATATAGAACAGATAAGGTATAAAGCAAAATAAAATGAGAAAGTCCCTGCGTAAGGTATGAAGGAACCTTATCCTGATATGAAGAAATATCAACCCATTTACATGAATCAATGGCTGAAGGTATTTATGTATCTATTCATTGTTTATATTTATCATGATAAATTTATTGGTCCTATATTTTTGTATATTTGATATGCATGTTATTTAGTCCGGCAAATATGCAATAGGGATCAATATAATTTTAGTCTATCATGTCATGCATTTGGCCATGCACATCTTCAGGTGCCAATATCAAGGTGATGACATTCTTTCGTCCAAATAGGGAAGGATTTCCTTCTCAAATTGCCACAAATGTGCTGCTCGCTCCCATATCGAATCATCTGCAAAAATGCAAGGCGATGCGTTGTCGAGTTATGACTGGTTTTAGATTGACCTTCGTTGCAGATTTAGCTTCTCAGACCGAAGCCCATGTCGTTCTCCTTCCTGCTGTATAATTTTTGTTCTCCGTTGTTTAGCGTGTCTAATCTTAAATCTAGGAACTTGAGGGCTACCTGCAACGCATCCATTGGATTGGAATTGAAGGTGGTATACTGCATGCTGAACATGTTGGATTTTTCATCCAACATTGGGCTTATATGTAAAATAATTATATGTTGCGTACTGTCAAATAAGGTTAAGCCTAATTAAAAGTGATCAGCTATGGTTTCAGTGATTTGGGATTTAATGTATCTGATTAGGTGTTGCCCTTTAATGTGTAGAGACCTAAGGGGTTATTTCTATTTTTTATGATGGGCTAAAATAGAAATACTAAAAGATAATGATAAAATTATCTATATATAGTGGTTATGATTCCTGGATCGCACGCACGGCCTTCTTTTCTGATTTTCTGAATTCCATCATCAGATAGAATTGCCTAGAAAAAATTCTAAAGGGCTCTCTGGAGTACGTGTTGATCTGGAAGGCCAACCGCAGGACTCTAAAGAGCAATCAAGCAATATAGATTCAGGTACGCTTTCATTTATGTTTATGGATTCTTGATGATTTAACATGGATGATTCTTGGGTTTTATGGTGATGGTCTTCACCAAAGGTTCGAATCTAATTCCAACAAGTGGTATCAGAGCCCATATTCATGTTGAATCATTAAGAATAAATTTGTTTAGTTCTTTATGGATTAAGATCCATGTGTTGTCTTAATTTTTTCCAAACACGTCCGCTTTTCTTCACAGGGAACCAAACGTGTTGCATGTAGTTCCAATTTTTGTTGAAAATTTAGCCGCTGATGGTGGATTCCATCAGGGCGTTAACAGAGGGGAATTGAAGTGGAGATTCCTTTCCCCTCATATCGGTAGAGTTCCCGGGATAATGTTCTTAAGCGTTGGGACATGGTGTTGGGGAAGAGAGAGGCCTCTTAGGTCTCTCGCATGAACGTACAAAAAAAAAATCCCAGGGCGATTGGAGTTTTAGATTTCAAGGAAAAATCCATTTCTAGCCTCTTGCCATTTTTTTTATTGGAGTTGAACGCGTTGCGTTTAAGCCTGAAGCGAAGAAAAGTGGCGTTGCGGGGGAGTTAATTTTTTATACTGGCCATTTTTTTTCGCAAGAAATCTTGTGATGGGCATCCTTTAGATAATGCCAATGTGATGGTGATCCATTTTTTTGCTAGAGGAGAATCTAACTGCTGAGATTTAGGAAGGAAGTGATTCCATTAAGGGCGTTGTTGCATGGAATTCCGATTGTATGAAATTCCAAAATTCTATAAGGCGATAGGAGTTGAGTGAGAAGAGAATGAAAATTCCGTTGGGAATTGAATGCATTACATTCTAGTTAGCCATTGGTGTTTTACATAATTAATAAATAAATAAAAAGGAGGTCATTCGGAACGAAGGCGGTTAGAAAACCTTGCCCAGTTGGACTTCTGTGAAAGAAAGTAACAGAGAGTGATGCATGGCATTAATGCATGAATTTTGGATCGGTTCATGAACTCTCAACATTTTGAGCTTTCATTAAAATTTATTATTTTAATTTTGTAAGCATGAGCAACCTCTTTCCGTATGGTTTAATTGGTTCCATAACAGTAGGATAAATTATTTTTTTGTTATAAAGATTGAGTTGGAACCACAAAATAACATATCATTATTTTTAAAAGGTTTAATCAAATTCAAATTAATGGTATTTTTTATGCCTAATAAATTTGTCCATCATTCGAAATTGAACTAATTGAAAAAAGATATCACCAAAGTGACCTCTCTTGTGTAGATGGTTCATGAAGGATGTTGGATGTTGTATATGTGTATGTTTTATGCGGGTGTTAATTGGCCCAAAGAAAGGTTAATGCCTGGTCGAACTACACATATGTGTGATGGTAAACACGTAATGATTATAAGGATTTACATGTGAGTAATAAGTCAATCCAAAGATAGATTTATTATTTGACATGCATTATTGTTAGTATTTGAACATTACAACAAGAGTACCACTAGCAGTTAATATTACTGTCCAAAGACTTGTTATTAATGTTGCACTGGGTATCTTAAGATGGGATTTATCATTATTTGAATTTATTGATATTTGGTGTCAATTATTTATATGAGCATATTATTTATGTATTGCTTTTATTTTAAAGCTAATGTTGCTACTATTTCTGCTAACCTCAATTCGATGCCGATCCTTAATGGCACTAACTTCAAGGACTGGAAGGAGAACATTCTTATTGTTCTTGGCTGCATGGATCTGGACCTTGCACTAAGGATTGAGCAACCCACTCCTCCTACAGCATCGAGTACCTTTGATGAGAGGAACAGATATGAGAAGTCGGATCGCTCTAATCGCATGAGTCTTATGATCATCAAGCGCAGCATACCTAAGCTTTTAGGGGTGCGGTATCTGAAGGAATTATCAGTGCCAAGGATTTTCTTGCTGAGATTGAGAAACGCTTTGCCAAAAGCGATAAGGCGGAAACAAGCACAATCTTGAAAAGCTTGATTTCCATGAAGTATAAGGGCAAAGGAAACATAAGGGAGTACATTATAAAAATGTCTCATCTTGCTTCAAAGCTTAAGGCACTAAAACTTGAAATGTCAGAAGACTTTCTTGTGCATCTGGTACTGATCTCTCTACCTAATCAGTTCAGCCGCCAGAAGGAGAAATGGACTCTTAATGAGCTCATTTCATATTGTGTGCAAGAGGAAGAGAGATTGAAGCAAGAGAAGACTAAAAGTGCTCACTTGGTAAGTACCTCTAAGGAAAAGGGCAAGGATAAAGGCAAGAAAAGAAAGAATGAAGCTGCTAAAGGTCCAGTAAAGAAGAAATAAAATCAGGATAAGGAAAGTTGTTTCTTTTGCAAGAAGTCTGGACATATGAAGAAGGAATGTTCCAAGTATCATGCATGGTGTGAAAAGAAAGGTACATTTCTTAAATTAGTATGTTCTGAAGTAAATATAGCTTCAGTACCAAGAAGAACTTGATAGTTAGATTCTGGTGCTACTACTAACATCAGTGTTTCAATGCAGGGTTGCCTGAGCTATCGAAAACCAACTGATGCTGAAAGATGCATTTATACGGGAGATGGCAAGTCGATAGATGTGGAGGCAATTGGGCATTTTAGATTGTTATTAAGTTATGGTTATTATTTGGATTTGAAAGACACTTCTGTAGTACCGTCATTTAGATGGAATTTGGTTTCTATTTCAACTTTAGACAAATTAGGATATTGCTGTTCATTTGGAAATAGTTAGTTTAGTCTTTCTTTAAATTCAAATGTTATTGGAAATGGTTGTCTTATGATGTCTGACAATCTAGATTTGCTTGATACTATTGTTTCTTATAATGAAACCCTGAATATGGAATCACAAGGTACTAAGCTAAAAATTTACAATAAAAATTCAGGAACATTGTGGCACAAGCGTTTAGGTTACATCTCTAGAAATAGAGTTGAGAGACACTAAAGATAGCAGCCTACATTCTGAATAGAGTACCAACTAAAGAAGCTATCAAAACACCTTATGAGCTTTGGATAGGACGAAAGCCTAGTCTAAAGCATTTTCATGTTTGAGGATGTCCAGCTGAGGCAAGGCCTTATAAGCCACATGAAAAGAAATTGGACTCCAGGACAGTGAGTAGCTATTTTGTTGGGTATTCTGAGCGATCCAGGGGTTACAAGTTTTATGATCCCAAATTAAGGATAATTGTTGAGACGGAAACTGCAATGTTCTTTGAGGATATTAAGTTTGGGGGGAGAAATAAAGTTAGAGACTTTGTCTTTGAGGAGTAATTGGAATCTACTACTCTTGTTGAAGAGCAGCTAGTTCCTATTCCTATAATTGCTTTTGATAATGATCAAGTTGCAATTCCATAACAACAAGAAATTATTGTTCAACCCTCAAAGACTTTGTCTTTGAGGAGGAATTGGAACCTACTACTCTTGTTGAAGAGCAGCTAGTTCCTATTCCTATAATTGCTTTTGATAATGATCAAGTTGCAATTCCAGAACAACAAGAAATTATTGTTCAACCCTTAGAGGTACAAACTCAACAATCTTAAGAACAAGTGCATCAAGAACAAGTGCCTTTACGGTGATCCACTAGAGAAAGGAAGAATGCTATTCCAGATGATTATATAGTGTTTCTTCAGAAACATGAGGAAAATAATAGAATGATGGAAGATGATCCTGTCAACTTCCTTCAAGCCATACAAAGGTTCCAACTCAGAAAAGTGGATTGAAGCAATGAAAGAAGAGTATAAGTCTATGCAAGACAATAAAGTTTGGGAACTTGTCCCATTACCAGAAGGTGTGAAACCCATTGGTTGCAAATGGATTTTTAAGACCAAACGGGATTCAAAGGGTAATGTGGAAAGGTATAAAGCTCGTCTTGTGGCTAAAGGCTATACTCAAAAGGAAGGGATTGACTTTAAAGAGACCTTCTCTCCAGTTTCATCGAAGGACTCTTTTAGGATAATCATGGCTCTTGTTGCACAGTATGATATGGAACTCCATCAAATGGATGTCAAGACGGCATTTCTCAATGGAGACATTGATGAGACAATTTATATGGTGCAGCCAGAAAACTTTGTGTCAAGAGACTCAAAGAAAATAGTTTGCAAATTGACAAAATCCATTTATGGATTAAAGCAAGCTTCTCGTCAATGGTACCATAAATTTCATCAAGTAATTCTCTCATTTAATTTTGGAGTGAATGCAGTTGATGATTGTGTGTATCACAAGTTCAGTGGGAGTAAATACATTTTTCTGGTTTTGTATATGGATGACATTTTGCTTGCCACAAATGATATAGGCATATTGAACGAAACCAAGAGATTTCTATCAAGCAATTTTCAAATGAAAGATCTTGGTGACGACTCCTTTGTATTGGGAATCCAGATACATCGAGATCGTTCTCAGGGTATCCTTGGATTATCATAAAGGAGCTATATCGATAAAATACTTAAGAGATTTGGCATGCAAAATTGCAAACCAGGTGATACCCCTATCGCTAAAGGAGATAAATTCAGTATTAATCAGTGCCCAAAAGGAAACCTTGAAGTTGAAGAGATACAAAAGATTCCTTATGCTTCAGTTGTAGGGAGTCTAATGTATGCTCAAGTTTGTACGCGTCCGGATATTACGTACATTGTTGGAGTGTTAGGCAGATATTTAAGCAACCCAGGTATGGATCACTGGAAAGTAGCCAAAAGGGTTATGAGATATCTAAAAAGAATAAATGATTACATGCTCACATATAGGAGATCAGATCATTTTGAGATCATTGGGTATTCTGACTCCGACTTTGCGGGATGCCAAGATAGTAAAAGATCCACTTCGGGCTATGTATATCTGTTAAGTGGTGGGGCTATTTCTTGGAGAAGTGTAAAATAGACACTCATAGCTTCTTTACCATGGCAGCAGAATTTATAGCATGTTATGAAGCATCCAATCATAGGATATGATTGAAAAATTTTATCACTGGGCTGCGCATATTGGAAGGAATTGAAAGACCACTAAAGTTATTTTGTGATAACAAGTCAGCCATATTATATTCCAACAATAATAGGAGCTCAATCAAGTCAAAGCATATTGACATCAAGTTCCTGGTTGTAAAGGAAAGAGTACGGAGTGGTCAGATTTCTATAGAGTATATAGGGATAAACTCTATGGTTGCAGATCCCCTTACAAAGGGTGTGCCGCCCAAGGTCTTTCATGAGCATACTGCTCACATGGGCGTTATAGAGCATGACGATGCTTAGATTCAGTGGGAGTTTGTATTACTTCTATTTTATGCTTTATGTTTGGTTTGTACACACTTATGTGTTTGGATATTTTCTGATCAGAAATAAAGTATTTCATTCAGTTCAGTACACTAAAGTATTTCATTCAGTTCAGTACACTCTATACAATTATGTTAAAGTTTTGATCTCACTCAAGTTTAAGAAGGACCAGTTGGAAATAGGCATGTTAAGATCACATTACATGTAATTTTCATACTACACATCCACATCATGATCCATGTCATTCAATTGTGTCAACATACGTGACCATTGATGGGTCGAGTTATGATAGATATAACAAAGGCCGCTTTCATCCTATGTTGGTATGATTGATGGACCGGATTGGTTATAGATACATTTCAGTAATGACAGTAAAATTGAGCTCATTTGGTTATTTTTGCAACATTATTATAAGGTTACACATATAGCTCAGTGGGAGATTGTTGGATTTTTCATCAACATTGGGCTTATATGTGAAATAATTATATGTTGCGTACTGTCAAATAAGGTTAAGCCCAATTAAAAGTGATCAACTATGGTTTCAGTGATTTGGCTTTAATGTATCTGATTAGGTGTGGCCCTTTAATGTGTAGAGATCTAAGGGGTTATTTCTATTTTTATGATGGGCTAAAATAGAAATACTAAAAGATAATGATAAAATTATCTATATATAGCGGTTATGGTCCCTGGATCGCACGCACGACCTTCTTTTTTGAATCTCATCATCAAAAGAATAGCCTAGAGAAAATTCTAAAGGGCTCTCTGGAGTACGTGTTGATTTGGAAGGCCAACCGCAGGACTCTGGAGAGCAATCAAGCAATATGGATTCAGGTATGCTTCCATTTATGTTTATGGATTCTTGATGATTTAACATGGATGATTCTTGGGTTTTTTGGTGATGGTCTTCACCAAAGGTTCGGATCTAATTCCAACAGAACATAATTTGATCGATATATATATGGTGTCATTTTTGCAATTTGAGACAAGAGAGGGGACTTCAATTCCGCATAGCATATGTGTAACGGCCCGGGCCCACGGGCCGGTTTCATTACAAGAAAGCAAGACGGACAAGGTCCACACCAACTTGGGCCATCACAGCCTAAAAAGGGATCCAATTGGTGCCTTGTCCTTCTTACTTTATCATATATAAACCACTCAACCAACTCCCAATTTCCTGATGTGGGACTATTGGGAGAGATATCACAATCTACCCCCCTTACATAGGCGACGTCCTCGTCGCCAGGTATGCAAGGTGTCTCGAACTTCATCACATAAATCAATATAAAGCAAAATTTGAATTCATAATTTATTACAAACCATAATTATCAGTCTTGGGCTACCAGCCCTACACACAAGCAACACTGAACTATATCAATATAATGGAACTAAATTTATTTAATAAAAGCTCTGTCTATCCCAAATATCTTTCTTCATTCCTGAGGCTCTGAAAAACATTGAGAGAATTCTATGAGCTCACACTCAATAAGTAAGCCTAATACAATTTCAAATTACATTTATTATACTATCAGCTTATTCATGTCATCAGATCAAAATAATTTGGAATCTTAATTAAATAATAAATACTAGAATATGCGATGTAAACAAAACACTTTTATACTATCATTGTTTTCCTTTATGTGTCCCACGGCCCTACGGCACTCATCTTGTGTATCACTCTTAAATCTCCCCTAAGAGGAAGGGTCCTGGTACCAGTATTATGTCATATCATAATCTATCATATCATAATCTATCATATCATAATCTGTCATATATAATCTATCATATGAGAACCGCGGCGATACATAAATTTTTACTATCATTATCATAATTGCATATTATCATCTCGATAGTAACAACATAATTTTGCAAGATTAACATAATTACATTTAACTGTAAGTTCACAATTTATAAATTAAATAATTTATAAAATTATAATACTTGGCTTACTTACCTCAGTATGCAAATTCCAATTGATAACCCAGCTATTTGGACACCTAGATACCTACGTATCATTTTACATTATTAACTTTTTAAAATCTGAATAATAAAATGATTCTTAAAACTCTTCCTAGACCACTTCACGAGCCCAACTTTGGGCTCAAATATCTCTCAATATATTGGTCCAAATGGGGATTTAAAAATATCCCAAGAAACTAGATTTAATCATGATTCAGGCCATATATTTACTTTGCCAGCACTAATGATAGCTCCAGCACTAATGATAGCTCTTGGGCACCCAAATCAACTAAAGATGTTATGTTGAATGAATTTGATTATGACCTTATGATCATTAGTTCGGGTTACTATGGCTTCCACCCATTTTGATACATAATCTACTGCAACCAATATGTATTCGTATCCAAATGAAACAGAAAAAGGTCCCATAAAATCGACCCCCCAAACATCCAAGATTTCAACTACTAATATGGGGATCATCGGCATCATATCTTTTTTGGAAATATTTTTAGTTTGCTAGCATTGCAAACAGTTTTAACCAAACTCATGTGCATCATTGAAAAGTGTTAGCCAATAAAACCCACTCTGCAGCACTTTTGCTATAGTTTTTTTTCCACTAAAGTGTCCTCCATAAGCAAGGGTGTGGCAAAAAGTAAGTATACTTTTGAATCACACTCAGGAACACAACATCCAATTACTTGGTCAGAACAATGCTTAAACAGTTTAGGTTCTTTCCAAAAATAATACTTTACTTGTGAAAAAAATCAATCCTTTTCTTGTTTAGACCAGTGGAAAGGAATTTATCATGTTACTAAGTAATTGATAATATGGGCAAACCAGGGAAGACCACAAAAAATTAAAAATAGTTGTTCATTAGGAAATTTCTTGCTGATCTCATCTGTGCTTGATGTGTGTTCAACTAAAATTCTGAAGATGTAGGCAGCTACCATATTTTTGGAACCCTTCTTATCATGAATCTCTAAGTCAAATTCTTGTAGAAGAAAAATTCATCTGATCAATCATGGTTTAGTATCTTTATTTGATAAGAGGTGTTTAAGAGCCATGTGATCAGAGTAAACCAGAACTTTAGACCCTAAAAGATATGATCAAATTTTTTTTAGGATGAACACAATAGCTAATAACTTCTTTTCAGTAGTAATATAGTTCAATTGAGCATCTGAAAGGGTTTTGCTAGCATAATAAATCACATGTGGTTTCTTATTGATTCTTTGTCCTAACACTGCACCAATTGCAAAATCTGATGCATCACACATGATCTCAAAGGAAAAGGACCAATCAGAGGGCTTTATAATTGGTACTGTTGTCAAAGCTGTACGAAGAGTATGGAAGGATTTCAAACAATTATCATCAAAAATAAAATAGATTTTCTTAGCAAGCAATTTGCACAAAAGTCTAAAAATTTTGCTGAAGTCTTTGATGAATCTCCTATAAAACCCAGTGTGATCAAGAAAGGATCGCATTTGTTTGACTGAAGTAGGAGGCGGGAGTTTTGAGATAACTTCCACTTAGGCCTTATCTACCTCAATCCCCTTCTTAGAAATAATGTAGCCTAAAATAATTCCCTCTCGAACCATGAAATGGCTCTTTTTCCAACTTAACACCAAATTTGTTTATTTACATCATTTCAATACTTGAGCTAGGTTATTAATACAATCCTCAAAAGTGGTCCCAAATATTGAAAAGTCATTCATGAATACCTCCAAAAATTTATCTACCATATCTAAGAAAATTGCCAATATGCATCGCTAAAATGTAGCAAGTGCATTACAAAGTCCAAATGGCATGCATCTGAAAGAAAATATTCCATAGGGATAGGTGAAGGTGGTTTTCTCTTGATCATCAAGAAAGATTGGTATTTGATTATATCATGAATAACCATCTAGAAAGCAAAAGAATTACTGACCAGCTAATCATTCTAGGATTTGATCAATAAAAGGCAGCAAAAAATGATCCTTCCTAATAACGTTATTCAGTTTTCTATAGTCTATGCAAACTCACTAACCAGTTATGGTATGAGTTGAAAGCAATTCTTCTTCTTCATTCTTCACCATAGTAATTTCTGATTTCTTAAGTACTACTTGGATGGGACTAACCCATTTGCTATCAAAAATTGGGTAGATAATTCTTGTGTCTAACCATTTTACTATCTCTTTCTTCATGACCTCCCTCATATTAGGATTAAGTATCCTCTGCATGTCTCTATAAGGTTTGGCATTTTCTTCACAATGAATATGATGCATGGAGATGGAAGGGTCAATTCCTTTCAGATCGGCAATTGACCATCCAATTGCTTCCTTATATTCTTTGAGCACTCCTAAAAGCTGGTCTTCCTGATCAATGGTTAAATTAGATGAAATGATTACCGAAAGAGTATCATTGGGTCCAAAAAATAAATATTTCAATGTAGCAGGGAAAGGCTTTAACTCTAGAAAAGGTGGTGCTTCAAGGAAGGGTACCATCAATGTACTAAAGTATGAATGTGTAGGTAATTGGTCATATTTCACAATTCATAGGAGAATGGTGCTAAATCGGATGGCTCTAAAATTATATTTATTTCTTTAGTATATCCATCAATATCAAAATCATCCATTTCAAAATGTGTCAGACATGCCTGTAAAGGATTGAGTCGAATAAAACATGGTTCTTATCTTCTATAACTTCCTTTAGCATGTTGATCTCATTATGGTCGTACAGAGGTGGTCTTTGAGATGCATTAAAAATATTTAACCTCAGCTTCTTATTTTCAAAAGATACATCCATGACTCCAGTTCTATAGTTTACACAAGCGTTAGTAGTTGCTAGAAAGGGTCTACCTAAAATGATTGGTATTTGACTAGGGTTGCAACCAGATTTATATCCAAAACTAGAAAGTCTACTAGAAAATAAAATTTATCCACTTTAACCAGCACATCCTTCAGTATTTCATGGGGTACCTTAATTGATCGGTCAGCTAATTATAGGGTTACCATCGTTGTTTCAATTCTCCAAATCCAAATAAGTCATACATCGAACTCGGAAGAAGGTTAACACTTGCACCTAAATCTAGCAATGCTTTCTTAATCGTAAGGTTTCCTATGATACAGGATATAATTGGGGTTCTAGGATCCTTAAGTTTGGATGGAGTAACTTGCTAAAAGATTGAACTGGCCTACTCAGTTAGGTAGACTTTCTTTAGTATGTGTGCCTTAGATTTTTATTTTTGAGTGCATAAATCTTTTAGGAATTTGGCATAAATAGGGACTTGTTTAATTGCATCAAGAAGGGGTAAATTAATTGGAACTTGTTTGAATAATTTTAACATTTCATTCATCTTGATATTCTTCTTGTTAAGAGATAGAGAAGATTCTAAAGCACTTACGAATGGAGCCTTAAGTATGGGCGCTGCATCAATTGATTCTTTTTTTCTTAATATTTTTCCTTTCTAGCTTGGTCGGCATGAGTTGCTCTTCTTGTTGAGTCACTTTAGACTGATTTAATTTTTTTCATTTCTAAAGGTTATGATAGATTTGGCATGTTTAGGAGAAGTTTATGAACCAATGGAGCTCTCAGCTATGTATTGTCCTCTTGGATTATTAATTGACTGACTAGGTAATTTACCCTCCTTTCTTCTACTGAAAGCTGTTGCTAGATGATCTATCTGGATTTTTAGCTTGACAATAGACTGTGTGTTGGAGTGAAGGAGTTGAGTATTCATTTCTAGCCCCTTCAGTGCTTATAGCACCCTTTCTTCAAAAGTAGAATCATGATTATTCGGTGGAGGTTAAGGAGCACTTGGATATTGTGAATACGACATGCTTCTGAATTGGTTCTTCTGATGGTTAGACTTAATTGATATTGGATTGATGACAGGTTGGGGTTTCCAAGAAAAATTTGGATGATTTCGCCATCCAGAATTGTAAGTATTTGAATATAGATCATTTTTGGTCTTAAAGCCATTTGGGTTTGGGCTTGGTGGGCTTGATCCTGAACAAGCTCAGAAAATTGGTATGCGGCTGGACACTCACCTGTGGGATGAGTTAGACTCAAACAGATTTTACAAACTTTATGTAATTGAGTAAATAGAGAAGAGGTATTTCCAACTTGCAGAATTCGGCCAAGTTTCTAGAATAGTTCATCTATCTTAGTATAGATATCTATAAAGTAACTTATTTCATATATTTTACCTCTTTTAGCCTTTAGGTCCAATAGGAGGGTCTCTACGAGCAGCTGACATATGATGTAATGAATTCTCACTCTATGTCTCAAAGAGTTGCCAAGCTTCATGTTCATTCTTCAACATAAATGTCCCACCACATAAAACATCAACCATTTGCCGATACTTTTTTGACAAATCATCATAAAAGCACTTGACCAGTTGCCATTTGGATATGGCATGATGCAAACATTTTCTAATCAATTCTTTTAATCTCTTTCATGTCTTGTGAAATATCTCTCCATCTGTCCCAAAAATACTTGTTATGGCTTTTCTAATTTGATTAGTTTTTTTCTATAGGAAAGTATTTCTTAAGAAACCCTGAAGATGGTCTCTGGTTGAAATTATTATAGTATCTAAAGAATTTAACCAATATTTGGCTTTGTTCTTAAGAAAAAATAAGAACTTAAGTCTAAGAGTATCGTCATAAAAATTTTAAATTTTTACGGTCGAACAAATCTTGAAAAACTCATCTAAATATTTGTAAGGATCCTCATTTGCAAGTTCATAAAATGAATGTAATATTTGAATCATGCTTGACTTGATCTCATATTGAGTGGCCTCCATTGAAGGCACGTAAATGCAGGAATAGTAGGTATACTTTGAAGGAGTGAAATACTACATTAATTGGTGTGATTGATCATTTTTATTATTAGGGTCCATAATTCTAAGTCTGTTTGCTCTAAAGGTTCTTTCTATCTCAGAATCTAAGGATACAAGATCGGATTGTAATGATTGGTGATCAAGCATACACCCTATCGATGTATTCTAAAGCAAACAGCAATTAGGTCCTTCTCTCTCTTTTTTTTATAATTTTAAATTAACAAAAAAAAGGAAAAGGAAAGGGGTTCTATAGAGAAATGTCCTAAAAGAGTCCTAAATCTAAAGAGTAATAAAAGAAGAATTTAGTTAGGTTTAATTATTATTTTGCAATCAAGTTAACAGAAATTAGACGCTATCCTAAGGTTAACCTAGATCTAGATAGCTCCTAACTATTCCAAAGTTGCCTTTAAGCACTCCAAGCCCAAAACTAACTAACTGATTCGGCCAGGTAAGTGTAAGGTTGGTAGGGGTCCTCCTGTTGCTTGCCTCAGGTAAGCTAACAAAATCAATTAAGTAACCACCTTCCTTCGGGCTCTTGTCCTTGAACCACTTTTCTTAGACACCAAATCAATCAACCAATCCGAACCCGGTCCAACTCTAGGGCCTCTTTGTCCTATTGAGCTCAAAATTTTTAGGGCAAACGTCTAATTAATTTTAAATTTAGATGCTTGGATCAATGCAAAAAGAAGAATATGGTTTGTGGACTAACAAAGGGTGATCAACTCCCCACCTTGTCTTGATTAAGGATTTGTGCCCTTAAATATTTTATGAAAATGATATACAGTAAAACATATGTCCAAGCTCTAAAATTAGCAAACAATTAAAACTAAATTTAATTATAATTTTTTTATTTTTATAATTAAGTCTCAAATTTTCTAATACCTAAGTCAATCTAAGAAAATTAAAAAGAATTAAAATTAGATAAAATAAAAATTATATACATAATTTATATTTATATTTATTTATTTATTTTTTAATTTTTAATTTTTTTAAAAATAACCACTTAGGTCTTCGGCAATGGCATCAAAAATCTGATGTGTATCACAGTGTACCGATTTAATTACCTTAATTTCTATTACTATATGGAGTAGCAGAAGTAATTCAAACCCACAGAGACCTTAGGTAGTTGTTTAGACTCAATCTGTTAGCGATGAATCTCAAAAAATAAAATATTAATTTTTAATTAATTTTAATAAAAAAATCTTAGAAAATATTATCTATTTCTTATTATTCTTCTCTCATGAAGAAAACCTAAATATTATCTATCTTTAATAAGAGTACGGTCCATATCCGAAGATCATGGTCCATCCCTTTTTAAAATAGATAAAATCTAAGTTTATCTTTACTGAAGAGATCTTACCTCTAGAGTACAACCTGTATCGATCATGAATTATCCCAGAGCCTAAGCTATCATCTTTAAAGGACACCATATAATAGCATGAATATGCATCAAAGAAATAACTTTTATTTTAAAATAAAAGAAGAGTACATAATAAAAAAATTAAAAAAATTCTACTTCTACTTTCTGAGATGATGGATATCTACTTTTTGCTTCCTTCTTTTCGAGATAGAACGATGGTTGATTGTGGAGGTGTGGATGGTTGGTGGCTTTCAGAGATAGAACGATGGTTGATTGTAGAGGTGTGGAGGCTGTGGATGGAGAATGAATGGAAAGATTTGGGTTACGGAGTGGAGAAAACAGAAATGGGAGTGGAGCAAAAATTTGGTTGGGTATGGGTCAATGGTTTGGCCTAGCTTGAGTCATGAGTGTAGCATTCAATTTGGATTAAAATAGTTTAGGTTTGATTAAATTGTGATCTTGGATAATAAATTTTTTGAGTAATTAGTCCTTTTCATGAACCAATGATTTTTTTTTAGAAATGAAAGTAAAGAGTCATTTTGATAGTTTTGTATAGATCATTAGGCATCAAGTCTTACAAAATAGATTAGGTTATGGTCAAATGAATGACCCAAATTGACCTATGGATGGGTTGTTGGTAATTGTGTCCTAAAGCCAATCAACTAACATATAGATGGTTGTGCAAGTTATAAATGTATGTGAATTATTAATCAATAAAATATTTATTTGGTGGTTCATCGTATTGCATCTTTCTGAAATAAATTCTTTTGTGATGGAATCCTTAGAATCATATTCGATTCAATAAAGAGAGGGTTTATTGAGTGGTTCTTAAAATGGTCACGATCAAATGATATATAGTTATAGGACAACTATGTATCAAGTATAGGTCGTTGTGTATTATATGGGTTGGTTGTCCTCTTTATCAAGGAGTGTGACCAATCTGCGGAACGCTCTTCTGCCAAGAAGTATTCACGAAGGGATATGGATATAAGTATCCCTCTAATCTTAGATCACCATGGTAGCTTGCAAGCAACATACTGTACTTTGGTGCTGGACTATCTAAATTTTTAATCCAGTGACAGAAGGTTTCTGGGTGCAGTCAAGTACTTGTGGAGCAATGATCAAGAAGGAATTGATCCCTCCAAATAGTTTGGAGTGAATGTCTCACTGTGTTTTAATTTAGCAAAACTTTGGCCAGAGTAGTCCTTATGAGAAGTCATAGGATTTGTGAAGTTGAGACACTTTATGGATGAGCTGATTAAGGGTTGACAGTTAAACGCTAAGTCATCTTGAGCATTGAGGGTCAAAGGGATGAATTATATGGTAACCATATACCAAAGTTTCTTAATTGTTGCTCTGCAACCTTTGGTCTATCCGAACCTTGGGTGTCATTGCTAGATGGCAACTTTGATTAATATTGAAAGTGTTCCAGTGCTGCTAGCTTAGTGTTCGAACCTATGGGATCACACACCATAAGGGATTCTGCCTGACTTGATGATTGATAAACTAAATGTTAGTAATTAATTGAAGGATTAAATTGGCAATACGATTGCTAGCTAGCTCAATTTGATTGAGCTATGATAATTTGGGTCAAATCAAATGTGATTTGGTTTGGGCTCAATTTAGGTTCAATTGAGCCCAATGTTAACTTCCTTACCCATTTGAGTTCAAAATTATGAATTTGAATTTCAAACTAATTTTTAAATTCAAGTTTGAATTTGAATTTAAAAGGGATGTTGATGACCTCTTCCTAATTAACCCACATTCCTTATCTTCCTCCCCTATTCTCTCTATAGCTTTCAATTTTATGGGGCTGATGATGAGCAGTAAAAGGGGTGACTTTTAGTTCAAAAAGGAAGAGGAATTATTTCTTTCTAATCTTTCACCCATTTTTTCTCTATGGTTTCCATTTTTATGGGACTGGTGATTGGCATTAAAAGAAATGGTTTTGGTTGAAAAAGAAGATGAAGGATTTATTCCTTATCTTCGACCCCTTTTCTCTTCATGGTTTTCATTTTTATGAGATTGATGATTGGCATTAAAAGGGATGATTTTTGGCTGGAAAATAAGAGGAAGAATTTCTTCCTTATCTTTCTCCCCTTTTTTTCTCTCCATGGTTTTCATATTTATGGGGCTGATGATGGTTATTAAAAGGGGTGGTTTTTGGCTTTTAAAAAAAAGGAGAAAAGAAGGATTTTGGGATGTAGGGATCCTAGCAATTAAGCTAGGTCTTAGGAAGGAAAAAAGAAGGATTTTGTGGTGTAGGGATCCTAGCAATTAAGCTAGGTCTTAGGAAAGAGAAAGGAAATATTTTCTTTAGATCTTTTCCATCGAAATCTATCCTCCATATTCTTTTACAACTTCAAGAGCATCCTGGTGTTGAAAAGAAGGAACCTAGTCATTGAAGCCTTAGATAGGAGCTAGAACTCTGAAGAGGCTAGTCAAGATCAGAACCCCGGTGTGGATCATCTGTAGAGGCCATACTCCTTTGTGTGGCTCGCAAAAATACTATCTACCACCGTCTTTCATTGCTACGAGAGTCATTAAGCATCCAATGGTAAGAGATTTTATAGTTACTAGTGACTTAGATATGATCTAAGACACTAGGCCACAAACATAGATATGATCTATGCTATTTGTATTTACATGGATTTGATCTGTGTACCTTTCTTTTATACCTTTATATATAATTCTCATATCATGATCCTGTTATAGGCTGATATTGGATTAGATCCAATATTTTATTGCTTCCATTACAAATACATTTTAGAAAATTTTAAAATGCATACATGTAGCCTACTCATATATTAACTTACATGGGTATGGGTCTAGAGGTCTTGATCTGATGCTGGGCCACGTTGCGTATGGGTTAACGTTTTGTATGATGTTCTTTTGTTGTTGTTTTGTATGTTGTTATGCCTACTTAACCTAACTTGAACCTGATCATACAACCATCAAGCAAATGAGAGATTGATGCTGACCAGGAAAAATAAGTTCATTGTTCTAAAAGCAAACAATCAGGAAACTGGTATAAGAACCTTGAAGAGCAGATATTTTGATTATCTTAGAGCTTAAATATCGCAGACATTATGATTCTCATGAATTGGATATTTTGATTATCACTTTTAATCTACATTGAACTCATATTAATATCATTATTTGTGACTCAATCTTTCGATTAAAATACTACTTTTTTGTTAATACAGAATCATTTGAAAATGATCAGATCGCTCATGGATGTATGAAAGGGTCAAGAATAATTTTCTTAATCCTGAATTTCTCAATAGGTTAAAGGAATTTATTGCGTTTGTATGTAGTCAACTGGGGTGGATGATGGGCCTAGAATTAGATTCCCATGTAATATGAGGAAGTGTCAAAACAAAGTATACAGGGATGTTGAAATAGTTAAAATCGATCTTTGTAAAAAAAGGTTGTGCTCGGTTACTACGTATGGTACTGCCATGGGAAAAATGAGGTTATAGGAGAACCAAATAATCAGGGGACAGAAACAGTTTATGAAACAGCAAAGAATTATAACATGGCAGCGGATAATTATGATATAACAGCAGATAATTATAATCCATATGAGAACTTAAATCGATATACAGAAATGGTGATGGATGTAGTGGGCCCGAAATTAAATCCAAGCCAATTTTATGAATAGCCAAATCTGAAAAGCCAACATTTCTATGGCATGCTATGTGATGTAAAAGAACAATTATGGCCTAGGTGTGAAAAACCATTCCCAACTATTTGTAGCATCTCGATTGTTGAACATTAAGGTTGAACATCACTTATTTGAAGCAGCATTTGATTCAGTCGCTAGGTTAATAAAGGAGGTAGTGCCACCCAACAATGTTATCAATGATACATTTTATGAAACAAAATGTTGTTGCATGGGCTTGGTTTATCTATTGAGAAGATTAATTGCTGCAAGAATAATTGCTGCTTTATTAGAGTGTAGATGTAGATTTTGTGATTTATAAATTTTGTTAAGAACCCCAGTTCATTGAACAGAGGAGTTAACATAGGACAAGGTCCGTGGCTAAAAAAAATGCATTACTTTCCATTGATACCATGGTTGCAAAGAGTGTATCAATCAGAGGCTACAACTATAGATATGAGATGGCATACAGAACATGAAGACAAAGAATAGGGTATTATGCATCATCCGTTAGAATCTATAGCATGGAAGTATTTTAATGATATGCACCCTAATTTTGCATTTGAAAAAAGAAATGTGAGACTTGCTCTCTGCGTAGATGGATTCCAACTTTTTAAGCAATCTGGACATCAATACTTGTGCTGGATAATAATTATAACTGCGCATAATTTACCCCTCTAGCTATGCATGAAAGATTCTTTCATGTTTTTGACAGTGTTAGTTCATGTGCCATCAAATCCAAAAGACAAGATAGACATGTTCTTGCAACCGCTAATTTTAGAGCTGAAATTATTGTAGGCAGAAGGGATTCTCATCTATGATATTTCAATAAAGCAAAATTTCATTATGAAAGCAGCCCTTATATGGACAATCAGTGATTTTTAAGCATATGCCATGCTTTTTGGGGGGAGCACTGCTGGCCGTTTAACTTGCCCTTATTGCATGAAGAACTCATATGCCTTCACGTTGTCAAAAAGTAATAAGCAATCATGGTTTGATAATCATAGAAAATTTTTATCATCTAGGCATCCTTATAGAATTAATAGGATGACATTTCTTACGAAAATAGTGATTAAAAAAGCTGCACCACCTGTTATGAGCGGAGAAGAAATATTGGAGTCTATTGAGCACTTGGGATTGATGAATGTTTGGAAAGAGGGGGCAGATGCAATATATGGTCACAAATGATAGAGAGCATGGGTGGAAGAAAAGAAGTATTTTTTCGGAGTTGCTATACTAAAGTAAGAATCTCATTAGACACAATCTTGATGTGATATATATTGAAAAGAATTTCTTTGAGAACATATTTAATATAGTGATAAATATACTGAGAAAATAAAAGGCAATGTTAAAGAAAAAGATGAACTTAATTAGTACTGTCGACGTCCTGAACCTGCCCAGTCAGCTATTGATGGTAAATATCCTAAGGCTTGTTACACGCTTGATAGAAATTCAAAAGCAGTGTTATGTGAATGGTTGAAACGATTAAAATTTTCTGATGGATATACCTCAAATATGGGTAGGTGTGTGAACATGCATAAGTTGAGGGTTTTTTGTATAAAAAACCATGATTATCATTTTTTTATGCATGTTAATGCCCATAGCATTTCATAAATTACTGCCTAGCAATGTGTGGAAAGCATTAACAAATATCAGTTTATTTTTCAAAGAGCTAACTGCTAAAGTTATTAGAACTAATGATATGGCAAGATTATCGAAGAAATTCCCGTTATTTTATGCAAACTGACTACAAGAAAATACTGAAATAGCGACGCAAATTTAGCGACGCATCATTGCGTCACTAAATTGCGACCACTTTGCAACGCCTCCGTGACAACAAAACATTACGACGCAATTAGCGACGCATTAGCGACTCAATAAACCAAAAAATAAAAAAATTATTTTTATTTAGCGATGCAAATAATACGTCGCAATATTTTTATTTTTTATAAAATATAAATATGGGAAAAAATATTGCGATGCAACTTAGTGCATCGCAATGTTTTTAAAAAAATTAAATATGTTAAATAGCGACGCATTAGCGACGCAATAAACCAAAAATTAGAAAAATATTTTTAATTCAGCGACGCACCAATTGCGTCATAAATAATTTAAATAAAATTAATTTTTATAAAATATAAATATTAGGAAAAAATATTGCGATGCAACTCAGTGTGTCACAATATTTTTTAAAAAATTAAATGTTAAATAGCAACGCATTAGCGACGCAATAAACTAAAAAATTAAAAAAATTATTTTTAATTTAGCGACGCAATAATTGCATCGCAAATAATTTAAATAAAATTATTTTTTTATAAAATATAAATATGAGGAAAAAATATTACGATGCAACTCAGTGCGTCGCAATATTTTTTTAAAAATTAATATGTTAAATAGCGACGCATTAGCGACGTAATAAACTAAAAAATTAGAAAAATTATTTTTAATTTAGCGATGCACTAACTGCATCGCAATTATTTTAAATAAAATTAATTTTATAAAGTAAATATAAGAAAAAATAATTACGATGCAACACAGTGTGCCGTAATGTTTTTTAAAAAATTAATTATATTAATAGCGACGCATTAACGATGCAATAAACCAGGAAATTAGAAAAATAATTTTTAATTTAGCGATGCAATATATGCATCACAATTATTTTAAATAAAATGAATTTTTATAAAATATAATTATAAGAAAAAAATTGCGACGCAATTCAGTGCGTCGCAATATTTTTTAAAAAAAATAATTATGTTAAATAGTGACGCATTAGCGATGCAATAAACCAGAAAATTAGGAAAATTATGTTTTAATTTAGCGATGCACTTGTTGTGTTGCAATTATTTTAAATAAAATTAATTTTTATATAATATAATTATAATATTAAAAAATTGCGATGCAACCCTTTGCATTGTAATATTTTTAAAAAAATTAATTATGTTAAATAGCGATCGATTTGAGATCGATCGTGGCCGATCGGGATCAGGGCTTGGATCGATCACAACCATCGGATCGTCAGCGATCGGACCGATCGCCACGGTTCGATTGGTCGTGGCCGATCGAGATCAGGGCTTGGATCAATCGCAACCATCGGATCGTCGCGATCTCAGACCAATCGCAACGGTCCGGGATCAGTCGTGGTCGATCGGGATCAGGGATTGGATCGATCGCAACCGTCGGATCATCGCGATCTTGGACCGATCGCAACGGTTCGGGATCGATCGTGGCCAATTAGGATCAGGGCTTGGATCGATCACAACCATCGGATCATCGATGATCGGATCGATCGCCACGGTCCGAGATCAGTCGTGGCCGATCGGGATCAGGGCTTGGATCGATCGCAACCGTTGGATCGTCACCGATCGAACCAATCGCCACGATCCAAGATCGGTCATGGCCGATCGGGATCATGGCTTCGATTGATCGCAACTGTCGGATCATCGCCGATCTTGGATGGATTGCAACGGTCTGAGATCGATCGTGGCCGATCGGGATCACGGCTTGGATCGATCGCAACCATCGGATCGTCACCTATCGGATCGATCGTGATGGTCTGAGATCGTTCATCGCCGACCAGGATCGATCAAGGCTTGGATCGATGGCAACCGTCGGATCGATGCCGATGGTTCGATCACCATGGTCCGAGAACGGTCGTGAACGATCAGGATCAGGGCTTGGATCGATCGGAACCGTCGGATCGTCGCTGATTGGACCGATCACCACGCACAGTCCGGGATCGATCATGGACGATCAGGATCAGGGCTTGGATCGATCGCAACCATCGGATCATCGCGATCTTGGACCGATCGCAACGGTCCGGGATCGGTCGTGGCCAATTGGGATCAGGGCTTGGATCGATCGCAACCGTCGGATCATCGGCGATCGGACCGATCGCCACGGTTCGAGATTGGTCGTGGCCGATCGGGATCAGAGCTTGGATTGATCGCAACCATCGGATCATCAGCGGTCGAACCGATCGCCACTGTCCGAGATCGGTCGTGGCCGATCGGGATTAGGGATTGGATCGATCGCAACCATCGGATCGTCCGCAATCTTGGACCGATCGCAACGGTCCGGGATCGGTCGTGGCCAATCGGGATCATGGCTTGGATCGATTGCAACCGTCGGATCGTTGCCTATCGGATCGATCATGACGGTCCGAGATTGTTCATTGCCGATCGAAATCGATCAGGGCTTGGATCGATCACAACCGTCGGATCGTCGCCGATTGGATTGATCACAACCGTTGGATCATCCGCGATCTCGGACCGATCACAACGGTCCAGGATCGGTCGTGGCTGATTGGGATCAGGGCTTGGATCGATCGCAACCGTCAGATCATCGCTGATCGAACCGATCGCCACGGTTCAAGATCGGTCATGGCCGATCGGGATCACAACTTTGATCGATCGCAACCGTCAGATCATCACCGATCTTGGATGGATTGCAACAGTCCGAGATCGATCATGGCCGATCGGGATCACGGCTTGGATCGATCGCAAACGTCAGATCGTCGCCTATCAGATCGATCGCGACGGTCTGAGATCATTCATCGCCGACCAGAATCGATCAGGGCTTGGATCGATGGCAACCATCGGATCGACGCCGATCGGTCTGATCGCCATGGTTCGAGATCGGTCGTGGACGATCAAGATCAGGGCTTGGATTGATCGCAACCGTCGGATCATCGCCGATTGGACCGATTGCCACGGTTCGGGATCGGTCGTGGATGATCAGGATCAGGGCTTGGAATGATCGCAACCGTCGGATCATCGCGATCTCGGACAGATCGCAATGGTCCAGGATCGGTCGTGGCCGATCGGTATCAGGGCTTGGATCGATCGCAACCGTCGGATCATCAGTGATCGGACCGATTGCCATGGTCCGAGATCGATCGTGGCCGATCAGGATCAGTGCTTGGATCGATGGCAACCGTTGGATCGATGCCGATCGGTCCAATCGCCACGGTCCGAGATCAGTTGTGGACGATCAGGATCTGGGCTTGGATCGATCGTTGCAATTATTTCAAAAAATATAATTTATATGAGTTATAATAATTAAAAAAATATTGCAACGCATTAGCGATGCATTTTCCTAAAAATTAATCTTACGGAGAATATAATTTTTAATATTGCGACGCATCTATTGTGTCGCAATATTTTTTAGAAAAATAAATGTAATTAAAAAATTCAAAAAAACATTGTGACACATTATTTGCATCGTAATTATTTTTAAAAAATAAATTTTATCAGTTACAAATATTTAAAAAATATTGCGATGCATTTGTGATGCAATTTTTCATAAAATTTAAATTTATCAGTTAAAAATATTTAAAAAATATTGAGATGCATTTGCGACGTAATTTCCTAAAATGTTTAAATAATTTTCTCAGAGAAAACAAATTTTAATATTGCGACGCATTCATTTCGTCGCAATGTTTTTAAGAAAAATGAATGTAAGAAAAAAAATTTAAAAAAATATGCGATGAAATATATGTGTTGCAATTATTTTCAAAAAATATAAATTTTATCAGTTATAAATATATTAAAAATATTACGACGCATTTGTGACGTAATTTCCTAGAAAATAAAAATAATTTTCCTAGAGAAAATAATTTTTATTATTGCAATGCACTTGTTGCGTCGCAATGTTTTTAAGAAATATAAATGTAATAAAAAAATTTTATAAAAAACCTGCGATGCAATATATGCGTCGCAATTATTTTCAGAAAATATAATTTTTTATAAATATTTAAAAAATATTATGACGCATATGCGATGCAATTTACTAGAAAATAAAAATTATTTTCTAAGAAAAAATAATTTTTAATATTGCGACGCATTTATTGCATCACAATATTTTTAAGAAATTTAAATGTAATAAAAAAATTAAAAAAATTACGATGCAATAAATGCATCGCAATTATTTTTTAAAAAATATAATTTTTATCAGTTATTAATATTTAAAAAATATTGCGACGCATTTGCGACGCAATAGCATGTTTAGCGATGCAATTGCGATGCATTTGGGCGTCGCAATATTTTTTCCCCTTGTGGTGTGAAATAAATTTTTCCTCCAAGGTTTTTTAGTTGCATGGAATACCTACTTGTTCATTTGGTATATGAAGCTAGAATTGCTAGGCTCGTTCAATATCGTTGGATATAGAGATAACTAATTACATACACCTCTTTGGTTTTATTATTTTGAGTATATTGGGTATCTTATTTTATTTTGAAATGTAAACTTTTAGGTACCTAAAGAAATTTAAAAAAAATATGTGAAATAAGGCAAGAGTTGAAGGGTTAATATGCAATGTATATTTAGTAGAAGAGTCATCAAATTTTCTTTTGCACTACTTGAAGGAACATATCCAAACTAAGAATCAAAATGTTCCACATAAATTAGATGTTGTGAACAGCCATTTGAATCTCCATTTTCAAAACTGTTAATAGGCCATTTGGCCTAGAAAAAAGGAGATATCTATTGAGCAAGAGTTTAAAGCTACTCACAATCACATTCTAATGAACTGCTATGAAGTTGAACCATTCATAGAGTAAGATAATATTTCTTCCACTCACTTTATGGTTAATTTATTTCTTTATATTATTTTCAACTAACTTAAAATAAATTATTATCTATAAAGGATGTTTTGTGATATGTGGAGACAATGGGATCCTTACATCAATGATGCTGACATTGGTTTAAAACTTGCTACGGAGTTTGCGTATTGGTTCAATGATTATGTAAGTATTAAATTTACACATAGATTCTAGGTTAACTACTATGTACCTATACATACTAATTATGCCATATTGATTTTTCAAACTAATAACGCTTTGTCAAATATTGATAACATTTTCATTAAATCTCTAGCACAATGGCCAATATCTAGAGTAAATACATATCCCAGTTATTTTATGAATGGGTCCAAGTTTTAGGTTAATTCATTGGGTTCTTCAAGAGTAACTCAAAATTAAGGGGTGTGTGTGTAAGGGCAAATGGTTGGTGCTGATCAATAAGATTATTATAGAAAGCTAAAAGAGGTTGTTGAAGTTGAGTACCCCAATTGGCCTATTAAATGCACTGTGTTGTTCAACTGCGAATGGTTTGATCCAACTTCAAATGTGGGCACAAAAATGTATAAAGAATACAATCTTGTCGAAGTAAACCATAGAAGAAGTTTGAACAAATATGAACCATTTATTCTAGCATCCCAAACTCAACAAGTATACTACTTGGCATATCCAAGCCTACAAAACAATAAGCGAGATTGGTGGGCTGTTAGTAAAACAAAGACAGCGTCGATCATTTATATACCTGAAAGCTCATCTACACAGACACTTGAATTCTTAGCATTTCAAGAAAATGTAACGGTAGTACATGCAATTGAAGATAATTCGCTTGATTCAGGTCCAATATACTTAATGACCCAACTAATGCTTTACTTAAAATTGAGGATGTCAATGAGTATTCAAATAACGAAGAAGATAAATTTCAATCACAGTAAAGATAGAATCAGACGAAGAACTCGACCTTGATAATAGAAATGATAGTGACTGAGTATTTATGCATGTGGTTATATTTATAAACAAAAATTAATGTTCTATCATTATACGCTTTTTTGATTATTCAAGAAGATTTATTATAATTCTTTTATATGTATAGTACTATGAGGGGTCATGATCAATCCATAGCTAGGAGGCGTTCAGCTGGCAAGGGCAGCCGCGACTCTCCTTCTGATGTACGACATGAGACCTCCTTCATATAGAAGTACAATTTGCATGAGATGCCTACTGATGGCATGCCAGGTTCTTCTGTCGGACCATCGTCAGGCAAGAGTACTTCCTCCAACCGGAGGAAGAGGCTTGTATTGATTGATGGTCAGTATAATTGAATAGATTTATGGAGTATTTTTTCATTCATATTATTTTTTTAATTCATGCAATTGTTATATATTTCAATTTCAAATTTTTTTCATTCATATTATTTTTTTAATTCATACAATTTTTATATGATTAAATTTTATTTACTTTTTACTCTTTTGATTAGTTTTATGGAGAAATGTGTTATTTAAGAAGTGTGCAGAACCGAGGACTACTATTGGGATCACGTGACTCAGGAAGTCAGAAAGTTCTATTGGATAGAGTTTTAGGTATGTAACTTATATTTATGCAGATGCAATTTATTTTAAAACTTGTACATTTAATATATTAGCTAGATGCGTTCATTATTATAAATACATTTTGATTATTTTAATTTATGTTTTAGTTGAAATATAAAATTATATGTAAAAAATATTCATATACTATTTGCATGGTGGGTAGTTGAATTTATAATGTCATATTATACTGAATTATATTTAAAATATGCATATTAAGTATTATTCTATTTACAAAAGGAGTTTGAGTGGGATCCAGCCATGACTCCACTTATTAAAAGGGTTTGGAAAGCACTCACTAGCAGCTGATATTCGAACAATTTATATCACTAGCAGAGAGTGTCAAAATACCCATTCATATCTCTGATGCAGTATGGGCTAGCTGGCAATAGAAATGGGCAAATCCAGACTAGCATAAGAAGTCAGCTACAGCTAGCTTGATTTGCCGATCTAAGAAGGCTAGTCCAAGCACTGATCTTTCTTGCCATACTGCGGGATCTATTTCTATAGAGGAGCATCGGAGTCGTTTATAGTAATAAATTTATTTTTTTTTTATGTATTAATGATAAACTTTTTCAAATGAGCATAACTATAAATTTAAAATTTTATTTCTCAGAGGCTAGAGGAAGGTGTCAAACCAGGGGAATAGCAGATGTTTAAGGCAATCCACACAAAAAAAAGATGGGCTTTGGATCAACACTCGCTCCCAGCAAGTTGGAGTAAGTAAATCAATAGAAATATAATGTGTTAATTATAAATTTATTTATTTTAATATGATTTACATATTATTTTCTATGTATTCCTTGTAGGCTTGTATGGATGAGTTAATGTCTCAAACCACACAATCATCAAAGGACGAAGGGTCCACAGCTACCTTTCACCGCAGGAGAGCTACTGCATCCTTTTAGAGGCCATTAGCACCTACCCAAAGGATCATAGAGTTTATGATATGGGAGCTAAAGCTTCTGCATTCTTTTTCCGATGCGATTCCTCTTCTTGCAGTCAAAGTGACACTTCCAAGTATGAAGACATGGGGTGTTCCATCATGGAACATGTTAGATATGAGTGACCAAGATCGCGGATATCCAACGGAAACAATAAGAAGAACGCCTTCGTTATCAACAGGAGTTTTTGAAAATGCGTTAGCTAGTTATGAGGTTATCATAGTCTACATAGTTCTATGCTCCACCTGTTGCTTCTGATGGTCCTCTAGCTGATCAGTAGCGATATTTTTAGATTTGGTCTTGTAAACTTGTACTCTATGTTTATATTTTATGAGTACTATATTTGTATGCTACGATTTTGTATTGTAAATAGGAGTTATATGCCATTATTTTATATAATTTATTTTTATTTTAAATGCAAGTTTTTTATATGTTTTATTTGTGAATTTATATTTTTAGTTATAGTTTTATATTATCTAAGTAGGTTTTTAATGTATATTATATAGACAATAATAAAAAAAAAAAAACTATAATAAAGAAAATAGTGATGCATTTTGTGTCGCTAACTCGTTAAACAAATAACGATGCATGAAGTATCATTGCTAATATTTTCGATGAGTTAGTAACATAAGTGTGTTGCTAAGAAAACAGCAACGCTATCTCTTGCGTCGCTAAATTTCGAGAACTTTGCGATGCCATGTTCTCGCTAATTTAGCGGCGCTTCCCCTTCGTTGCTAATTACTCATCATTTTAATTGTTTGCACCGCCCATACAGCGACAACGTTTGAGAGTTGCAACACCTTTGGCATCGCAAATTAGCGATGCTTTATGTGGCATCTCTACTTAGCAACGCATCCACATCGGCGTCGCTAAATTCCACAGTAACTGACGGTTTAGCGATCATATTTTTGGCATCATTATTTCATTACTAACCTATTTTAGCAATGCCTTTTACTTATTAGCAACACTATTTTGGCATTGCTAGGTTGCAAAATTCTTGTAGTAATGTAAATCCAAAAATAAAAAAGATGACCAATTATAGACTTATATAGTCAATATAAAATATATATATATAGTCTAATCAATTGAGATGACTGTATTTATTATTAATTAAAAAATTCAAGCAAAATAAGTATATTTGTATATTTGACACATGAAAAACTATAACTTGTGTCAATTTTTGCATATCATCTACGCTAAGATCATACTGTAAGGTAGCACCAAGAATATAACTTTGATAAGGAACCAATATATTTTGTGATTGAAATACTTGGAATTGGACATGTTAATCCTCAGAGGGGGGTTTTCCCTTTTGCCTTTTTCTGTAGCCAAGCTCGAACTAAGAGAGAGAGAGAGAGAGAGAGAGAGAGAGAGAGAGATTTCCCCTTTCTCTCTCTCTCTCTCTCTCTCTCTCTCTTTCTTAGTAAGGCATGAGCATAACCCATGCTAAGCACTAGTAAAGATGATGTTTATAAGTAGTGAAATATGAACTTTGCTAGAAATCAAGGCATTCCCGCTCTACGCACAAATTTATTACATGACTATACCAGCAGAAGCTTATATGGTTGCAACTTGAAACTGAATGAAGACAAATATTAAGCCATCGGTTTGCCTGGAGCTCAATTCCTAGCTACTGGCCTCATCTTTCATTATCTTCTTCCTTGCAAGCTGAGTTATATTCCTGTACGAACATTCAATTTATAATTAACTAAAAGTAAAATGGCGAAGACCTGATGCATTTATGAGCAACATTGGTTTCCAACGAAGTTTAAGCTGAAGCATGAATATAACCAAACAGCTTTGTCCAAAATATATGGGTTAGATTTTCTTAGTCCTTTCTTCTCCTCCTCCATGTAAGAGGTGAGATGTTTATGTTGGAGACACGAGTTCCGTTCTAATAGTTCAATTAGCAGGGAAGGATAAGAGTGGTATTTCAAAGATTATTTTGACCGAGAAAAAAAGATGAAGATATTTGTTCACGCAAAAGATCTAAACATTTCTCTTCCTAATTAACCTGCAAAGTTGGAAATAAGGCCAGGTGTAGGAATGATAGGTTTCAAGTACGTGCATGGATCATATAAAGTTGGAAACAAAGCGAATAAGAAGATGACCCTACTATGATAGACTTAATTTAAATATATTGATCCCTATCAGATATACGGAAATATGGGACCAATATATTTATCATGAAAATAAAGCAAGTCAAGATCGATAAATACCTTCAGCCATTAGTGTTGATTTTTCTTCCAGATGAGGGTAAGCTCTTTCACACCTTGCAGTCTCTCTCAGCGATGGTGTAAACTTTCTCGATGAGACCAGGTGCAAGGACCTTCCGTTTTATAATTCTTTATGCCTTATCAGTCCATCACAGAGGGCGCCGCTTTAAACAGATATGGTTGAGGGATTCTTATCTTAATCGTGAATTTAAATTTTGAATTTGAATTCACGTAATCCCTCGATAGGACCACCTTAATCTACCTTAATCGTATCTAACCAATACGCTTAATGGAAAAAAACCAACATTCTCCCACTTGGTCCGTAAATTCTATTACTATAGTAAGAAATAAAATACATGAATCATGGCAATAGGTCCTCTTAAAATCGAGTATTATTTACCATGTATCACAATGTATTATATTTCCCAAACATAAACCCATATAACTTAATGAATAAACCCCATGTTTATTCTAGGTCCAACTTAATGATGCTCATCACAAATAAATGTGTACACTAAATAATTGAATGTGAGAAAACATCATAACCATAAAAGAGTTTCATTGTACAAGTAGTTGTCCATGCAACTAAATTATATTATGGGACCAACTCCCATTCGTACCACATGATCCTTAAAATTCATAATTGGCATGCCTTTAGTCAAGAATCAGCTATCATCAATTCAGTGCTAACATGTTCTATGACCACTTTATTTTCTTTAACACATTCTTTTATGGCTAAATACTTAATGTCGATGTGTTTACTTTGACTACCACTCTTGTGGTTTTTAGCCAAAAATACAGCAGCTGAATTGTCATAGTACAATTTAATTGGCCTAGCAATAGAATCAACAATTCTAAGCCCTTAGATGAAACTCTTCAATCATACACCGTGCAAAGTAGCCTCAAAACAAGCTTGCATAATAGAGGTAGCAGTCAGCTATGTACCTCATGACCTTTTAGTAGCTCTCAAGTAGTCTAAACCTGGATTACTTTGATATCTCCCCAACATCCCAACTGTAAATGCTATGTCAGGCCTTGTACAGACCTGAGCATACATCAAGCTACCAACAGCTGAGGCATATGGAGTATTTTTTCATTTTCTTCCTCTCAAAGTCATTCTTTGGGCACTGATTCAAATTGAATCTGTCACCCTTGACTATGGGAGCTATACTCGGTGAACAATTTTTCATCCAAAATCTCTCTAAAATTTTGTTGATATAGGTTTCTTGAGATAGACCTAAAACACCTCGAAGTCTATCTCTCTGAATTTTAATGCCAATGACATAAGAGGCATCACCCATATCTTTCATGTCAAAATTCTCAGAGAGAATTTGTTTCACCTCATGTAACATACCTTTATCATTGGTTGCAAGTAAAATATCATCTACATATAGGATCAGAAAATAAATTTTGATCCCACTGACCTTCTGGTATATACATTGATCCATGATGTTCTCTACAAATTCAAATAAAGAAATCACATCATGAAATTTTAAGTACCATTGTCAAGAGGCTTGTTTCAATCCATATATAGATCTCTTAAGCTTGCATACTAATTGCTCATTATCACTAAAGAAAAAACCTTTAGGTTGTTTCATATAAACCACTTCCTCTAGATCTCCATTGAGAAATGCAGTTTTCACATCATTTGTTACAACTCTAAATCAAAATGCGCAACATGTGTCATGATAATGCGGAAGGAATCTTTCTTAGATATAGGAGAAAATGTCTCCTTGTAATCAATTCCCTCCTTTGAGTGAATCCCTTAGCAACGAGTCTTGCCTTATATCACTCAATGTTGCCTAATGAGTCTTTCTTGGTCTTAAAGACCCATTTACAGCCAACGGCCTTTGCTCCATCAGGCAACTCAACAAAATCCCAAACTCCATTAACTGCCATAGAATTCATCTCATCTTTCATAGCATCATACCATAAATTGGATTCCTTACAATTCATGGCTTGTGAAAACATTTTGAGGATCATTTTTAGCTCCAATATTATAGTCCGACTCTTGAAGATACACAATATAATCACTAGAAATTGCTGATTTCTTTTCTCTTGTAGATCTTCTTAATGTTGTAACAACCTTCTCTGGAGGAGTTGATTGTTCAACTATCTCTGGTAACTCATGAGAGACTGGATCTACTAGTTCATTATCAGCAAATTGTGAAATTTTAACGACTGGTTGTATAATGCCCGCTTGATCTTGAGGAGCACTATGAACGATAATCAGTCTATCACTTGAAGTGGAAGGTTGAGCATCAGAATGTTTCCTTTCAGGAATCATGCTCTGCAATTGATCACTTCCACTAATCAAGTCATTCTCAAGAAATTTGGCATTCCTTGATTCCACAATCCTAGTTATGTGAGATGGACAGTAAAATCTATATCCCTTGGACCTCTCGGCATATCCAACAAAATACCTACTAATGGTCCTAGGGTCCAGCTTTTTCTCTTGTGGATTGTATACTCTCACTTCACATGGGCATCCCCATACGCGTACATGTCGCAAACTTGGTTTCCAACCTTAAATAACTCAAATGGCATTTTAGAAACAACCTTGGTTGGAACCCGATTCAATATGTACACGCCGTCTTGAGAGCTTCTGTTCACAAGGACTTAGGTAGTTTGGAGCTGCTAATCATGCTCCTCACCATGTCCATCAATGTTCAGTTCCTTCTTTCTGCTACACCATTCTGATCAGGTGAGCCAGGTAAACTGTATTGGGCAACAATCCCATGTTCTTCAAGGAACTTCGCAAATGGACCATGCATTTGTCCATCCTCTGTGTATCTCCCATAATACTCACCTCCTCTATCAGATCTCACAATTTTGATTTGTTTTCTACATTGTATCTCTACTTCTGCCTTGAACACCTTAAAGATATCTAATGCTTCATTCTTATTATGAAGCAAGTAGAGATACATAAATCGTGAGTAGTCATCAATGAAGCAGATAAAGTATTTCGACCATGAAAATCCATATCCGGACAACAAATGTCCGTGTATGATCTCTAATAGGTCTAAACTCCTCTTGGCACCTTTCTTTGACTTATTGGTTTGCTTGCCCTTAATGCAATCCACACAAGCATCAAAGTCAGTGAAGTCCAAAGTATTGAGTACTCCTTCATTCACTAACCTCTTGATTCTATCTATGGAGATATGTCCTAATCTTCGATGCCACAACATAGAAGAGTTATCATTTACAACACATCTTTTTATGCCAACCCTAACATGCATCACATCATGAGTGGTATTATTTTGCAAATTAATATAGAAAAGACCATCAGACAAAGTACCATTCCAACAAGTTCAGATTTATAATATAAACTGGAAGAAGTATATGAAAAGTTGAAGGAATAACCCATAGGTACAAGTCTTAAAACTAAATTAAATTCCTAGAAAAACTAGGTACATAAAAGGTCCTTTCACTACTAGAGGCTAAACCATTGGCAGAAGAAATCGTGCGACCGCGGAGGGGGGTCGCGGAAGGCACCTTTAGCGACCGCTTCAGGCAGTCGCCGTGGCAGTCGCAAATGCCCATTATAAATCAGGCCCACTTTCCCTTTTCCCTATTTCGCTGGTGCATTTCATTCCCCATTGCTGAGCTGCCGCTGTGCCGCCGTTAGGCCATCATCGCTGCCTCGATCGGTGAGTGGTTTCTATCTCTCAATTCCTCTCTCCCCCTCTCACCTTTAGATACACTAACTCACCGGCCTTCAGTTCGATCACCAGACAGTTCTGGAACTCTCTTTGGCCGCAATCCAGCGGAGTGCCCGTCGGCGATGCAATCGACGCCGAGAACCCGTCGGCCACCGCAGCGGGGCAACCGCGACGGCGGAGATCCATCCGCGTCGTCAACTTTCGCTTGTTGTCATGGCGAGAGGAGAATTGGAGCTCTTCGCTATTCGATCGTTCGGAGCTCGGAGATCGCAGGACGAAAGAGGGGAAAGTGAGGAGGCGGTAGAGGAGAGAGTCGAAAAGGTAACCCTACATCCGATCTTTGTAGTAGAATTACATACACGGGCCATCGAAGGACTCAGAAAAGGACTCTGGTCTCAGTTTCTCTTGTCGGGCCCACAACAGGGTGAGTTCCAGTTATGTGGTGGGTGAAAAAACTGGTGACCATAATTGTGGTCTCCGCGTTGGGTTCCTGCCGAGCAATCCATTGTGGGGACTCCGCTCTCTGTGGGCTGCTTAGAAAAAAAAAAGGAAGCCGGACGATTTGAGGTTGATGACGATTTGAGGTTGACGATGAATTTGAGTTATCTTTGTATGTGAATTGATGATCTTGGTAAAATTCGGGCACTAAATTCTGCTGCTTCTTTTTGAATTATCTATGAATATTCTAATAAATTATGATTCAAAATATTCTTAATTTTGAATTTAATCCCTCTTTTTTCAGAACATAGGAGGTCAAGTGAAGCTAGTGAGGCAGACTCTAACCGATGAAAGTTTTTACTCTTTTTTCTTTTAAAGTAATCTTCATTTTTTTTTAATTTATTGTCCGTGCATTGCCTAGCAAGTTATTTGTCCGTGCATTGCCTAGCAAGTTTACGGCTAGGTAAATTATTACGTTTGCCCCATCTCTTAGGCTAATTATATTTACTTATTCAGACTTTCACAGAAATACTTAGCGACATGGATAAGAGTTGGATTGATTTGCCAAATAGGACGTCTAGGGAATATATAGAGGGGATTAAGCAGTTCATTGCCTTCACCAATGGGTTTGATAGTGAGCACATCAGTTGTCCCTGTAGAAAATGTGCGAACCATTATTACTACACACGAGATATTGTACGAGAGCATTTGATTCTAAATGGGTTTTTGAAGAATTACAAGAATTGGATTAGACATGGGGAAGATTATGTTCCTTATTGCAGAAAAAAAAAGTTGAGATGGAGGTCGATGTTACGACAGTTGATCCGATGATCGTGATGCTAAATGATATTGCATGTGGGTTAGCACCCAAAGACAGTTGCTGTGAGACTGATAGGGTGGGTGGGAGTAATCCTCGATCGGGTGCAGATGAAGAAGCATTAAGGTATTTTTGAAATTCTGGATGATGTGCAGACCGAATTGTATCCTGGATGTACGAATTTCAGTAAATTATCTTTTATTGTCGAGCTATTACACTTGAAGGCTTTGAATCAGTGGACGGACACGTCCTTCGACATGCTGCTCCAGCTATTGCACAAAGTGCTCCCATTCGGTGCAAAGCTAGTTGAGTCCTACTACATGCTCGCAAGTTAACTGAAAACTTAGGCTTCACATATGAGACTTTCGATGCATGCCCAAACAATTGTATGTTGTTTAGAAATGAGAATGCCGACCTCGATACGTGTATTGTGTGTAAAACTTCAAGGTGGAAGGACGATGGGGTCGGTCAGAATCGTCAGAGTAATTCGCGAAGTGTTTCGAATCGTGGGAAGCTTGTCGCTGTAAAGCAAGTGCGATATTTTCCACTCAAGCCAAGGCTAAAGAGGATTTTTATGTCATCTAAAATTTCTAAATTGATGCGATGGCATGCAGAGCATGGTAGGGAGGATGAAAAGTTAACCCACCCAGTGGACTCCCCGGCATGGAAGGATTTCGACAAGAAACACCCGACTTTGCCTTGGATAGTCGTAGTGTGCGGCTTGGGTTGGCTGCAATGGTTTTAGCCCCTTCAGGTCCATGACCGGGGCAACTCATAGTACATGGCCAGTGGTGTTGGTTCCGTACAATCTTCCTCCTTGGTTATGTATGAAGCAACCTTTTCTGATCCTATCCACTCTTATGACGGACCAAGGGGCCCTGGGGATAAAATTGACGTGTATATGCAGCCTTTAATTGACGAGTTGAATGAATTATGGGCCGAAGGTGTGATGACTTTTGATTTGAAGGAAATGAAATGTTCAAACTTCGCGCTGCATTATTATGGACAATCAATGACTTCCCGGCATATGCAATTTGTCAGGTTGGAGCACAAAGGGAGAATTTGCCTGTCCTTGTTGCAATCAGAGTAAAAAGTCAACCTGGCTAAAACATGGCAAAAAGTGGGCTTACATAGGTCACAGACGTTTTTTACCTCCATTGCATAGGTTCAGAAGGGATAAAGTGTCATTCGATGGCACTCGAGAATATGGTCCAACGCCACAAATAATGACTGGGGTTGATTTGTTATCACAACTTGAACAAGAGCAAATACGCACACATATGATTTCCAAGATCTGTTAGCCCCTCCATTGCCTGCTATTCCTGGTGCGAACAGAAGGCGCAGTCATAACTGGAAGAAGAAAAGTATTTTTTATGAGTTACCGTACTGGAAAGACAATTTACTGAGGCACAACTTGGATGTTATGCACATTGAGAAAAATGTGTGTGATAATATATTATGGACCCTTCTCGGTGTTAAGGGAAAGTCCAAAGACAGTGCCAATACACGTCGTGATTTGCAGAAATGGGCTTGCGGAAACCACTACACTTACAGTTGACAGAGTCTAACAAGGCATACATGCCTCCTGCACAGTACACGATGAGTAAAGATGAGGAGGCATTTCTTTCCATTTTGAAAGGCAAGTTGCAGTTAAAATGTCAAGGAGGGGGGTGTATCAAATTAAAGATAATGAGCCAGATATTGATCCATTTGTGCAGCAAGTTCTTGACCAAAATGTAATATTTCAACGTGATGAGGATGTCAACTGGGTTAGAGAGACCGTTGAAGGAGATACTATCGACTTGCATGACCAGTGAACTGTTATCTCCTTTTTTCCTTCTCAATTTTGCTTAAGAATATGTTTGACTTTTTGTTTACGAATGGTTTTAGTTATTACGTGCAATTTATTTATCTTATGAACATATAAATAGATATATCCGGACGTAAGAGGAGAGAGCGTCCACACACGATGGATGAGTTTTTACATCAGAGCCAGGCTCATACGCCGATGAGGGACCCTAGTTGATGGATGCCTACGGACCATGATCCACAGACACCCTTAGTGGGTCCCCCCGTATCGACACCTGCACCGGCATGATTTAGATCTCCCCAGTCCATGCCAGTAGGCCTTCTCCATCTACAGTTGGTGCATCGACCTCCACACATACTGGTATAATTTCATTTTTATGTTTAACAATTATATAAAATAATTTCAGTTTTATTTAACTAATAAGTTTATTGTTTATAGCTTCTACTACGACGAGTTCATCTTCCAGTAGGGGTAGGGGCCCAGCTAGAGGGATTCCTTCATGGAATGCTGGTACCCGTTATGATGTGCAATTTGACGACACATTTCACCCAGTTGGAGAAGGGACTCGCCGTTTATCAGCCAGTTGGGGCATATGGTTCGAGACCCACATAGATTTCCCCTGACTATGCTTGATTGGACTGCTTTTCCTCAGGATACGATAGATCGACTCTGGGGGAGGTTAAGGTTAGCCGCTGAGTTCTATCTTAGCTTCAAGGTTATTATACGATGTGTCAATTTAGTACACCTTGACTACTAAAATTTCTTGTCCTACACAGGACAATTTGAGGTCATGTCCTGATGATTTTCATCCAGTTTGCTTGGCAAAGTGTCGAAAGTTATGGAAAGACCACAAGAACAAGGTAAAGAAAGAGCATTGGGAGAAGAATGTGGACAACCCAGACCTCCTTCAGCCAGTCCCAAGGGGCGTTCTCCCCGCACAGTGGCCTGAGTTGGTCCGGTACTGGTCGAGTGAGAAGGCAAGGGTGAGTAGTTCAACCTATTTTTTGTTAAATTCATATGAAACATTCGGTGTAAACTTATAAACATGACCCAAAATGAATGCAGGAAGAGTCAGAGCGAAATTCTCAAAATCGCTCGATGCAGGGCCCTACTCACAAGCTTGGGACTCGACACATTACGCAGATCCGGCACGAGGTAAACTGTCACGTTAGACCATACGTGTTTTGATTGTTGACGTAGTTTGTATTCATATATGTAGATGATATGATTTATCCTTCGACAGTTACGTGAGCGGGGTGCACCCACCGACCGGATGTCTGTGTGGATGGCGAGTCGCAGGCTCGACCATCCTGAGGTTGCAGCTCTTGTAGTAAGTATTTACCTTTACGCAATACTTTTTTTAACCTATTATGAGATTTATTGATTTACTATTCTAATTTGGTTGCTTTCTTGCACACAGGCCCAGTTTGAGGCTCGATTGGCCGAGCTGCCAGAGGAGGAGCGACAGGTAGTTGCTAGGCGGGATGAGATATTCCACACCATCATAAGCCATGATGGGCATGGATACACACTTACATACGGCATGGGCATACCACATTCAACTATCATGTAAGCGGAGTCATCCGAATGTAGTTCATCCTAAGGCTCACGCCTACAAACTGACGAGGAGGTGGCTGAGCTGATCCAGTCTCTTCATCAGCAGATGGATGCGCGTATCGAGGATCTTCGGGTAAGGATGCAGGTTGCGATGCAGGCCGAGGTGCAGGCTTAGGTACAGGAGCAGGTGCAGGCATTTAAGGTGGAGCTACAACATTGACTAGCTCAGAGTGGTGTCCCTATAGCTGATGATTCAGATCCACCGATTCATACTCAGGTTCATAATTGCAGACATCTGTATTTAAATTTAATTTAATTACTTTTAAAATATATATTGTTTATTTCTATTGTTAATCATATACTGTAATATTGTAGGCCCCAGACGCTGGTAGTGGTCACCATGCGAGACATGAGTCAGTTGGTGAGGGCATGCCTGATCCAGTAGGCTCAAATGAACAGAATCGGGTATGAGTTTATGAATATGTTTTAAGTTTATTAATTTCTAAATAATCCAAGTATATGTGAAAGAATGTATCGTACTTCATTTTCAGTTGTATCTATAAATTCCTTGTTATTCTTTATGCACATTAAAATAGAGACACTTAGTGACCTGTAGGAACAAACGGCGTGTGAATCGGACACTCGAGGGGCCCGGAATAGGACAATGTATGTTTAAGTTGAAACTTAAAACTTAAAAACCGAACTTGGCCTCAAAGATCCCAAATGCAACATACAAGGTCCAATGCTCGTCAAACTTGAGGAGCATGATTTCTACGCCATTAGTGACTTGCAGGAACAAACGGCGTGTGAATCGGATACTCGAGGGGCCCGGAATAGGACAATGTACATTTAAGTTGAAGCTTAAAACTTAGAAAACCGAACTTGGCCTCTAATGGCCCAAACGGAGCATACAAGGTCCGATGCTCGTCAAACTTGAGGAGCACGATTTCAACGCCATTAGTGACTTGCAGGAACAAATGGAGCATGAATCGGATATTCGAGGGGCCGTAATAGGATAATGTACGTTTAAGTTGAAACTTAAAACTTAGAAAACCGAACTTGGCCTCTAACGGCCCAAATGGAACATACGAGGTCCGATGATCGTCAAACTTGAGGAGCACAACCTCTAGGCCATTAGTGACCTGTAGGAACAAACGACGCATGAATCGGATGCTCGAGGGGCCCAAAATAGGATAATGTACGTTTAAGTTGAAACTTAAAACTTAGAAAACTGAATTTGGCCTCTAACGGCCCAAACGCAGCATACGAGGTCCGATGCTCGTCAAACTTGAGGAGCACAATCTCTAGGCCATAGTGACCGGTGGGAATAAATGATGCATGAATCAAACACTCGAGGCGTATAGAATCATACATAATGATTTTATTTTCAAAATTTTGAATTGTATCACTTTTAATATTTATTTTACATAATTATATTTAATTATATTTATGTTTTATTGACTAATAAATTTAATTTTTTGTTTCAGGTTGATTGACTGGTGCTGCATTGGGACTACTGTCTTCTTTATGTTTTTTTCTAGAAAATTGTATTAGATCTTTTTTTTTTGGATTAGAAATCAAAGACATTGCAGATTTATTAATATAGATAAATTTTTTATTAGCTTATACTTTTATTGTGTGTGTATAATTTAATTTTAATATTTAGTTTATATAATTTTGTAAAAGAGGTATAGGTACCCAAACAAAAAAATCCAATAACCAAAAATAAAATGAATTAGAAAAATAAAATCTAGTATTAGCGACCGCCTAGGCGGTTGCAAATGGCTCAAAAGGACGTCGCTAATGATGCATCAGAATAGAAAATAGAAAATAAAAAATAAAAATATATAGTATAACGACCGCCTAGGCGGTCGCTAAAGGCCCTTCAGGCAGTCGCTAATAGTCAAATTCTGCCCCCCATCTAGCAGTCGCTCAAGCGGTCGCTAATACTATAGCGATCGCCAATGGCGGTCACTAAAAGTCTTTAGCGATGAGTTTCTGGCGGCTAACATGTGGTGGTCGCTAAGCGGTCGCTAAAAACTATTAGCGACTGCTTTTTAACTTTTAGCGACCGCCAGTGGCGATCGCTAAAAGTTTTTTTCTACTAGTATTTTCAAATTTAAAATAAAACCACTACTAAGAACTAAAGTGCATGTCCCTATAGCTTCCACATGTGAGCGCATCTTGTTTCCTTAACAGATATACAGCTCACTTCCTACTGGCTTCCTTAAGTTTTGCATACCCTGCAAAGTATTGCAAATATGGATTGTAGAACTAGAATCAATCCACCATGTGTTATAAATAACATCAGCCATATTAGATTCATAACTGACAAGAGCTTTGACTGAAGTCCTGAATTGCTCATCAATGGCCTTTAGTAGCTCACTGACATTCTCATGCTTATCGACTGATATACCAACAAAGATTTTTATCTTTATGAACATTGTACTCAAGCGATTAGATCGCTCCCACGTTCATAAATCACAATCTCACTAGGAGTGCTGGTCTGAGTTACTGAAGGTGGTTCATCCTTCCTTATAACATAATCAATGTCCATCCAGCCCAGATGAAGGAGAATTGTCTCCTTCCAAACCTTATAGTTATCACCCCTCAATTCAGGTATGTCACATTTTATATCAAGAAATTTAAATGTTGCATAACTGTAAAATTTAAACATACATGCTTATTATCAAAAATTGAGGCTAATAAAATGCTTTACCAATGTAAATCATGCATTTAGAAACCAGTGAATCTACTAACATAAAACTTGCCTGTGGGCTAAAGCTCTAATTCAATTAGATTCACTTAAGTCTGTATGATAAAACTATCAAATTATGTTCCTTCTTTCTAATTCTTGTGGGTAGATTAGAAAAATATAATTTGATATTTTATCTTAATTAATTATATAAATAGTGAATCTACTGACATAAAACTTGCCTGTGGGCTAAAGCTTTAATTCAATTAGATTCACTTAAGTCTGTATGATAAAACTATCAAATTATGTTCCTTCTTTCTAATTCCTATGGGTAGATTAGAAAATATTATTTAATATTTTATCTTAATTAATTATATAATAGTGAATCTGCTGACATAAAACTTGCTTGTGGGCTAAAGCTTTAATTCAATTAGATTCACTTAAGTCTGTATGATAAAACTATCAAATTATGTTCCTTCTTTCTAATTCCTGTGGGTATATTAAAAAATATAATTTAATATTTTCTTAATTAATTACATAAATAGTGAATCTGCTGACATAAAACTTGTCTGTGGGCTAAAGCTTTAATTCAATTAGATTCACTTAAGTCTGTATGATAAAACTATCAAATTATGTTCCTCTTTTCTAATTCCTGTGGGTAGATTAAAAAAATATGATTTGATATTTTATCTTAATTAATTATATAAATAGTGAATCTGCTGACATAAAACTTACCTATGGGCTAAAGCTTTAATTCAATTAGATTCACTCAAGTATGTATGATAAAACTATCAAATTATGTTCCTTCTTTCTAATTCCTGTAAGCATATTAGAAAAATATAATTTGATATTTTATCCTAATTAATTATATAAATATAACAAAAATTCTTGTGGAAGAAATTTTATTATATCTATATAATTAATTATAATTAATGTCTATTATTTATGATTTATTAACTTTATTATATAATTATATAATTAAGGATGCTGTGGCTACTCCTTAATTATTCAATTGTATTTATCACTTAGACATTATTTAAATTTTATGCTCAATTATGTCACTTAAGATGCATGCATAATTCATAAAATTTATACACACAAATTCTAAATATAATTGAACATAAATAGGCCAGGCCAATGGCCCAACCTTGATGGATGAGCCAAAGCCCGTCATCCTCACCCAATTCCAATAGTTTAATTTAACCAAAAAAAATTTCTCAATCACCTCAAAAATTTCAGATTAGATGTGCTCAGACTGCTCCAATCCAGCATGCTACAGTTCAGAATGGGCACAGGCCTAGCATTATTACTGGCTTAGGCTGCTGGGCCAGCCAGGCTGCGGCTTAAGCGGCTGGACCAGCCAGGCGCTGGGCCAGCGCCGGCTGGGCCCAGCGCTCCAGCGCTGGCGCCTAGCCCAAGCCGCTGGCCCAGCCATGAGGTGGGCTAGCGCCTGGCCCACCCAGGCGCTACCAGCGCTGGCGCTGGTTGCCAACCAGTGCCTGAGCGCTGTCCAGCACTTTTTTTTTTTTTCAATTCTAAATGCCATATTTTTTTCCTATAAAAGTTTTTTTTCTTATGTATGGCGAGCATGTCTTCTTCCGTAAGAGGCTTTTTTCATTCCGTGCATATATCAGAAGTAAGGAAACCCACGCTTCCTCCTTTTATGGTGATTTGATCGTGAGATATTTGGATTTATCTTTTATTTAAACTATATCCAAAAGGATGAGCGAACAGATAAGTGCATGCTTCATGGCATAAATCTTACTGATTAATCTCTTAAATAAAGCTAAATTAAATCAACTGAATATTAAGAGTTTATCAGATCTAATGCCCTTTCAAATGATTCTTGATGACCTATTAACTCTTTCGGTACGCAGGTAGTTGGGTCAAACGCACCAAGGTACTACAACAGCCTCCCTTATTGGTACATCCCTACCGTATACCCATTGGGTAAAATAATCCAGGGTACTACCAGTAGCCTCCCTTTGGACTATCCCTAAACAAGAGAAATAGAGATCAAGAACGCCTTGCCCCTCTTTATCAAATAAATGATATAAAGATTGTTTCACAGGGATTTTATCAGATCCGTATATTAATGGAAACAATCCTAATAATCAAGGCAGAGGTATTTTTATACGCTCTGATACCAAATGATAGACTTAATTTAAATATATTAATCCCTATCAGATATACGAAAATATGGGACTAATATATTTATCATGAAAATAAAGCAAGTCAAGATCAATAAATACCTCCAGCCATTACTGTTGATTTTTCTTCCAGATGAGGGTAAGGCTCTTCCACACCTTGCGGTCTCTCTCAGCGATGGTGTAAACTTTCTCGATGAGACTAGGCGCAGGGACCTTCTCGTTTTATAATTCTTTATGCCTTATGTGTCCATCACATAGGGTGCCGCTTTAAACGGATATGGTTGAGGGATTCTTATCTTAATCATGAATTTAAATTTTGAATTTGAATTCACGTAATCCGTCGATATCAGAATATAGGACCATCTTAATCCACCTTAATCGTATCTAATCGATACGCTTAATGGAGAAAAACTAACATACTATTCAAGTGTGACATGGATCCTTCAAAAAGGGGAAATCTTTGCACGTTGTCAACTGTAATCTGAATCACTTAAGAGTCTAAATAGCAGGAATATCAAGTTATCATCTCCTAACAATCATCAACTTCAATGGGCTGAGTAAATAATGTCAGAGAATGACAACTACCATATCAGTTGTTTTCTGGATGCAGCTAATTCCTCTTAGTGTGAAATGCATATGATACTAGAGCATCCAAACCTGCAACATAGCAAGAAATTTATCATGCACGTAACAATGATATATAAATTTTAGCTAGAATAACCACTGAACAATGACTTGTCTGATTAGCATATGTTTTTTCTTACTCGCAAATTCAGTAAAAGACAAAATAAAGCATTGTAAGGAATATCTGATGATAATTTATAGAATGTACAGCACCTATACTCATTTATGCTTCCTTCTTCTCTTGAATGAGAATACGTAATACCTAAAAAAAAGTAGTCTCACGTTAGAAAAAAAAGTTTGAAGTGCTTATTATAACTCAAGTTAACCTACTATCAACTTTTACTTAAGTTTTTAGGGTTACATAATTTTGGCCCACTAATAAATAATTGGACCAACAAGTGGGCTTGAAACATTACAAATGGTATTAGAACTGATTTGAGTATGAAAGAGTTGGTAGACAGAAGGAAAGAACTACTTGTAGGATGGTAATAGAATCTCACCACGATATAGGCAGGAGAAAAGGGCTACTTATGGGATGGTGGTAGAGTCCCATCATGGCATAGAGCTATTCTTGCAGCACTAATGATCTATTTTAGAATAGATTCTGGCTAACTTGTAGCATGCGATGAGTACATCGCATTATAAGAGAAGAAAGATTATAGTATCCAAAAAATAGTCCCATAGGTTTAAAGTACTTATAACTCAAGTTTATCTGCTATCAATTAACTTTCACTCAAGTTTTTAAGGCCATGTAGTTTCATCCAACTAATGAATTAATTGGGCTAGCAGATGAACTTGGGATAATATAGGATCACTTAAATAAAAATTGATTTGATTTCTCCTTGTAATGAGAGAATAACTATCTCAAAAGGAGATTTTAACCCACACTAAAGCAGTTCCAAATCCCCACTAAAATGCATGTGAACTAAGTATACTTGAATCGAAATATAATCTTCGAAAAGCCCTTGAATTACATATCACCGGGTGTGACATAGTATAAATAATAGAAAGAGTAAAAAGAGCAAAATTTATCATTGACCGGGTAAGCAAGCTACTGCCATTGTCCATCAGCATATTCCAATAATTAAATAGATCACACGGTAATTTTCAAAATATAATTTTATAAATACGTTAAAACAAGCATACAAGCAGAAGAGGTTTTCTTACCATATTAAATTTGTCCAAGGTTGATGCTCAGTGAATTGCAAGCAGAGTATGTGGAATCCCTAAAGGAGCAATCGGATCACAGGCCCCTTCTTCGAGAGCTCACATTCTCATGGTAATATGCCATCTGAGGTTAAAAAAACATAAGCAATTAGCATACATTATGCTCGGGACATCTATATGTCATGCAGGAACCTGTCTACTCCATTCTAGCCAAATATTTTTATCAGATTACATAAAAGTCAATATGTGAAAAAGAGTGAGCAAAAATCTTATAATAGGCAAAAAGAGAAGGATCAAATACCCAAAATAGGTAAACTATGAAGGAATCACAAGTAGATCTAGTAATTAATCAAATGCCTACTGTAGTATTCTGCATATCAATGGTGAAGCCCTCTCATCAAGGCACTAATTAAACATAGCTTAACATCAACATGTGACCATATCTATATATATATGTATGTATGTATGTATGTATATATGTATGTATGTATGTATGTATGTATGTATGCATGTATGTATGTGTGCATATATATACATACACACAGAGAGAGTTATACTTGATTACGTTTGAATGTAGTCAGAATGATATCCAATCACTTCTCACACCCTTAGATTCATATAATTCACAAATTACAAAATAGTAAAAGTGCAAAAGATGAAATGGCCTCGAAATCCATATGAAAAATGAGGAAGATGACTGAATTTTGAACTTCACTTTATTCAAACATAACCAAATTTAGCTCATACTCATACATACACACATATGTATGTATGTACGTATGTGTATGTATATGCATATGTGTATATGCATATGTATGTATATATGTATGTATGTATGCATATGTGTATATGTATATATGCATTCATGTATGTATTACATACATACATACATACATACATACATACATACATACATACATATATATATATATATATATATATATATATATATATATATATATATATATATATATATATATATATAACCTTAATGTTGGAGATGAATTTTCTTTCTCTCCCATGCTTACCTTATTTAGTTAAGTTAATGGATGAAAAGGCATAAATAATTGTAAGTTAAAATAAAATTTAATTTAATAATGACTACTAGATAGCCTCTACTCTACCAATCATGAATTGCCAAATCTTTATTAAAGATATTTTTTTAAGTATTTGTACATAGATAGATCCATATTCATAATCTGTTAGTTATCCGATTACTGTTTCTCTCCAAATTGACTAAAGATAATTAATATGGTAGATGAGAAAAAAGCATAAATAATTCACAAACTACAATGGGCAATTTTATAATGACCATGGAGCAACATGTGTAGTGTTAGTGTTATATCTAATAACTCATTAGACATTATCATTGATGATGCCCAACCATCGATCCTAGATGTCGGGAACGGAGCACTTCTCGAACCTTTCCATCACCAGGTTGCCTGCAAAAAAGTCCTAAGACCGGAGAGGATTCTTCGGTGGGACCCTCCGACGCCCAAGTCAGCGATCGAGGTCACAGCTGAAGAGGGGCTCGAACGAGCCCTTTTTGATGTGGAAAAAGAGGTCTCAGAGAGGAGGGATCCCTTTCTGAGTGCTAAGACCGCGATTTTTGGGAGTTATCGCACATACCTGTTTAGAGAGTGGATTCACCTTTTTATAGGGGTTGACATGATCACGTGGGATTCTATGAGGAAGGAATGTCTGTGGGTTCTTGGAAGTTGTGTGGATCTGGGCTGATTGGGGAAGTGCCGAGGCTGAGCCTGGTTAACGAAGGACGGCCGGGGTGGGATCGGCCAGGGATGGCCGGAGCCGACTCGGCGGGCTCAAAGATGTCAGGGCCGAGAGGGACCGGCCAAGGATGACCGGGGCAGACTCGGCGGGCTCGAAGATGCCGGGGCCGAGAGGGGCCGGCCAGGAATGGCCGGGGCCGACTCGGCGGGCTTGGAGACACCGAGGCTGAGAGGGGCCGACCAGGAATGGCCGGGCTGATTCGGCGGGCTTGGAGATGCTGGGGCCAAGAGGGGCCGGCCAGGGATGGCCGGGGCTGACTCGGCGGGCCTGGAGACGCCGGGGCCGAGATGGGCCGACTCGACGGGCTTGGAGACGCCGGGGCCGAGAGGGGCCAGCCAAGAATGGCCGGGGCCACTCGGCGGGCTTGAGGATATCGGGGCCGAGAGGGGCCGGCTAGGGATGGTCGGGGCTGACTCAACGGGCCTGGAGATGCCGAGGCCGAGAGGGGCCGGCCAGGAATGGCCGGGGCCGACTCGGCGGTCTTGGAGATATCGGGGCCGAGTGGGGCCGGCCAGGGTGGCCGGGGCCGACTCAGCGGGCCTGGAGATGCCGGGGCCGAGAGGGGCCAGCCAGGAATGGCCGGGGCCGACTCGGCAGTCTTGGAGATGCCGGGGCCGAGAGGGGCCTGCCAGGAATGACCGGGGCCAACTCGATGGGCTTGGAGATGCCGGGGCCGAGAGGGGCCGGCTAGGGATGGCCGGGGCAGACTCGATGGGCCTTGAGATGCCCGGGCCGAGAGGGGCCGGCCAGGAATGATCGGGGCCAACTCGGCGGTCTTGGAGACACCGGGGCCGAGAGGGGCCGGCCAGGAATGGCCGGGACCGACTCGATGGGCTTCAAGATGCCGGGACCGAGAGGGGCCGGCCAGGGATGGTCGGGGCCGACTCGGCGGGTTTGAAAATGCCAGGGCCGAGAGGGGCCGGCCAGGAATGGCCGGGGCCGACTCGGCGGTCTTGGAGATGCCAGGGCTGAGAGGGGCCGGCCAGGAATGGCCGGGGCCGACTCGGCGGGCTTGGAGATGCCGAGGCTGAGAGGGGCCGGCCAAGAATGGTCGGGGCCGACTCGGTGGGCTCGGAGATGCCGGGGTCAAGAGGGACTGGCCAGGAATGGCCGGGGCGCAAAAATGCTTCGATTTTGTAGAGATTATCTCTGCGGCTGCACGTGGCTACACTAGCCACATCAGATGCCCCCCGCCCCTGAGCGCTAAGGACCATGCGCCTGCTGCCCTTTGGGCGAAAGGGGCGCAAAAATTCAAAAGGGATGATTGCTTCTTTTGGTGTGCTTTAAATGGGATGATGAACTGGCGCTTAGTTTCGAGGCGGTGTCTCTTCGAAGATCTCCTGTAATCATGCGTTAAGTGGGGCTGATGTTGGCGCCGGACGCTCCGGAGGGGGAGCCCATTGGGTGATGGGAAAAAGGGCGAAGGCATCATCACCGCTCCATTTTCTATGGCTTGTGATTGGCCGGGGATCATATCTTCTGGAGTGGATCGAGGCGGCACGTCTGGGCACCGCGTGACTTTCGGCTGGCAGCCTGCAGCGCAATGGGCGCGTGCCAGATGGCGGAATATGGGGCGGCGTTAGCTGGAGACGGGGGGCTATAAAAACCCCCCCAAGGGCCTGTAGAAGCCTTTACGCTGCCACTGCTTTCTTTCTTCTTCTACTTTCTTCTTCTTTGAGTTCTCCTGCAACCTGAGCCTTCCCAACTCCCAAGTTAGTTTCATCCCCCTTTTTTGCCTATGGACCGCGTGCCATTAGGGAGGGAAAGAGGCCCGTAGAAGAGTCTTCCCAGTCTAGCAGTGAGGACCAGGCCCCTGTAGCTAGAAGTCGAATGCCTCCGTTGGTGGGCGGTGTAGTCATCCGCAGTGAATCGAGGGCAGCAGGACCCACGGTCACCTCCGGTCCTCCCATTAGGGCAGTTCCCCTATCCTCTCGCCGTCCGGCTCTTCCTCCGGCGGTGAGTTTCGACCCAGCGGGGCAGCTGGGGTGGCTTCCACCATGACCTCTAAGGATATAGAGGCCCTTAGAGCCAAATACTGTGTCCCTGATTTTATTGACCTATCCGTGCCGGGGCCCGAGGATAGGGTGACCTCCGACCATCCAGGCCAGGTCGCTCTGTACGAGGAGTTCTTCCGGTGCGGGCTGCGCCTTCCCCTCCATCCCTTTTTCCTTAATCTTTTAGATAGATATAGGTTAGTGCCGGCACAGTTGACTCCGAACTCGATTCGGATCATTTGCACCTTTGTAATCCTCTGCCACTTTGAGGGGGCCCGCCCGGGGCTGTCCCTGTTCCAAGCTTCTATAAGCTCCGCCGTCAAGGTGAGGGTGCCTGGTGGGCATTTACCACCAGGCTAGGTAGAGCCTTTCCACTGGGTCTCCCATCCAAAATTAGGGGGTGGAAACCTAGATTTCTCTTTGCCCATGTCGAGGGGGTTAGGGCCGCTTGGAGGGAGCCCGATACCAGCTCCAACGAAGATTCCACCGTAGGGGATAGGGATAGGGAGCTATTTACCCTATTATCCAACTGTCAAATTTCCAATTACAAGGAACTCCTGTCTGAGAGAACCTGGTAGAGGCCGAGTTAGCCCCATCGACCGATGAGCTCGGCGCCTGAATCTTTCTGTCCGTCCTTCAATTTATTGTATGCCGCTACTGACGCTCGTTACTCTTTTGTGCAGCGATGAGGGTTTCCGCCAGCGACTTTGAGGCCGTGCTGAGGCAGAAGAGGCAGACGACTGGGGAGTCATCTAGGCCAGCGAAGAGGCCCCGAGGAAGGGAGCCGGCGAGGCCGGCCGTAGCCCCCACAGCCTTGACACCCGCGGGGGAGCCGGCCGAGAAAAAACGGTTGTAAGGGTGGCCCGGAAGTCTGCGAGGGCCGAGATCGAAGAAGGGGAGATCCCGGCCGCCACCGAGGCAATGGTGGTGGTTTTGGATGGAGAGGAGGGAGCTCCCACCACCGCGATGTGCCCGAGGCGGGGCGGGTCACTGTTTCCGTCGGCCCTCCGACCGTTGCCGAGCCGGAGGGAGAAGGTGCTCCCCCAACCGCTAGTGAGGGGGAGCGAGTCGCCAGGGAGGCCCGGAACGGGGCGGAGGCGATCGAGGAGCCAAGGGGGGAGCCGGGGAGCACATCCTGCCAACCGGCCTGGCGCCCGGCCCATCCCCGAGCCAAGGCCCACAGGTGGGGCAGACAAGGCTGGTTCCCCCGATCAGTTCAATGGCGGATGGCGCGCAGGCCTTACGCCTCCTGTCAGGGGTCCGACCGCCGAGCTCGAAGAGGAGACGGGGGATGAGTCACTCCGCGCTCTTGGACATGGTAATGGTTTCTGTCGTCCAGGTAAGTTTTGAGCACTTGTAATTCTCCCATATTTCTTCTTCTCTCGTAGCTGACATATTTCTTCTGCCACAGTTGGTCACTGGAGCGCTGGGCCTTTGCGAGGCGCTGGCCCAGTCTTCTACCACAATCTCCAAGGCTCTGGCATGGGCCGACAAGTATAGGAAGGAGAGATGGCGCAGGCTGAAAACCTTGCTCGCCTGCCAGGAAAGCTCGGCCCGCGAGGAGAATTGGGCCAGTCACCTGAGGGAGATGGAGAGCCGGGCCGAAGTAGAAAGTGGCCGGACCTCCGCGGCCGAGGCCAAGATGGAGCTGGCCTCAGAGAGATCGAGGGCCGCCGCGCAGAATGAAGAGTTGACTCAGCGGCTCCAACGCGTTGAGGAGGAAACTCGGATTGCGGTGGAGAGAGCGGCCGCCGCGGAGAAGGCGGCGGCGGAGGCTGCAGAGAGAGCGGCCGCCGCGAAGAAGCGGCGATGGAGGCGGGCTTGGAGAAGGCCGGGGGTGGCCTGTGCCGACGAGGCCAGCACCCATGCCACAGAGGCCGAGAGCAAGGCCTGGAGGCCGAGGCTAGGGCGCAGCGGGCCGAAGCCAAGGGGGCAGGTCGTGCCCAACTACAAGGCCTCGCCCGAGTTCAAGCAAGAAGTCGTCGAGGCCAGCCTCGATGCCTACGTTCAGGACTTCGAAGTGTGCAAAGTCAGAGTATCCGCGGCCTCAAGATCGACATTGCTGAACTCGAAGATATCCGGCCTGGCGATTCTGATGAGGAGCCTGTAGAGAAAAAGGACGAGGGGAAGCCCGGCCGGCGAGCCCTAGGCTATTTTTCCTTTTTACTTTATTATATGTAATCGGCCTCAGGCCCAATTTTGTATCCTTCTTCAACAGTCAATGAAAAAATACCTTTTCCCCTAACTTTTTGAGTTTCGATCCATCCTACCTTCCTCCTTCCAAGAAAAATGCATTATTGTGCCTTACATCTTGTAGCCAAACCGTACGCGCTGATGACGTTGAAGAATATAGTATCTTTTAAGATGCTCCACGACTCCAACTTAGCCAATATTCAAATGCGTTTCTAGGATGTAGGCCGGCCATATGAATAGTCACTTAAGATATTTCGTGTTGTCGCAGGCTGTTAGCAAGAAGGCTTGCCTACGCATGAGTCCCCCAAAGGCTAGGAAGGATTTTCCGGACGGCTTGATGCCAAGCCTAACTTTGGAGGCCTGGATTGACCAAAGATGGTTGAAGTTGATTCTACCATCGTGAGTGGTTTGCGCTGCTTGAAGGGTCGCTCGGCCGGGTATGAGGCTGCTAGGGTCTTAACCGACTCGGGGGCACCGCCGTGCCGGGGCTGAGTGGTGTCCCATTAGCTGATGTCGGTGAGCTCCTTTTGAACTGCTTCAGGGTTTGTGTGCCACCTGAAGGGTGACTCGACCAGGTACGGAGCTGCTAGGGTCTTAACCGACTTGGGGAACTGCCGTGCCGGGGCCGAGTGGTGTCATGTTAGCCGCGATGCCAGTGAGCTCCTTTTGAACCGCTTCAGGGGTTTGTGTGCCACCTGAAGGGTGACTCAACCGGGTACAGAGCTGCTAGGATCTTAACCGACTCGGGGGCACCACCGTGCCAGGGCCGAGTGGTGTCCCGTTAGCCGTGATGCCAACGAGCTCCTTTTGAACCACTTCAGGGGTTTGTGTGCCACCTGAAGGGTGACTCAGCTGGGTACGGAGCTGTTAGGGTCTTAACCGACTAGGGGCACCGCCGTGTCGGGGCCGAGTGGTGTCCCGTTAGCCGTGATGCCAGCGAGCTCCTTTTGAACCGCTTCAGGGGTTTGTGTACCACCTGAAGGGCGACTCAGCCGGGTACGAGCTGTTAGGGTCTTAACCAACTTGGGGGCACCGCCGTGCGGGGCCGAGTGGTGTCCCGTTAGCCGCGATGCCAGCGAGCTCCTTTTGAACCGCTTCAGGGGTTTGTGTGCCACCTAAGGATGACTCAGCCGGGTACGAGCTGTTAGGGTCTTAACCGACTGGGGGCACCGCTGTGCCGGGGCCAAGTGGTGTCCCGTTATCTGCAATGCCAGCGAGCTCCTTTTGAACCGCTTCAGGGGTTTGTGTGCCACCTAAAGGGCGATTCGATCGGGTACGAGCTGCTAGGGTCTTAACCGACTCGGGGGCACCGCCGTGCTGGGGCCGAGTGGTGTCCCGTTAGCCATGATGCTAGCGAGCTCCTTTTGAACTACTTCAGGGGTTTGTGTGCCACTGAAGGGCAACTCAGCCGGGTACGGAGCTGTTAGGGTCTTAACCGACTCGGGGCACCACCGTGCCGGGGCCGAGTGGTGTCCCGTTAGCCGCGATGCCAGCGAGCTCCTTTTGAGAGACCTGCCCTTGGACACAAGGGAGAACAGGCTGCTATGTCAGAAAGGGCCTCCTTTATTACTTCACGCTCCAGGGGAGTACATCATTGATAATATTGGCGGAGGTTATCTGCATTCCAGGTACATGGAATGGGCTTCCCGTCGAGTTCCTCTAATTTGTATGCCCCCCTGTGAAGTGTTTCGGTGATGCGGTAAGGACCCTCCCAGTTAGGGGATAGCTTGCCCCCCTCCGCAGGCTTTGAAACCTCAGCTTTTCTCAAAACCAAGTCTCCGCGGCGAAAAACCTTGGGATGAACCGAGCGTTATAGTACTTGGCCGCTCGCTGATGGAAGGTTGCCATGCGCCGCCTTGCCCGATCGTGCGACTCATCTATGAAGTCCAGGTTAGCCCATATCAGTGCAGAGTTGTTTTCCTCGTTGAAGGACTCCACGTGGGCTGGGTAGACCGATCTCGACGGGGATGACGGCTTCAGATCCGAAGGCAAGGCTAAAGGAGTCTCGTCCGTCGGGGCTCTAGGGGTCGTGTGGTAGGCCTAGATCACACTGGGGAGTTCTTCCACCCATTGACCTTTGGACCCATCCAACCGGGTTCTAAGTCCTCTAAGGATGGTGCGATTCATGGCTTGGCTTCTCCATTGGTTTGAGGATGGCCGATAGAAGTGAATCGGTGATGAATGCCTAACTCGCCACAAAAGATTTTGAATGCTTCATTGTTGAATTGGCGGCCATTGTCCATGACGAGGGTGTGGGGTAGGCCGAAACAGCATAATCGACTTCCAGAAGAAGTCTTTGACTTTTCTTTCGGTGATCTTGGCCAGTGCCTCGACCTTAACCCACTTGGTGAAGTAATCGATGGCGACTAACAAGAATCTCGCTGCCCTGAAGCTGGGGGAATGGCCCGAATGTCCATCCCCACTGGGCGAAAGGCCATGGGGCCGAGAGGGACTCATCGGGGCAGACGGTTGATGTTGGATGTGAGCGTGGCGCTGGCAACCGCACTTCTGAACCAACCTAGCTGCGTCTTCCTTCATCGTGAGCCAGAAGTATCCTTGACGGAGGGCTTTTTGAGCTAGAGATCTGCCCCCCAGGTGATTTCCACATATGCCTTCGTGGATCTCTCTGAGGATGTAGTCAGCGTCGGTGGGCCCTACACACTTGAGTAGGGGGTAGGAGAATGACCTTCTGTAAAGATGCCCATCCAGAGGATGAATTTGGAGGCTCTCCACTTGAGCAGTCTAGCTTCGTTGCGATCATCAGGAAGAGCACCATCGGTGAGATAACGGACGTAGGTGTCCATCCATGTGGGCTCTTGGGCGAGCGGGAGGACTTCCTCACTGTCCTCTATGCTGGGTCTTTCCAAATATTCAATATAAGCATCCCTCGCCAAGCCATCGGTGGAGGTGGCCAGACAAGAAAGGGCATCGGCCTTGGCATTTTCGTTGCGAGGAATGTAACTGATACTGAAGTAAGGCAGTGGGGAAGTTAGGAGCCGGACCTTACCCAAGTATTGCGCCATAATGGGGTCGCGCGCTTCATATTCCCCATGGATTTGTCCAGAGACAAGCTGCGAGTCGGTAAAGGCTCTGAGACGCCTTACTCCCAACTCTTGGGCTAGCCTCAACCCAGCCAGCAGGGCTTCGTACTCGGCTTGGTTGTTGGTGGCTTTGAATAGGAACGCAGGGCACACCCTGTCCTTTCTCCACCCGGCCCGGCAAGAATGAGGCCGGAGCCGCTTCCTAGTGAATTTGATGCACCATCCACATGAAGAAACCAGGATTCTCCATCATCATCTGGCTCAGGTTGCACTGCTCCACGGGAGCCTCTTTGGGATCTTCCTCCGCCCAAGTGCACTCGACCAGAAATCGGCTAAGACCTGAGACTTCAGCGCCGGCCGAGCCTGAAAAGAGAGGTCGAACTCCCCCAGCTTGATGGCCCACTTGGCCAGTCGGCCCGAAGTGTCCGGGCAGCCAGAATGGCCCGAAGGGGCAGATCCGTGAGCACCACAATAGGATGGGCTTGAAAGTATGGACGAAGGCATCGGGCGAAGACTATCAAGGTGAAAATAACATTCTCTATTTTGGAATACCTGACCTCTGCATCATGAAGGACCTTACTCACATAATAGATGGGTCTCTGAGTTCCATCGGCATCGAGGCGCACCAGGACTGAGCTAACGACTTTCGACGAAGCAGCTAAGTATAGGAAGAGACTTTCTCCATCTCTTGGCTTGGATAGAAGTGGCAGAGAAGACAGGAATGCCTTCAACCCGTTGAAGGCTTTCTGGCAGTCGTCCATCCATTCGAAGTTATCCATTTTCCGTAGGGCCTTAAAGAAAGGTAGGCATCTCGCAGCCGATTTGGAGAGGAAACGCTTAGAGCCGCTATCCTCCCCATCAATCGTTGCACTTCCTTTTTGCTAGATGGAGGCCTCATGTCGAGTATGGCACTGATCTTCTCTGGGTTTGCCTCGATCCCCCGCTGGGTCACCATGAAGCCCAGGAACTTGCCCGCCGTGACCCCGAAAGCACACTTTTTGGGGTTCAGCTTGACTTGAAAACAACGGAGGTTATTGAAGGTCTCCTCTAGGTCAGAGACGTGATCAGAGGTGCGGGTACTTTTTGTAATGTCGTCTACATAGACTTCCATGTTCTGGCCTAGCTGATCCTGGAACACTATGTTCATCAACCTTTGGTAGGTTGCTCCCGCGTTCTTGAGGTCGAAAGGCATCACCTTGTAGCAATAAATGCCCTTCTCTGTTACAAAGGAGGTGTGTTCCTCGTCGCTAGGGTCCATCCTTATCTGATTGTATCTCGAGAAGGCATCCATGAAACTGAGGAGTTCGTGACCGGAGGTGGAATCCACCAGCTGATCAATTCTGGGCAGGGGAAACTGTCTTTCGGACATGCCTTGTTGAGGTCGGTAAGTCTATACAAATCCTCCAGCTCCCATTTGCCTTACACCATGACCACGTTGGCTAGCCAATCAGGGTAGTGCGCTCCCGATGTGGCCGGCACTGAGTAGCTTGTTAACTTCCTCATCAATGGCCTTTTGTCGGTCAGGGGCAAAGCTTCTCTTCTTTTGGCAGATCGGCGGTGCCGTGGATCAATGTTGAGCTTGTGGGTGATCACTTCCGAGGGATACCGGGCATATCAGATGCCGACAGGCAAAAATGTCCGAGTTAGCCCTTAGAAAACCCAAGAGGCGCTCCCGGTCCTCCAGGGGAAGGAGTCCTCCGATACGGACGGTCTTCGCTGGGTCCTCCCCAAGGGGGAAGGTTAGAAGGTGCTTAGCTGGCTCTCCTCCCTTACTAGAGTCTCTGGGGTCGGATGCCTCTAGAGCTGGCTCAACTTCCAGAAGACTTGATGCCGCGTGATAACAGGGTAGGACTGGGCTGGTCTCGCCGCGCATCTCTCCAACTCCCTCGTTAGTGGGGAACTGCACTAGTAGGCACCGGGTGGAAATGACTGTGTCCAAAAGGTTTAGACCTGGGCGCCCGAGAATGGCATTGTACGCCAAGGGGACCCTCACGACCAAGAATTTATGATCATAGTGCTTTGCCATGGCGGTGTTCCGGCTGTCACAGGCAGAGGTATTTCACCTACCCTTACGGAGTCCTTGGTAAATCCAACTAACGGGGCTACCACAGGCTGGAGAGAGTCCAAAGATAATCCCATCCGAACAAAAGCATCATAAGTAAGGATGTCAGCTGAGCTGCCACTATCAACTAATATCCTTTTTACAGGGTGCCTAGCGATCGTCATAGAGACGACTACGCCTTCATTGTTTACATTTTCCACTATGGCAGTCCCCCCCAGGAAGTACATTACTCGGCGCCTCCTCCCCCTCGGCCGTTTAGGTGCAGAAGCTGATCCTCATGACACCATTCCGACCGTCCGCTCAGTGGGGGCATTGTCGACTGGGGCTTGGACAGGCGAGGCCCCCATGAGGGCCGGCAGCGGCTGCGGCGCCTTTTGGACATATTTGCTAAGGTAGCCTCGATAAATGAGCTCCTCGATGGCCTTCTTCAGGCTGTAGCAGCTGTCGGTGTCATGGCCATAGTCCCGATGGAACCAACAGTAGCGGCTCTTGTTGCGGGGAGGGCCTTTCTTCATGGGAGGAGGACGTTGGAGATAAGCTCACCCTCGATCTCCATCAGAATGTGGGATCGAGGGGCTAGAAGGGGCGTGAGCTTACTCTCGTGGGGACGGGGCTCCGACGCCTGTTGTCGGATCGGCCAGGCTGGTCAGCTCGCCGGTGTCGAGGGGGCCCGCTGGGCTCGGGGCGAGCAGGCTTGTGGCTGGAGCTTCTTGAAGATTCCTGATGGGTGAAGTCGGCCTCATCCGCACGGATGTACTTTTGAGCTCGGAGGAGGAGATCAGAATAAGAGCTTGGAGGCTTCTTATCCAGAGAGAAGGTGAAGCAGGATGGGAGGAGTCCCCGCTTCAACGCCAACGTCGCCACCGCATCGTCAAGATGGTAGACCTCGAGGGCGGCGGCCTTGAACCAGGACACAAAGTCCCGCAGTGACTCTCCTCCTTCTGATGGATGGAAAAAGACTATCGGCTACCCTTGGGATTCGCCGGCAGGCGTCGAAGTGTGCCAGAAAGGCTTTCTCCAGCTCCTGGAAGGAGTCGATACTGTGAGGGGCAGGCATGAGTGCCATGCATGGGCAGCCTTCCGTAGAGTAGCGGGGAAGGCCATGCAGAGAAGGGCATCTGAGGCGCCCTGGACTTACATCATTGCTTTGTAGCTCTCAAGATGATCGAGAGGATCGGTCGTACCATTGTACGGATCCACCTGGGGGAAACGAAACCTGGAGGGGACAGGCTCCTCCAATATCCGGCGGGTGTAAGGAGGGCAAGTGTCAAACTCTTCCTCCGTCTGATGATTGATTTTCTTGGCGAGCTCGTCGAGCCGCCTGTTGTACTCCTCTAGGCATTCCTCCGCTTGGCGGCTGATCGTCGGGGCCCTCCAAGATGGCTCGGAGGAAGAAGAAGAAGAGGCGGATGGAGATGGAGACGGGAGGCGGGACTTCCGCCTGGGCTCCTCCTGATGATGCGGCTCGGGAGGAGATTTATTGGGGCCATGGTCAGGGGACCGTGGCCGCTTGGGGGGCTCGCGTTGGGGCTTCCTAGGGGAAACCGGACGTCGGCCGGTCTCTCGCCGACAGGCCTCTCGTTGAGGAGAACCTCCCCTCGCCGACTGTTGACTAGCGGGAGGAGCGGTCTGATGTTGGGTGGCCACGGACTGTTATTGCTGGAGCCCATGGACCATGGCAGTGAGATTTTGGACTGACAGGAAAGGGTCGCCAGCTGCTCCGCTGTTTGATCAGCGGCCTCTGGTGGTGGGTAGGTAATTAGGGGGTCGGTCATCGGGGGATTGGCCTCCTGCTGCCTAGTTGGTGGGGCAAGCCCCGCTGGACAACTGACGGAGGCATCTTGAGCTCGCGTCACCACCATGGTTTCTTAGAAGAGAAGAGGGGGGGGAGAGAGTCTCGCCTCCTGCACCGTAGCGCCGAGGGAATGTTCGCTACTTTTTTCACGCCTCCCCCTACCTGGCACTCCAATCTGATGACGCCCAACCACCGATCCTAGACGTCGGGAACGGAGCGCTTCTCGAACCTTTCCTTTACCAGGTTGCCTGCAAAAATGTCCCAAGACCGGAGAGGATTCTCCGGTGGGACCCTTCGATGCCCAAGTCAGTGATCGAGGTCACAACTGAAGAGGGGCTTGAACGAGCCCTTTTTGATGTGGAAAAAGAGGTCTCAAGAAGAGGGATCCCTTTCTGAGTGCTAAGATCGTGATTTTTGGGAGTTATCGCACATACTGTTTAGAGAGTGGATTTACCTTTTTATAGGGGTTGACATGATCACGTGGGATTCCGTGAGGAAGGTATGTTTGCGGGTTCTTAGAAGTTGTGTGGATCTAGGCTGGTTGGTGGGTCCTATCCCATCGGAGAGGGAGAAAATGGCGGTTGAAGGGTTAGGTCCCATCAATCAGTGGGGCTGCTGAGTTGTTGGGTCTAGTCCCATCAACAACGTGGCCAGTGGGTAGGTGGACCTGGCATTGTCAGGTGGCGCGAGTCAAAGAGGTGGCTCCCTGAATTGCTGGGGCCACGCTGGGGCCAATCTGGAGAGAACTGGAACATCTCGACCTTCTCGAGGGAGCCGAGGCTGAGCCTGGTTGATGAGGGGCGACCGGGGCCGACCTCCTCGGCCGGGAAGTGTCAGGGCAGGACTGGCCAGGGATGGCCGGGGCCGACTCAGCAGGCTCAGAGATGCCGGGACCGAGAGGGACTGGCCAAGGATGTGCGGGGCCGACTCGGTGGGCTCGGAGATGCCGGGGCCGAGAGGGGCTGGCCAGGAATGGCCGGGGCCGACTCGGCGGGCCTGGAGACGCCGGGGCCAAGAGAGGCCGGCCAGGAATGGCCGGGGCTGACTCGGTGGGCTTGGAGATGCTGGGGCCGAGAGGAGCCGGCTAGGGATGGCCGGGGCTGACTCGGCGGGCCTGGAGACGCCGGGGCTGAGAGAGGCCGACTCGGCGGGCTTGAAGATGCTGGGGCCAAGAGGGGTCGGCTAGGAATGGCCGGGGCCGACTCAGCGGGCTTGGAGATGCCGGGGCCGAGAGGGGCCGGCCAGGGATGGCCGGGGCCGACTCGATGAGCCTAGAGACGCCGGGGCCGAGAGGGGCCGGCCAGGAATGACTGGGGCCGACTCAACGGTCTTGGAGACGCTGGGGCCAAGAGGGGCTGGCCAGGAATGGCCGGGGCTGACTCGGCGGGCTTGGAGACGTTGAGGCCGATAGGGGCTGGCCAGGGATGGCCGGGGCCGACTCGGTGGGCCTGGAGATGCCGGGGCCGAGAGGGGCCGGCCAGGAATGGTCGAGGCCGACTCGGCGGGCTTGGAGACGCCGGGGCCGAGAGGGGCTAGCCAAGGATGGCCGGGGCCGACTCGACGGGCCTGGAGACGCCGAGGCTGAGAGGGGCCGGCCAGGAATGGCCGGGGCCAAATCGGTGGTCTTGGAGACGCCGGGGCTGAGAGGGGTCGGCCAGGAAAGGCCGGGGCTGACTCGGCGGGCTTGGAGACGCCGGGGCCAAGAGGGGCCAGCCAGGAATGGCCGGGGCCGACTCGGCGGGCTTGGAGATGGCGGGGCCAAGAGGGGCCGGCCAGGGATGGCCGGGGCCGACTCGGTGGGCCTGGAAACGCCGAGGCCGACTCGGTGGGCCTGGAGAGGGGCCGGCCAGGAATGGCCGGGGCCGACTCGGTGGTCTTGGAGACGCCGAGGCCGAGAGGAGCCGGTCAGGAATGGCCGAGGCTGACTCGGCGGGCTTGGAGATGCCGGGTCTGAGAGGGGCCGGCCAGGAATAGCCGGGGCCGACTCGGCGGGCTCGGAATGCCGAGGCCGAGAGGGGCCGGCTAGGAATGGCCGGGGCGCAAAAATGCTTCGATTTTATCAAAATTGTCCCTGCGGCTGCATGTGGCTACACCAGCCACATCAATCATTATAGGCTTCCAGCTTATTTCTTAAACAAATCACATTTTCCAAACTATTTTGATAATGGGCTAGCTTAGGTAGTGCTGGCAAGTTAGATTAGATCCTTCATTTGATTGCCGTCTGATTTTAGTTTTTGCATAAATAATCCTTTCATTCTTCGCACACAAATGCACAATAAAGTCTTTTTAAAAAAAAAGAATAAAATATTTTATATATGATCGATAGCAAAATTGAAATTAAAGGGTTTTATATATTCACGTATAATGGCAAGTACTACCGGAATTTAATTCCATTGGAATTAAACGTTTTATATATAACTGTCATGCCACTTGTTCTCCTCTTTCGCGTGCTTTGTTTTTTTTTTTTATTAAGCATATCGGTTAGATATGATTAAGATGGTCCTATATTATTATCTGAATTCAAAATTTGAATCCATGATTAAGATAAACATTCCTCAACTATATTCGTTTGAAGCGCATATAGAACAGATAAGGTATAAAGAAAAATAAAATGAGAAAGTCCCTGCGTAAGGTATGGAAGAACCTTATCCTGATATGAAGAAATATCAACCCATTTGCGTGAATCAATGGCTGAAGGTATTTATGTATCTATTCATTTTTTATATTTTATCATGATAAATTTATTGGTCCTATATTTTTGTATATTTGATATGCATGTTATTTAGTCCGGCAAATATGCAATAGGGATCAATATAATTTTAGTCTATCATGCCACGCATCCGGCCATGCACATCTTCACGTGCCAATATCAAGGTGATGACATTCTTTCATCCAAATAGGGAAGGATTTCCTTCTCAAATTGCCACTAATGTGCTGCTCGCTCCCATATTGAATCATCTGCAAAAATGCAAGGTGATGCGTTGTCGAGTTATGAATGGTTTTCGATTGACCTTCGTTGCAGATTTAGCTTCTCAGACCGAAGCCCATGTTGTTCTCCTTCCTGCTGTATAATTTTTGTTCTCCGTTGTTTAGCGTGTCTAATCTTAAATCTAGGAACTTGAGGGCTACCTGCAACGCATCCATTGGATTGGAATTGAAGGTGGTATACTGCATGCTGAACATGTTTGATTTTTCATCCAACATTGGGCTTATATGTGAAATAATTATATGTTGCGTACTGTCAAATAAGGTTAAGCCCAATTAAAAGTGATCAGCTATGGTTTCAGTGATTTGGGCTTTAATGTATCTGATTAGGTGTTGCCCTTTAATGTGTAGAGACCTAAGGGGTTATTTCTATTTTTTTATGATGGACTAAAATAGAAATACTAAAAGATAATGATAAAATTATCTATATATAGTGGTTATGGTCCCTGGATCGCATGCACGACCTTCTTTTTAAAATTCCATCATCAGAAAGAATAGCCTAGAGAAAATTCTAAAGGGCTCTCTGGAGTACGTGTTGATCTTGAAGGCCAACCGCAGGACTCTAGAGAGCAATCAAGCAATATAGATTCAGGTACGCTTTCGTTTATGTTTATGGATTCTTAATGATTTAACATGGATGATTCTTGGGTTTTATGGTGATGGTCTTCACCAAAGGTTCGGATCTAATTCCAACAAGTGGTATAAGAGCCCATATTCATGTTGAATCATTAAGAATAAATTTGTTTAGTTCTTTATGGATTAAGATCCATGTGTTGTCTTAATTTTTTTCAAACACATCCGCTTTTCTTCACAGGGAACCGAACGTGTTGCGTGGAGTTTCAATTTTTGTTGGAAATTTAGCCGCTGATGGTGGATTCCATCAGGGCGTTAACAGAGGGAAATTGAAGTGGAGATTCCTTTCCCCTCATATCGGTAGAGTTCCCAGGATAATGCTCTTATGCGTTGGGACATGGTGTTGGGGAAGAGAGAGGCCTCTCAGGTCTCTCGCATGAATGTACAAAAAAAAATCCCATGGCATCAAATTTCATGGAAAAATCCATTTCTCACGCAAGCTTGGGAATCTAACCGTTGGTATTCCAAATTTTGTGAGCCTCTTGCCATTTTTTTTATTGGAATTGAATGCGTTGCGTTTAAGCCTGAAGCGAAGAAAAGGGGCGTTGCGGGGGAGTTAATTTTTTATGCTGGCCATTTTTTTTCGCAAGAAATCTTGTGCTGGGCATCCTTTAGATAATGCCAATGTGATGGTGATCCATTTTTTCGCTAGAGGAGAATCTAACTGCTGGGATTCATGAAGGAAGTGGGTGTTGTTGCATGGAATTCCGATTGCATGAAATTCCAAAATTCCATAAGGCGATAGGAGTTGCGTGAGAAGAGAACAAAAATTCCATTGGGAATTGAATGCATTACATTCTAGTTAGCCGTTGGTGTTTTACATAATTAATAAATAAATAAAAAGGAGGTCATTCGGAACGAAGGCGGTTAAAAAACCTTGCCCAATTGGACTTCTGTGAAAGAAACTAACAGAGAGTGATGCATGGCATTAATGCATGAATTTTGGACCGGTTCATGAACTCTTAACATTTTGAGCTTTCATTAAAATTTATTATTTTTAATTTTGTAAGCATGAGCAACCTCTTTCCGTATGGTTTAATTGGTTCCATAACAGTAGGATAAATAATTTTTTTGTTATAAAGATTGAGTTGGAACCATAAAATAACATATCATTATTTTAAAAGGTTCAATCAAATTCAAATTAATGGTATTTTTTATGCCTAATAAATTTGTCCATCATTCGAAATTGAACTAATTGAAAAAAGATATCACCAAAGTGATCTCTCTTGTGTAGATGGTTCATGAAGGATGTTGGATGTTGTGTATGTGTATGTTTCATGCGGGTGTTAATCGGCCCAAAGGAAGGTTAATGCCTGGCCGAACTACACATATGTGTGATGGTAAACACGTAATGATTATAAGGATTTACATGTGAGTAATAAGTCAATCCAAAGATAGATTTATTATTTGACATGCATTATTATTAGTATTTGATCATTACAACAAGAGTACCACTAGCAGTTAATATTACTGTCCAAAGACTTGTTATTAATGTTGCAATGGGTATCTTGAGATGGGATTTACCATTATTTAAATTTATTGATATTTTATGTTAATTATTTATATGAGCATGTTATTTATGTATTGCTTTTATTTTACAGCTAATGTTGCTACTATTTCTGCTAACCTCAATTCGGTGCCGATCCTTAATGGCACTAACTTCAAGGACTGGAAGGAGAACATTCTTATTGTTCTTGGCTGCATGGATCTGGACCTTGCACTAAGGATTGAGCAACCCACTCCTCCTACAGCATTGAGTACCTTTGATGAGAGGAACAGATATGAGAAGTGGGATCGCTCTAATCGCATGAGTCTTATGATCATCAAGCGCGGCATACCTGAAGCTTTTAGGGTGTTGGCCCAGATGGCAACCCAAGAGGGGGGGTGAATTGGGTTCTTAAAAATTTAAGACTTTTTAACTTTAGTTGATTAGTTAGCAAGATGTGCAAGTAAGAGGCTAACTAAAATCAATACACAAGCAAATAGAGAGAGATAGAGAAAGAGAATAATGGCACGGCAAACACAAGATAATTTTATAGTGGTTCGGTGCAATCAACACCTACGTCCACTCCCAAGATTCACTTGGGTCCACACTATAATCTCTCTAGATTACAGCCGAGTTGTTTTCCAAGCTCACAACTCAAACTTGTTGTTTTCCGGATGAACAACGAACCCAGCTGGTTTTAACTCGGGCTTACCAGCACAAAACCCTACACGTTATTTTTCACGGGCTCACAACTAACCCAACACAAGCACTCCGGCTTGTAACGAGGTATACCAACCTCCACTGATTCAATCCACTGATTGAATCATCAAACAATAAGAATAAAGGTGTTTGAACAATGAAGTGCTCCCCTTGAGCAAATATACAAATGAAGTACAAAAATAGAGAGTTAGAAAAGCCTGATTGTATTGCAGATGGTAGTGGCTTTGGCTTTCTTCCTTCTTCTCTTTAACTCCTCTTGAAACGTTGAATCACGCCTCAGCAAGATTCTTGACCTTTGAAGTCTTTTGGAGTTGAGATGAAGCTTTTTCCTCTTTTGAAAATCCTCTGATTTGACCTTTGAAATGCTTGTGGATTTTCTTTTGACTCTTGTGGATTGATGAGGAGCAGACGAAACTTCCACTTGGATTTCACTCCTTTTGAATCACTCTCCTTTGAGCTAGATGATTTTTCCAATATGCTCTGTTTTTCCTTCTTTTCAAAGATATTCTTTTCTCTCTTTTTAATTTTTTCTTGATTGTTTTGATTTGAAAAGAGCTCCTCTATTTATAGAATCTGCAAAAATATATCCGTTAGAAACAAGGAAAAATAGTCGTTATTTGAAAATCTTACCGTTGGAGCTGATGTGTCATCGTGAAAAATCGCATCCAGATATCGTGGAGTCGGCTCGAGCTTTATGGGAGTCGGCTCGCACAGTCCATTCTAGAAACGCCTAACTTTCAGGGGTCAACTCGCGATATGTGGGGAGTCGACTCGCGAAATGCTCAAAAATGAGCCTTTCTGTCTGAGTCGAGTCGGCTCGCACAGTCTTGAGTCGGCTCGCGAAGGTTCAGGGGTCGACTCTTGAAAACTCAAGTGTCGACTCAGGACAACATTGAAAAACAGCTATTTGGGGAGTCGACTCGGAAACCCTTGAGTCGGCTCGGAGCGATACAAAATTCAGAAAAATGTTCTGATAGACTTTAAAACTCGTCCCAAATAAATTTAAATATAAATGTGACTTGAATAGAATTGATTTGATCATCAAGACTTTTTCCATTAAGTTATTGATTATCAAAAGAGTAGTATAAATTCTTTTTGAAATCTCAAGTATAATCTCAAGTATAAAACTTCTTTTTGTTTTAATTGATTCAAAACTCATTGAATATAAACATTGATAGTACATTGCTTTCATTTAGAATAAGCTCAAGGTTTTGATACATAAACTCATTGTTTCCTTTAAAATACTCATGGCTTTTGGAAATCATCAAAATCAATAAAGTTGGGGCAATTATGTTTCAATAATTTCTCAACAATCTCCCCTTTTTGATGATGACAAAAACATTGAGTTTATGCATTGTAAAATTGAAAAATTTGTGATACCCAAAATTAACTTTTGTGTTCATGGAAAGGCTCCCCCTCAATGAGGTAGCTCCCCCTATGAACCTCAATTCTATAATTCATAAAAAAATTTTAAATTCAAAAACTTAAGCATTAACCTTTTTCTTATTTAATTCTCTCCCCCTTATTTAATTAGGGCAATTAAAAGCATATAGGGTTTAAACAAATCTCTTCCTCTTAAATATGATGATGCATATACGATTAAATCATATAAATCTCTCCCCCTTTTTTGTAATCAACAAAAAGGTTGAGATGCATCAGTATTAATTTGATTAAATTCATTCATTCAAAATTATATCAAATTAAACATAAGCATTCAAAGATATTCAAGTGTACTCATAATTGAAATGAACAAACTTTCTCATTACTTCAAAAGTACATCAAATTACATCAAAATGTAACGCAATCTTAAATTCATCAAGTTCAAATACAGTCATAAAGCAAAACTTCCTAGATACAATCTAGTAAGGAAGTCTAGAAATACAAACTGATTCATTTGACACGCTTGAAAACATACTCTTTAAGTGTCCAATTACTTCCATGATTCATCCTTGTGATTTATTAAGTCATTCATAATTACTTGTATTTGATCAACTGCAGCATCAATATCTCTTCTTAACTGATTGGTTCTATCAAGATATACTTGGATCCATCAGCTATTCCTTAAGTCTTTCAAATATGTTCTTAAGCTCAGCATTGAGTGAATCCACATGAGTACCAACAGAAAATGAAAGTAAGTCAAGTCTTGATATGATGTCTTCCTTTAATTCTCTAATATCTTCTCTCAGTTGACCAATTTCATTTTTCCTTTGATTATCAATTCTGAAAATAGTTCTAAGTTGACATAATTGTCATCTGAAAAACAGAAGAAGATGAAGCCTGAGGTGGAGAAGAATAAGAGCAGCTAGGTCCGGCAGACGGTCCAGCAACAGAAGGTCCAACCTGACCTCAGCTCCAATGTCTTCAACTCTGTCTCCTCAACTCTAACTCTTCTTGACTTTTTCTCTCCCAATTACCATTTTTCTTGAAACCCATGCGATGAATAGTGGCCAAAGAATAGTAGTCAGTATGTCTTAAATTTTTTTGGGCTCACTATCACTAACAACTCCTTGGCTTCTGAAAAGTCAAGATCATGCCATAGGGAAGACAGGATTTCTCTTTTCCACAATCTGCATATACCATAGTATCATAATGGGTAAATTGATTGGCTTGCCTGAAACAACAGCATCCATACAAAATATCCTCTCAGAAATAGTCAAATCTGCCTGTCTTGGGAAACAAAATCCTGCTGCAGATGTTGTGTAGTAATCTTAATTCCAAAGGCAATTGACTAGCAAAGACTTCTTCAAATCCTTCAAAATTTCTGTTCAATAGTCTAGTGAGGGCTGGAGATCTATCTTCTGGGGCAAAGTGGAAGGTCCAGACAAGGGTAATTCAATAATCTAGAAAGAATGAGAGGTGACATTCAAACCAATGCCTCTCACAGTTGCTCACAAACCATCATCTCCTCTAGTCAAATTTCTATAAAACTCTTTAACTAAAGCAGGGTAGGTGGGACAGTCCAATGAACATATCTTTTCAAATCCCATCTCAATTAGTGTCTACCCAACAAGCAATCCTCATTCTCAAATAAATTCAAAATCAACTTTCTTCCTGTGTAATGACTCTACTGCAAGGTGATCTACCTGAGTAGTGGAGTGGAGCAGGAGAATCGTCCGAAGAGGAAGTAGAGATTCCGGAGTCGGCTCGCGAGCGGGTCGCGCACGGTCTTCTTCCTTTTTCATCCCGGCGGCTACTACTAGCACCACGGGTTTTGGGGGCCATTGAGGTGGAATGATTGTTTAAGGATTTTAAAGATTTTGGAAAGTTTGGAGGGTTTTGGAGGGTTTGAGAGATTTGGAATGATTAGAATGATCGTGGGTCGACTCGTGCCCTAATAAATGATTTGGGACCACGTCGAGTCGACTCGCGCAAAGTGTGGAGTCGGCTCGGGTAAGTCACAGAGCACGGACACGATCTCGAGTCGACTCGCTCAGAGGAGGGGTCGACTCCTGAGTTTCAGCAGAAACTCGAGTCGACTCCGATACTCTCGAGTCGGCTCCGAGACCATTTCAGAGAAAAAATTAAATTCAAAGAATCCGAAATGTCCCGGAATTTGATCTTTGAGTATGATTAAAAATCATGGATTTTGAGAGATCAAATTGATATGAGTTCTAGATAAATTTCCTTAAGATTTTGAGAATTGAAAGAACTCTAGATATATTTCCTTAGAGGTTTCAAAATTTATTCAAAAGGGTTACAAATTCCTAACTCTCCTCTAAGATAACAAAATCTTTCTTCGCTTAAAGGTTTTGTAAAGATGTCAGCTAATTGTTCTTCAGTGTTTACATAATCTAAACAAATTTCATCATTAGCTACATGTTCCCTTATAAAATGATATCTAATTTCTATGTGTTTTGTCCTTGAGTGTTGAATTGGATTTTTAGTTAAGTTGATTGCGCTAGTGTTATCACATCTTATGGGTGTTTTATTAAGTGTGATACCATAGTCTTCAAGTTGTCGCTTAATCCATAGGATTTGCGCACAGCAACTTCCAGCTGCTACATATTCAGCTTCAGTAGTTGATAATGCAACTGAATTTTGCTTTTTGCTAAACCATGTGATTAAGTTACTTCCTAAGAAATGGCATGCACCACTTGTGCTCTTTCTATCTAATTTACATCCAGCATAATCAGAATCCGAATATGCAATTAGGTTTAATGTAGAGTCTCTAGAATACCATAAACCTACATTTTTAGTTCCATTTAGATATCTTAAAATTCTTTTAACAGCTATTAAATGTGATTCTTTAGGTTCAGATTGAAATCTAGCACATAAACATACTGAAAACATAATGTCTGGTCTACTTGCTGTTAAATAAAGAAGGGATCCGATTATACCTCGATAATACTTTTGATCAACCTTTTTACCTTCTTCATCTTTGTCCAGCTTGCATGAAGGACTCATTGGAGTTCCGAGGGGTTTCATTGTTTCCATACCAAACTTTTTGAGTAGTTCTCTTGTGTATTTGGTTTGGTTGATAAAGATTCCCTCCTTGCATTGTTTGATTTGGAGTCCAAGGAAGAAGTTGAGTTCTCCCATCATGCTCATCTCGAATTCTCCCTGCATCAACTTTGCAAATTCTTGACAAAGAGAATCGTTAGTAGCACCAAAAATAATGTCATCTACGTATATTTGTACTACAAGTAAATCTTTACTTTTTCTTTTCAAAAACAAAGTTTTATCAACATTTCCTCTTGTAAAATCATTTTCTATTAAGAATTTACTTAACCTATCATACCAAGCTCTAGGTGCTTGTTTCAAACCATATAAAGCTTTGTGCAATTTAAAAACGTGATTTGAAAACTTCGTGATCTTCAAAACCTGGTGGTTGTTCTACATAAACTTCTTCATTAATAAATCCATTTAAAAATGCGCTTTTTACATCCATTTGAAATAAGTTAAAATTCATATGACATGCAAATGCAAGTAATAGCCTAATGGCTTCTAATCTAGCTACAGGCGCAAAGGTTTCATCAAAATCAATACCTTCCTCTTGATTATATCCTTTAGCAACCAATCTAGCTTTGTTTCTAATTACTATGCCATTTTCATCTAGTTTATTTCTAAAAACCCATTTTGATCCTATTACTGAATGATTTTTAGGTCTTTCAACTAAGTCCAAACATTATTTCTTGTAAATTGATTTAGTTCTTCTTGCATTGCTAACATCCAATTATTATCTTTTTCAGCTTCTTCTATAGTTTTAGGTTCAATTTGTGATACAAATGCAAGATGATTACTAATATTTCTCATATATGATCTAGTTCTTATTCCTTGAGATGGATCGCCTATAATCAATTCCTTAGGATGACTATGAGCATATCTCCAGTCTCTTGGAAGATCTATATCATTATGATTAATATTGACATCATCGTCCTTATGTGAATCATCATCTTTAGCCTCTTGTTCATGATCAGAAGATACTTCAATATTAAGTTTTTCAAGATCTTTTTCAATTATGTTTGTATCTTCCTCATCATCAATCTTTTCAGATCCAGTTGCTAAAGATTCATCAAAAACTACATGTATGGATTCTTCAACTACTAAGGTTTTCTTGTTAAAGATTCTATATGCCTTACTAGTTGTTGAATAACCTAGAAAAATTCCTTCATCAGATTTAGCATCAAATTTTCCTAAGTTGTTTTTACCATTATTATGAATGAAACATTTACATCCAAATGCATGAAAGTATTTTATATTTGGTTTTCTTTCATTCCATAATTCATAAGGTGTTTTCTTTAATATTGGTCTTATTAAAGCTCTATTTAAGATGTAACATGCTGTGTTAATTGCTTCCGCCCAAAAATACTTTGGTAGGTTACTTTCGCATAGCATGGTACGGGCCATGTCTTCTAGAGTCCTATTTTTTCTTTCAACTACACCATTTTGCTGTGGAGTCCTAGGGGCTGAAAAATTATGATTAATTCCATTTTCAGAACAAAAACTTTCAAATAAGTGATTTTCAAATTCTGTTCCATGATCACTTCTTAGAGATACTATAGTAGTGTTTTTCTCATTTGTGACTTTCTTGAAGAATTTCAGGAATATCGAGAAAGTCTCATCTTTGTGAGCTAAAAACATTACCCAAGTATATCTAGAATAATCATCTACAATCACTAGACCATATTTCTTTCCTCCTAGACTTGTGGTTCTAGTTGGTCCGAAAAGATCCATGTGAAGTAGCTCTAAAGCCCTAGAAGTTGAAACAATGTTTTTAGATTTGAAAGAACTTCTAGTTTGTTTTCCAAATTGACATGCATCACATATTTTGTTGTTTTCAAAATCTAGTTTAGGTAATCCTTTAACTAAATCCATTTTAATTAGTTTTGAAATAAGGTGTGTGCTTGCATGACCTAATCTACGATGCCACAACCAACTAATTTCATTTATGTTAGCATTGTCAGCAATTAAGCAATGATCACTCAAAGATAATTTTTCTAAATCAACCAAGTAAACATTGCCATGTCTATAACCAGTAAATACAATGCTATCATCAATAGAATTAGTTA